>CM044005.1:39678197-40278197 GCA_024085815.1 Flaveria linearis | reverse complement strand
CAAAAATAATTTTATAAATCTATTTATTAAAGAAAATCCTAAAATGTTCAAGGACCCTAGAAATCAAATTGATCCAATTGAACATCCAAACAATTCTGTTAATCAACAAATGTTTAGGGCTTTTAATCCCTACACAAAATCGGATCAGAAAGTGTTTTAAATGCCTGTTAATTTGATGGATCGTGGGTACAAGTTCAAACCAAGGTCGCGGTTGTGATGCTTTGATTTACTAAGTTTTGGTTGATTATGCTCGAATTCCTTGCACCAGTAGTTTCTAATAAGGCTTATGATTGAAAGCCCTCTGTTAATTTTGATGTGAGGTTTGTAGAGGGTGGCTTTCGATTACGTTGTTGGCTCGGTGTTTTCGTGAGTGATGATTTGAGGAATGAATCGGTTTCAGGTGCAATTAGATGTGTGATTAGTTTAGTAACATCTTTGGAATGATTAAACCTCAGTTAATTGCACTTGAATGTGCCGGTTTCTAGCCGTTCAGATCACCATAATTGAGATAGCCTCGGTTGTGTTTGTTTAGAATGAAACAGACACTTAACTTCGAATTAACTTCGAGGTGGAGTTTGAAACCGTTAAGCGATTGTAATGAAGTGATTTATTGCGGTTTTAATCGAGGATTTAATGCGACCGGTGTTGCCCGGACTTGGCCGGATGTTTTGGCCGGAGTAGCCGACGGGGAGGAGGGGGTTTGGGTTGTTTTAAAATAATTTACACCTTTGGTCCCTGAGGTTAAGGATTTGTTTAAATCCTTTTCAAAACTTAGGTTTAAGTTTAAATTAATTTACAGTTTAGACCCTGAGGTTTGGAATTGTTATTATTTTATGTTAAAAACTAGCTAATTACAAGTTTTAAAATAATAAAACTTATATTGTTTTTATTTGTTTACAAGATTACTTTTAATATGATTATTATTATCATAATTATTATTATTGTGTTTATTATTATTATTATATTATTATTATTATTATTATTATTATTATTATTATTATTTCATAATTTAATAGCTTGATTATTAACTTTTAAAGATTAAAGACAACTAAAAGATAAGCATAATTAACCCATGAGTTTCATAATTCACTACAATGGTCCTTACAAGATTAAACGACGTTAACTTTTAATTAACGTAAAATACGAGATGTTACAGTTTCGCTGTGAACTCTAGTTTCGCTGAACCGACAGTCATTTCACTGGAAATTTCGACAGCAGTTTCGCTAGCCAAATGCTTAAAATAACTTAGTTTCGCCGACAAGTTCGCACGAAACACGTTTGAACTTTCGTTCAATGATACTTTCGGCAGCAATTTTGCTTGTAAATCACCCACAAGCACTGTTGAACTTTCGTTCAATGAAACTAGTTTCGCAGGACAGCAGAAAACAACTTCAATAAGGATAACCGATGTAGTTTCGCTGGAAGAACTCGTAGTTTCGCTGGATGAACAGATAATTTCGCTGAACGAAGCTGAAAAACTTTTTCAACACGAAATCAATCTGAAATCATCAAAAACTCAATGGATTTGAGATCTGATGAATAACAGAGATTCCCCAACCAACAACCAACAAAATTCAAGCAAATTTCATATCAAATACACATGAATTTGATCTAAAATTGATGAAAACTTGATATTGAACAAAAACAACCAAAACCTCAACTTCTCTCTCTAAAAATCTTCAAGTCTTCACAGAATTTTATCCAAAAGGGATCTGATACCAAATTGTTAATCCAGGAATAAGCACACTTGAATCAAATCATGAAGAATTAGATCAAAATATGATAATCACAATCAAAACCCCTTTGATCTTCAATAGATTGCAAAATATGTGTTTACAAATAATCACTCAATCTATTGGTCATTCAACCCCCATCAACACTAATGACAATTAACCTATTTATAGTCTAGACTACCTTTCACTATTTACATTCAACCCCCATCAACACTAATGACATTGACTTTTGTTGACTTTGACTAGGTTGATAATATAGACTATCTTGTATAGCTCCAACAGAGAGAGAATGGAGAAAGCAATAGCCTGAATGCATCCTCTCTGCTACACTCCAGCAGATTTGACGTTGCTGAGTTAGCAGAGAAACCATTCTCCAATCCCTCCAGCTCCAAAACTGCTGCTCATATCAGAAGTCATCTTAGTAGCCTTCATCTTACTGAGCTAACCGCAAAAGCAAATATTGAAGAGGAGCTGAAGCCGAGAGAGAAGGAAGACAAGGAAATGTCAACCACCATAGGTGAAGTGTTTCTACAGATGGTGGAAGGCCCTGAATTAGAACCAATAGTTAGATGGGAGTATGACTATAGGTCCCATCAACTAACTCTTTTCAGAGGGACCCAACAGAGGGTGCATATCATTCAAAGCGACAGACTGGATCTCCTGTCCACAAATGATTTGTACAAGCTTTTTAGCACCACTTCCGGGAAGAACAAAGAAATAAATAATTATCTGCTTTCCCTGGCGCTGAAAGTTTTGAGAAGCAGGAACAAGTGAAGTTTTGGTAGCATCAGCCTAGGGGGAGTTTGTTGGATCAAGAAGAAGGCTGGTGCAACCAAAACCAAATCACTTAGACTATTTTGGTGCATCTAATAAAAGACTTCCGAAGCTAAGTGTGGAACTTCCAAAGGAAAAAAAGTTCTTCCGAAGACATTGCAATATCAACTTCCGAAGACAAAGTATTCACTTCCGAAGATCAAGACAGAAGAAAAGATCAGAAGACAACTTTTGAAGTATGAAGAATAGAAGAAGTCCTCAAGCCTCGGAAGAAGTAGCCTCTTCCGAAGTATAAGTGGTTTCGAAAGAACTTGTTCTTCCGAAGCCAACTAACCTTCGGAAGACACTACTATGAACCAGTGGACATAAGTATGATCTTCCTGACACTCCGCTGTAGACCTCTGATATACTGCATGGCGTTTTCTCAAAAGGCATGTAGTTGACCTAAATTTATTTCACTGTTCACCTTTATTAGTTAGTACAGCTACCAACTTTAGTTAGTAACAAAAGGTAAGACATGGACATGTCATGACTACCATATCTTAGATAATACTTTATCTAAGATACCTTAACTCTAGCATTGCAGTATATGCTTTAGGCATAGATTCCCAGCTAGTATCAAAGTATATCGGTTGTAGGTAGTAGAATATATAGCTTCTCATTGTAACTCATGAATGTATGCTTGTAAGAGCCTTGTAATACTTTGAGTTGAGAAGTAATATATACAAGTACCTTGAAAATTATATCTTTGTGCTCTTTGTTACTTATTATATTATTATCAACTCTTAGAAAAGACTCTGTTTCATCTGATCCAAGTGTAGTATAAGTGAGTTTGAGAGAAAAACCAAGTTTAATTGACAAAACCGATCCTGCAAACTGTGATGAGTGGATAAAGTAAGGTGTCTGTTAGTCAACTGCCACACTGACAGACTACATGGAACTTCTCCATGCGGTATGTTTGATCTCTTACTTTATCCACTACTCATCTATCATAGATTAGTACAGTTACCAACCTTAGTTGGTGACAAAAGGTAAGTCATGGGCTTGTCATGGCTACCTAATACTAGGATAATACTTTATCTTAGTTTACATAATTCTAGCATCTGTAGGTTTTTGTCTAGTTGTATTTTCCAGCTGGTTTTCCAAGTACAACTGGCTGTAGATAGTAGTATATATAGTTCTCATTGTAAGCTCATAAGAGCATGGTTGTAAGAGTATTATAAACTTTGAGTTGAGAATTAATATATACAAGTATCTTGAAAAACTGTTCTTATGTCTTGCTTACTTAGTATATTATTGTTAACTCTTAGAAGATTCTGCTTCATCGTTTGAGTGTAACTTAGTGACTGTAAGAGAGAACCATTGTGTTAAGTGCCTTGAATCGATCCTATAGACATCTTGACAAACTATCGGATATGAGGGGGTAACCCCAACACGTATCTCTTGATCTGTTTTGCTTTAGGTGTTACATGCTCAGGAAGTAGTCAAGCCATCTCATCAAATTTTGTTGTATACTGACGATGTGTCTAGTCCCGGCCTTCAATTTTGTCCCTTTCAACTTCAGGACAAAATTTTTCCATAACAAGCTCTTTCAGTTCATTCCAGGTCAATACAACAATAATTCCAGGTCCTTTAGTTTGTTTAAAATTGTCCCACCAAAACAATGTCTCAGACCTGAATGAGTGAGTGGCATACATGACAGCTTGCGTGGCTGTGCATCCACTAATTTCAATAACAACTTCCATCTCATGGATCCACTGAAAAGTCGCCATGGCATCTCTTTTGCCATCAAATATTGGAGGTTCACATCCCTTGAAAGCTTTGTAGGAACAACCTTGCTTAGGTTCAGTTTCCATAGCAGCATCACCATTACCATTTGTGTTATTCATATGATCATCCTGCCTATTACCACCATTGCTTACATACCCTCCAAAGGCGTTCATAACCTCAGCTATAATAGTTGGCAAAGCATCTCTAATTACGCCAGCTACAGCTGCTTGGAATTATGGTCCAGCAAATTGTTGTGGCTCATGTTCAGCATGATGAAGATTTTTATGATCATCAATCGTAGATGACATGATTTGTCTTCTACTACTAGGAGGCCTACCACGACCCCTACCATGAGTATTTCCTCCTCTTGTCATAGTCAAAGCCAACATGAGGGAGCAGGGATTTAGTATTCATACGATGGATTATGATCCAAAACATAATAGTATTAATAGACAAGAAATAACAGTGGCAGGTTCACTACTATCAGGTATTATCCTATAGGCAAAATAACATTATTTAATCTATATTCTAGCTAGTAACAATTTTAGGGATGATTTGTTATCTTTTTATATTTGTTGGTTTTATTCGGGCACTTGCTTTTATCCTATGCCAACCCTTTGGTACAACCCTTACTAGTTGGCATAACTCGGGCGTTTCCATCATACCCGAGCTCTCTCGGGGTTACCCAATACCTTCCCCAATGATAACCTTAAAGTCTAATAATAATAATAATAATAATAATAATAAACAACAACAACAACAACAACAACAACACTAAAAATAACAAATAATAATAATACTAACTATAACAATAAAAATAACAACTATAATAATAATACTAACTATAAAGATGATAATTATAATAATATTAATAATAACTATAATAATACTAATACCTACAATAATAATAATAATAACGACTATAATAATAATTAAACATAACCTTAAACAAGAGCGTAACTGAAAACTATCTACGGTAATTTGATGTAAAGTCTCCCCTACTCGCGATTCTACTCAAGCTCCAAAATAACTACTAACAACACACAACAGGTTATTGAAAACTCAGGATTCTTTTTATATTAGAGTGTTTCTAAGAAAATTTACATCTTAAATTCAAACTTAAGGTTACTATTTATAGAGTATATTAGGCTGCTCTAGTTCTTAAAAGCAGCGATGTGGGATGAAGTTCACATAAACTTTCAATGTGGGATGCAATACGAATGAATTGTAATTACGAATTGCTAAGAGTAATATTATATTATTATATTATTATAATTAATTTAGCTGCTTAACTCGTTTGAAGATATATGAAATGTAAACTTCATATTTCTTGTATTTTAACTATTACATCTGACCCAAACGCTAAGGATGTTACTAATAACGCCCGTCGTCGAGACACGATTCGGCAACGGAGGTCGGTGACAGTCGACGGTTAGGGGTGGCGGCGGTCGGGGTAAACAGTGGACGACGGTGGTCGGCGTCGGGGTTGTGCGACGTCGGTGGCGGTCGGTGGGCGGTGGTGGCGACGGTTGGGGGCGGCTGTCTGTCACCGACGGGCGCAAGTCGTCGATGATGGTGACGGTCAGGGTCGTCGGCACTCGATTCCATAGCATCGACCTTTGGTGATGAACTAGTTCTCGTTCACCCCAGTCTTGCTGGGTGGAACATGGCGAAAAATAAACAAAGACTTTGCTGAGGAACAAAGCTTCGGTCGAGGTTGTTGGTCGAGGGTGGTGGGGATCGGGGTCGGCGACGGTCGGCGGTCGGAGGTGGACGCCGGTGGTCGGAGGTCAGGGGCGGGGTCGGCGGGACGACATCAACGGTTGGTGGTCGAGGGCGGCAACGATCGGGGTGAACAGTGGCGTCGACGTCCAGTTGGCGGTGGGCGGGGTGGTAGGCGGCGGTCGGGGGCGGCGACGTCCTGGTCGACGGCGGTCGTCGGCGGTCGCCAGTGGTCGGCAGTCGAGGTCGGGGTCGGGGGCAGGGGCGGACAGCGGCGGGCGGGATCGATGGAGGCGGCGGTGGTCCACGGTCGGGGTCAACGGGGGGTGGAGGTGGTCAGTGGTCGACGATAAGGGTTGTCGGTTGGCGGTGGGCGGGGTGGTAGACGACGGTTGGTGGTGGAGGCGGGGGTTAGTGGAATTTGAAATACTTCAATATTTTGAAATTTTTGAAATCTTTCATTAGAAGGAATTTGAGGGAATTAATTCCAATTCCAATTTCAATTCATTTATCAATCAAACACGTTCAGAATGGAATCAAATTCCAATTCTAACAAATTCCTACCAACCAACTGCAATGACCAATGAAATCCAGATTCCAATTTTATTGAATCCCAGCATACCAAACACCCCCTAGATTGTTTGCAAGATAATGTATTATAGCATGTATTCATAAATAGTAAAACAAGTAAGCATGTTTGTATGAATTGAGTTTTAAAATGAGCTTGATTGAATGTATGATTGAGTGTATTTGACAATTGGAACATGTTGCAACTCAAATAGTATTGAAACAAAAAAGGTGAAGTATGACTAACGGTTTGACGATTAAAATCCGTAAGGATGGATAAATGAGATTGAGTCTCCAAAGTCACTCAAAAAGGCGAACACAGGTGTGTAAGTTTAGTATTTAAAGTTTGAGATTTAGCGATCTGAAAGTATAAGAAAATTACAAATATGAGAGTACATGAAAATATACTACTTAGATACTTATTTGAACACCATGTATTATGTGTGTTCTGTTAGCCACTCATTAGAAGTCTAAAATAAAAAAAAATCATAAGATAAGTATAGTATAACCTTAACACATAACATTCAATCATGATTTGATTGATATTAGTTTGGTTTTGATTAAGTATCATGTAGATATATATTACTTTATATAAGTCATGCATTAAAAGTAGGGTAATCCACAAACCTTAAGTGTTATATTCATACAAGTCATGCATTAGAGGTATGAATATCCACAAACCTCAAGATTGTCATAATTGCATAAAATCTTCACATAAGGGATGAGTCGGATGCTCATGAGTACATGAATGAAAGTCTTAAAGTAAACTAATTAATTTGACTAAGCGTTCAAGCAGGGTATAGTGGAAAGATTAGTTGTAGAACCAAGGTTCAACATCGCTGTTTCATACCATAACATAAGCCTTTCAACATTTTGGAGACCTGTTTGGTTTTATCCACTTCTTGATTTGTATATCACTTAGTGTTTTATAAAAATGAAACAATACATGTGTAAAAGCCTCAAAACTTCTGGAATATAACTTCAACATAAATCTTCCAACACTAAAGTTGTTGGTGACTTGATTTAGTATGCAAAAGATTAAAAAACAAGACACGAAAGACATGCATGAAAGAATCAAATAGAACATTTTCAACTTGAACCTAAAAAATAAGGGTTTACCATATTTGTTTACCTTGGTGACTAAGTGGTTATGTCTTAAAAGTCATTCCAAGTGATAAAGAAGAAGAATTAATTTAAGAAAAATAAAAGAAAGAGAAGTAAGAAAAATAAAAGATAAATTAAAAAATCATAAGTTGTTATTAAAGATTTCTTGCGAAAAAATAGAATTTTTGGATGGATTGAGAGAGTTTGAGATAAAGTTTAAAGTGATGAAAATGATTAGGGAGTGATTTATGTTAGTATTTATAAATAGAAATTATATTTTGACATTAAAAAATGTAGTTGGAAAGAATGACAGATGAGTGGAGGAAAAAATCAAAATTTTAATTTTGGCCTTCATGCTTATTTTATTGATTGTTTTACGCCATAAACTAATGTTTAATAATGTTTTTTTTGGCATTTCTACATATGAACCATAAAGCACTTATAAAATAATTTTCTGAAAAAAATATAAGTCTTGTTAAGTTGCTCGATTTTGGGTTAAAATGTGTATTCGCAAGTGTTTAAGCGTTACACAAGCATATAATCAATAATAATTTTATATAAAAAAAATACTTTCCCTATAATAAATGAAAAAATACAGAACGCTACAGTATATGTAACACTGCAAAGTTTTTAGGGTGGACGTCTGCCCTCTCCTTTGGCTTTAGGTATGCTAATAACTTGAGGTTACAAACCAAGATGTTAGGGGTGTAAACGAGTCAAACCGGCTCGCAAGCTACTCGGGATCTACTTGAAAAAAACTCGAATCGAGTCGAGCTTAAATGAGCTTGAGCCCGAGCTTACGCTTATATTATGGCTCGTTTATTAAACGAGCTCAAGCTCGAGCTTCAGATATCGAGCTCGAGCCGGCTCGCAAGACTAAACGATCTTTTTGTATATATAATTTTTTACATATTATATATATATATATATAATATAAATATATATTTTCATAAATCATATTATTATATATATGATTATGATAAAAAATAATTAATAATATATGTTATGTTATATATAAAAGTATGATTATATGATTATATTATACAAAATATAATTACCGAACTCGAGCTTTAAAATTTTTTAAAAATCTAAGCTCGAGTTTTAAAAATAAAGCTACGAATAAACCGAGCTTAATTTGACTTTTCTAAAACCAAAACTAGTCAAACATGAGCTTAAACGAACTCGTGCTCGAGTCGAGTGATACGATGAATTCCTCAAATAAACTATCAAAAAAAGAGAATACAACTCTCGACCAAAAACCATAAATTCGTACCACCCAAGTAATCAATCCACCACCAAAAGGGCATAATAGGAATTTCCCACCCCCGAAACATACGCTAGGGCAAAACCGACCTCATCCGCCTATAAATACACCTCTCCGCTCCCAGTCGTTCCTGATGCAACACTTCTCAATCGATCTCGAGAGCAAACTACACCTCTCTAGATCGACAGTGAAACAACAACACTCATGATCAATCAATCAATCACTCCACAACTCTTAATTCAAATCCACACATCAATTTAACTCCTTAATTCACAATTTCAATCACTCAATCATTTCGCAGCTTCTCAGTGCCCTAATTTGTTCGTCTGACGATTTCTCCGATCTGCGTGTACAGCAACAGTGATGGATATACGGTTCCCGTACTCGCCGGCGGAGGTCGCAAAAGTCCGGCTGGTTCAGTTCGGCATCCTCAGTCCCGATGAAATCGTAATGAACTGTTTTTCCTCTTTTCGTTGCTGTTTTTTGCTGTTGTGGATGAAATTCGACGAGCTGTTTGGTTCTCTGTTGGTGTTTTGTTTGTGGATGGTGTAATGGATGCTATCTGTTCGGTTTAATAGGGCTTTGTTAGAAATTTGGAGCTTATTTTTAGTTAGATATTGTCGAATAGGTTTATATCGCTTTTGACATTTTAGGTATACCACGTTGGTGTTAATGATTCCGGTTTTGTGCTGGTATTCTGTCCGTTGACGTTGAAAGGATGCTATTTGTTTGGATGTAGATTTTTCATGGTTTCTAGTTAGAGAATTGTCCAGTAGGTGTGTATGGATTTTGACACGTTAGGTGTCTTTAGAAACAAACTTGACTTGATCTGAAGGCTTGAGTAAGTAAATGGAGCTTTTGGCACTTGTATATGTGGAAATGATGGTTTGTGGATACTGAATGTTGTGCGAGTAGGACACCTTGAAATTTATGTTGGCTGATTTTGTTTGGTTTTCTTGTTGCAGAGGCAAATGTCTGTTGTGCATATAGAGCATGGTGAAACTACTGAGCGCGGGAAGCCGAAGGTAGCAGGACTTAGTGACCCGCGGCTTGGGACTATTGATAGGAAGATGAAATGTGAGACATGTACAGCTAATATGGCTGAGTGCCCTGGTCATTTTGGGCATCTTGAGCTTGCTAAACCTATGTTTCATATTGGATTTATGAAGACTGTACTCAGTATAATGCGGTGTGTATGCTTCAATTGCTCGAAGATCCTTGCAGATGAGGTACCCTATATGGAAGTGATCTTGATTTCTTTAGTTTATGTGGATGATAACAAAGATCGATGAAGCTTCAATACCATGTGTATCATTATGATGTTTGATACATAACTTGAATCGAAACATGAGTTTTGTTAGAACTTACTGTGTGAGTACTATTAGCTCTTGACCGCTTGAAGCTATGCTAATGTTTGCTCTGTTATCTAGCTTTTACTTTTTTCGTTGTGCTTGGAAGTTGTACCTATTTCATGTGGGTTAGGTATGTTCCCGAGGACTGAGTTTTGGGGCCAGTTTAAAGTGAAACCAGTGTTTATATAGTATAGAATGAAAACGTTGTTGAAACTCTAGATATAAATTCTAGCTCTTACCATGTTTGGATGAGCAGCATTGATTAAAATTTAATATGGCTCGTCCTGTAAATAAATCATGGATGTTAAGTAGTTTATAGTTATTTTTTAGTAGGCACATAATTTCTGAAATATAAAGCACATCCGTGATGGAGCAAAATTTTTTTTACCCTTTACAAGTGAAAAATAGATAGGGGAAGAAGCTTTGTTTAGTTATCTTTGTGTTGTGGCCATGTTATATTATAGTAATCAACTTTTTCTAAATATTCAATTCTATTATTTTTACAATCATCAATCCACTTTGACGTGTGATACATTTGTTGTTTGATTAAATGTATAGTTATTTTGGTGTTGTGGCTATATTGTACTTTAGTAATCATTTTTTTCTAAATATCCAGTTCAATTATATTACAATCATCAATCCACATCTGACGTGTCAGGCCTACATTTGTCGTTTAATTGAATGTTGATTCTCTTGCTGGATTTCTGCTATGTTGACTCACATAAAACCTAGTATCAAGCATAAATAGATTTTACTCCTAACAATGAACGTACAAGCTTTTGTTTTTATATCTTTTCATATAAGATGGCAAGAGAAGATGTTGAAACCTTCAACACAAGCTGAACAATGTCCATATGACTTTTTTTGCATCATACATAACTTGCTGAGAAAAAATGGCGTACAGTAACATATTTGATCTTTTTTTTCTCTCTCTTTTCAAGAGTCTATATCCATCCTTGGATTTTCTGAAATCTGTTAACACCATGTGGATTCAGAAGAAGTAGATAGCTTCTTAAGTTGAGATTATCTTTTGAAATTGAATATGTGCATCCTCTTTGAACTCGTCTAGGCTGCATGCTCTCACAATTTCACCAGCTACTTATCTAACTTCTTACTTGCTGACCATTTGCATGTGTACATGCTTGTGTTGGATGTTAGAAAATTTCATGCATGTAACCTCACCCTTCCTGATTCTACAGGAGGATCATAAATTCAAGCAAGCTCAAAAAATAAGAAACCCTAAAAATAGGCTCAAGAAGATCTTAGATGCATGTAAGAGCAAAACTAAATGTGAAGGTGGTGATGAGATTGATTCCCAAAACCAGGATGGTGATGAGCCAGTTAAGAAGAGCCGAGGGGGTTGTGGGGCCCAGCAGCCGAAGATCACTATTGAAGGTATGAAAATGGTTGCAGAATACAAGCTTCAGAAAAAGAAAAACGATGACTCAGAACAGCTTCCTGAGCCAGCTGAAAGAAAACAGCAGCTTTCTGCAGAAAGAGTATCAATCTAGAACTTGTCAAATATTATTTTTACACATTCTCATGCTGTGTTTCTTGCTTTGTAAAGGCTTTTAAGTATCACCTTTCTCCAGGTTCTAAGTGTATTAAAGCGTATAAGTGATGAAGACTGCATGTTGCTGGGCTTGAACCCGAAATACGCTCGTCCAGATTGGATGATCCTGCAGGTCCTTCCAATACCACCACCTCCAGTAAGACCATCTGTGATGATGGACACTTCAGCTCGGAGTGAGGTGAGTTTCTTGATTATGTTCACATGACTTATTCCCACCATGCCCCCAATCTCTCCCTCTCCAACATAACAAAGGGAAAAAAAAGATAAAAGGAAAACAGGAAAAAAGCAAAAAAATACAAATCTTTGAACACATTGTCAGACCTCATCTCACTTTGAGTGTATCTTGTGCTCATTTCTGAAACAGGACGATTTAACTCATCAGTTGGCCATGATAATCAGACACAATGAGAATCTGAGGAGGCAAGAGAGGAATGGAGCTCCTGCTCACATAATCTCTGAATTTGCCCAGTTACTGCAGTTTCATGTTGCTACGTATTTTGACAATGAGCTTCCGGGTCAGCCAAGGGTATGGATATGTCTCTATTCATATCGAACTATACACGGATTGTAGTATTGTTAAATCTTCATGACATAGAATTTTGGTTATCCCACAGGCTACACAGCGTTCAGGTCGTCCCATCAAATCAATATGCAGTAGGCTCAAGGCAAAGGAGGGTCGGATCAGGGGCAACCTGATGGGGAAGCGTGTTGATTTTTCAGCACGTACAGTTATCACTCCAGATCCAACCATTAACATTGATCAATTGGGAGTACCATGGAGTATTGCTCTTAATCTTACTTATCCTGAGACTGTCACTCCCTATAACATAGAAAGGTCAGCACACACATTTCTGATACTCTTCTAATTTTCTATTTTGTCTGTTCGGTTTGGTTGTTGACTTCTGTTTTCAATTTATATTAGGTTGAAGGAGCTTGTTGAGTATGGTCCCCATCCCCCTCCTGGTAAAACTGGAGCTAAATATATTATCAGGGAAGATGGTCAAAGGCTTGATCTTCGTTACTTGAAGAAAAGCAGTGATCATCATTTGGAGTTTGGATACAAGGCATGTACCTTCTTTGAATTTTTGGTCCTAGTTTTGATATAGTGATACTGCTTCTCTATGATCTCTTTAGATTTATGTGCATGTTCCATCTGAACATCTAATGTAGTCATCCTTAATAATGATGCCATGGTACAGGTGGAGCGACATTTGAATGATGGAGATTTTGTTCTTTTTAATCGACAACCAAGTCTGCATAAGATGTCCATAATGGGGCATAGGATTAAGATCATGCCTTATTCCACCTTCCGATTAAATTTATCAGTCACTTCACCATATAATGCTGATTTTGATGGAGATGAAATGAACATGCACGTACCTCAGTCGTTTGAAACAAGAGCAGAGGTTCTGGAGCTGATGATGGTACCTAAATGCATCGTCTCGCCACAGGCAAATCGTCCAGTTATGGGTATTGTGCAGGATACACTCTTAGGTTGCCGGAAAATCACAAAGAGAGATACCTTCATCGAGAAGGTGATAATTACAAGCTTGTAATGCTTTTTTGATGGGTGCACACAGAGGGGTGTTTGGTTTTAGGGTATGGGTTTGATAATGTTTGGTTTACATGTGTGGGTCTTAGAAAACGGGTTTCATACCCATAAAATGAGGAATCATGCATGGTTAACGCACCTAAAGGTTATGTTTAGAACTCCATTCCCATTCCCACTCATCAAACCAATACCCACCGCGATTCTTGATTGCAAGCCAAACACGATCCAAGTGTGTTTGTTTTTTCATGGTATATTCAGTGATTTACTTCTCTCTATGTATGTAGGATGTTTTTATGAACATATTGATGTGGTGGGAGGATTTTGATGGAAAAGTACCAACACCTACCATTTTGAAACCTAGACCCCTATGGACAGGAAAACAGGTGTTCAACCTCATTATTCCAAAGCAGATAAATCTCATTAGAACAGCGGCTTGGCATTCAGAAACTGAAACTGGACATTTGACGCCTGGTGACACTCAAGTTCGTATAGAGAAAGGAGAGGTTATCACTGGCACTCTGTGTAAAAAAACCCTCGGAGCATCTACAGGAAGTCTTATACATGTCATCTGGTTTGTTTTCTGGATTGCTATCATATATCTGTGTTAACTGTTAACTAGTTGGCATGCATGTAATTGTGATTTGAATATTGCAGGGAGGAGGTTGGTCCAGATGCTGCTCGTAAGTTTCTTGGGCATACCCAGTGGCTTGTTAACTACTGGCTTTTGCAGCAAGGGTTCAGTATTGGCATTGGAGACACAATTGCTGATGCATCAACTATGGAAACAATCAATGAAACTATTTCCAAAGCCAAGAATGAGGTGAAGGAACTTATTAGGGCGGCTCAAGATAAACAGTTGGAAGCAGAGCCTGGTCGGACGATGATGGAGTCATTCGAAAACAGAGTCAATCAGGTATTTAATTATGCTATATGATCATGATAGTGGTCCATTACGTTTTGACACGGACGATTGGGTATCATATCTTAGTGACTGCGGTGAGGAGTGTGCATTAGCCGCACAAGGTGGGCACTTTTCTGTGTCTTCTTGAAGAAGCGTGCCTTTGTGCATTGAGGCGTTTCTTCTATAAATGGGTTTTTAGTAAAAAAGGAATGGGGAAGTCTGTATCACTCGTTTAGCAGAATCTCAAAAGATAAATGACTAAATGAAACAAAACTACCGAACCTTTTTGCATATGATTTGAGAATTACATAGAACAATTTGAGTCTCAAGGATTTTCTGAGCTTATAACTCGTTGCCTTGTCGGTACAAAACATCAGTCCATGATTTCATAGTTCTTTTTCTCATCCACAACTCTTGAATCTTCAGTTAAAGGTTCCTCCCCATAGTTTAATTTCACGGCTACACAGTCCTAGTCACTTGTCCCCTCTTGCCTTGGTTCTGGGGACCCTATCGCCTCATAGCGCCCGGGCTTTTTAAAACATAGCCTGGAGTGCCCTGCTTCTTTTGAAACTAAGGCCACATCTTATATATTTTTTAAGTTTATTAACATGGTTTTGTTTTCAGGTGCTGAACAAGGCTCGTGATGATGCAGGAAGTAGCGCCCAGAAAAGTTTATCAGAAAGCAACAATCTCAAGGCAATGGTCACTGCAGGTTCTAAAGGAAGTTTCATCAATATATCACAAATGACCGCTTGTGTGGGACAGCAGAATGTGGAGGGTAAACGAATTCCATATGGCTTCATAGATCGGACACTCCCTCATTTCACAAAGGATGATTACGGACCCGAAAGTCGTGGGTTTGTGGAGAATTCTTATCTACGAGGGTTGACACCCCAAGAGTTCTTTTTTCATGCCATGGGTGGTAGAGAAGGGTTGATTGATACTGCAGTGAAAACATCTGAAACTGGTTATATCCAGAGGCGGCTGGTAAAAGCTATGGAAGATATCATGGTGAAGTATGATGGTACAGTCAGGAACTCCCTTGGGGATGTTATCCAGTTTCTGTACGGGGAAGATGGTATGGATGCTGTTTGGATTGAGAGTCAGAAACTCGATTCTTTGAAAATTAAGAAAAAAGAATTTGATCGGCTTTTTAAATACGAGATTGATGACGAGAACTGGAATCCAAGTTACATGTTGCCAGAACACGTTGAGGATCTGAAAACTATTCGGGAGTTCCGGAACGTGTTTGATGCTGAAGTACAAAAACTTGAAGCGGATCGAATTCAGCTTGGAACCGAGATTGCAACAACAGGTGATAACTCATGGCCGATGCCTGTGAACCTTAAACGTCTTATTTGGAATGCACAGAAGACATTTAAGGTGGATTTAAGGCGACCTTCAGATATGCACCCTATGGAAATTGTAGAGGCTGTTGATAAGCTTCAAGAGAGACTGAGGGTTGTTCCAGGTGATGATTTGTTGAGCATAGAAGCTCAAAAGAATGCAACTCTGTTCTTCAACATTCTTCTTCGTAGCACATTTGCTAGTAAGAGGGTGTTGAGTGAGTATAGGCTTACTCGTGAGGCTTTTGAGTGGGTTATTGGTGAGATAGAGTCGAGGTTTTTACAGTCTCTTGTTGCACCTGGAGAAATGATTGGATGTGTAGCGGCGCAGTCCATTGGTGAGCCAGCCACACAAATGACTTTAAACACTTTTCATTATGCTGGTGTGAGCGCCAAGAATGTGACCCTTGGTGTTCCCCGTTTGAGAGAGATTATTAATGTTGCTAAAAAGATCAAAACCCCTTCGTTGTCTGTGTATTTGAAGCCTGATGTCAGCAAGACAAAGGATAGGGCCAAGAATGTTCAGTGTGCTCTTGAGTACACGACACTGCGAAGTGTGACTCAAGCTACTGAAGTATGGTATGACCCAGATCCCATGAGCACAATTATAGAAGAGGATGTTGATTTCGTGAAATCATACTATGAAATGCCTGATGAAGAAATCGACCCAGATAAGATATCTCCTTGGCTACTCCGTATCGAGTTGAATCGGGAGATGATGGTTGATAAGAAGTTGAGCATGGCCGATATTGCTGAGAAGATTAATCTTGAGTTTGATGATGATCTTACCTGTATATTCAATGATGACAATGCTGAGAAGTTGATTCTGCGTATACGCATCATGAATGATGAGGCTCCCAAAGGTGAGTTGCAAGATGAGTCTGCTGAAGATGACGTCTTCCTCAAGAAAATCGAAAGTAATATGCTGACAGAAATGGCCCTACGTGGGATTCCTGACATCAACAAGGTGTTCATTAAATCAGGCAAAGTTAACAAATTTGATGAGAATGAAGGATTCAAGCCTGAAGTTGAATGGATGCTTGATACTGAAGGTGTAAATCTGTTGGCTGTTATGTGTCATGAGGATGTTGATGCCTTGAGAACAACTAGTAATCATTTGATTGAGGTGATTGAAGTCCTTGGAATAGAAGCTGTTAGGAGGTCTTTACTGGATGAGCTTCGAGTGGTCATCTCCTTTGACGGGTCATATGTGAATTACAGACATTTAGCTATATTATGTGATACAATGACTTATCGTGGTCACCTTATGGCCATAACACGTCATGGGATCAATAGGAATGATACTGGGCCCATGATGAGATGCTCATTTGAAGAAACAGTTGACATTCTCCTTGATGCGGCGGTCTATGCAGAGACTGATTACCTACGGGGAGTTACCGAAAATATAATGTTGGGCCAGCTTGCTCCAATAGGAACAGGAGATTGTGCTCTGTTATTAAACGAGCAGATGCTACAGCAAGCTATTGATGTTCAGCTCCCTAGTTATATGGACGGTCTTGACATTGGAATGACACCTGGTCGCTCCCCAATTACTCCTTATCATGACGGGATGATGTCGCCTACTAATTATCTTCTCAGCCCGAATCTAAGATTGTCACCATTCAATGATGCACAGTTTTCACCCTATGTTGGTGGTATGGGCTTTTCTCCGGCTTCATCGCCTGGCTATAGTCCCTCTTCTCCAGGTTACAGCCCTTCGTCTCCTGGTTACAGCCCTACGTCACCTGGCTACAGCCCTACCTCGCCTGGCTATAGCCCTACCTCACCCGGTTATAGTCCAACTTCACCAACGTATAGTCCAAGTTCCCCTGGCTATAGTCCAACCAGTCCTACCTACTCCCCCACCTCTCCGAGCTACTCACCCACCTCACCTAGCTACTCACCCACCTCACCTAGTTATTCCCCCACCTCTCCCAGTTACTCACCCACATCACCTAGTTACAGCCCCACATCTCCTGCCTATAGCCCCACCTCACCTGCATACAGCCCCACATCTCCTGCGTACAGCCCAACCTCACCATCCTACAGTCCGACCTCCCCGTCATACAGCCCCACCTCCCCGTCCTACAGCCCCACCTCTCCGTCCTACAGCCCTACCTCTCCATCCTATAGCCCCACTTCACCTGCTTACAGTCCTACTTCTCCTGGCTACAGTCCTACATCACCAAGTTATAGCCCAACTTCCCCTAGCTACAGCCCAACCTCACCAAGTTATAATCCGTCATCAGCTAGGTACAGCCCGTCTTTGGCTTATTCCCCTAGCAGTCCAAGACTGTCCCCTTCAAGTCCATATAGCCCCACATCACCTAGCTATAGGTAACAATGCCAATATCTCTGAAGCTTATTGTTTTTTATGGGTTCCATGAGTTGGTCACTTTTCTCTGTTTTCTACAATGGAGCTTGTATTTGATGCAATTAAGGGTTCTTCCTGCTTTATGTTTAATTGTTTTGCATTTTCTTATTGCAGTCCAACATCCCCGTCATATTCTCCAACATCTCCATCTTACTCGCCATCAAGTCCTACGTACAGTCCCAGCAGGTATGTCTAATACATCTTGTGTTCCTCGAGTATTCTTTTAAAGTACTGCGAACTCTTAAATTTCATGGGGTTCACAAAGCCTGGTTTTGACCCTGTTGCTCATGGGTCCATAAATGCCTGCTTGACATGGCATGGGAAAAACTTTATGCCTAAAGGCCTGAAGGTGGCCCTCAAAAGAGGTGATAATATTAGAGACGGTCGATGGGATTTCTGAGGCGTTAGGCACTGATGATTGTGTGATAGGCCAACCCATTAGGGTCGTTTAGCAGCATATTTAGTTGAGTCTAGTTTGACGCATTTACATACGAATAAAGGAGCTAAAAGAAAACTTGTAAAACAGGGCAAACTTCTTGTCCGAGTAATATTAATTTGTAATCATTTTTAACACTAATATCTGGGTAGAATTTTGTAAAGGCTTTGTTGGGGTTTTCTTTTCAGCTCTCGTGTTTAGTACAAAATATTTAGTGTGGACCCTTGATACTTCTGTTTTTCTGCAGTCCTTACAACTCTGGTATGGGTCCTGACTACAGCCCAAGCTCACCACAATACAGGTGAATTCTCATCTCATCTTTTGGTTTTTATCTTGGGCTTAGCGTCTGGGCCTGGGTTTAGGTAGGCTTGGCCTGTTGGGCCTGATGCTGGTCCACATCATGTCATCACCTGGCTGACTGGCTCCCAAGTCCTAAGCCGCTTTTTTAAAACACCATCTTACATCTTACAAATCTGATCTTTAAAATTTTGAAACAAATTTTGCTTTTAATAGCAAGTTTTTTAATATTATTAAAGTGTTTTTGTGTTTATTTCAGCGCTGGATACTCGCCTAGTGCACCTGGGTATTCGCCATCATCGACAAGTCATGATGGGTCGAGGTCGTAATGGATGTTTTCAGTTTGTTAGATGATGGTATAAGATATGGTTTTTGGAGACACTGACTTGTTTGGTATAAAGTAAGACCAGACTATTGTTGTTTCTCAGTATGAAACGGTCAAATTGTATCATGGTTACAATACTTGTTAAATCATATGGTATTTGTTTTGTAAATAAAGGTAAAAAGACTTTCTTTGGCATCATAATTCATTCTACATAATTTTGTTAACAAAATAATCTTTATATTTGATTGTAAATATGTTTTTATTCATCATAATTCATTCAACATAATTCTGTTAACAAAAAATCTTTATACTTGATCATAAATATGTAAAAATTTTTGACTATGTATTTACAACGTTTTGTTGGGCAGTTTATTGTGTATTTTTGTTACTTATTATGTTTTTTTAAATGCTATTATGTTTTTTAAAAATGATAACTTTTAAAAAATTAAATGGTGGAATAACATTGTTGTGTATTTTTTAATATGTAAAACAAAAAATTAATCAAGAACTAATTAATGCAATATACTAAAAACAATAACAAAATAAAATAATTTTTCATTATGTTTTTTTAATTATTATTGTGTTATCTTGAATACTATAAGTTTTGAAAATATATTGATAAAATAACATTAATTGTTTAATTCTTATTGTAAAACACAATAATAGATAAACAAGTTTATATAATCTATAAAAAATTAATAAAAATAACATATTGTGTTATCTGTTACATTATGATTTTTAAAATATATTTTGGTGAAAGTAAACCATTATGTATTTCAATTGTAAAACACAATGACATGTAACAAGTTTATATAATCTATATAAATAAGAAAAAAATAAATAAAATGATTCAAAAGGTAAAACACAATCATAAATACATATAATAAATGATGTGAAATTATGACACAATAAACTTATATACGACACAATAAACATATAAGACAAAATAAGCTGACGTATTTGACACAATGATTAAAATGACATAATCTTTAAAGCAATATAAGAACGCGTGTTAAGCATATAATCATTTTTAGGCTTTTTAGATTATTTTTTTACTTATTTGTTGATTAACATAATTGTAAATTCTCGTGATACAAACTTCAAATGAAAAAGAACACTTAGGAGTTAGGGTTCTATGAAATTTGAATTAGTCTAACTCTGCTGTCTCACCAAACGTGAAATTAAATTTGTTGTCTTACAATCGTCTAAATATTGAGCCCAATATACAATCGTGTATATATATATATATGTGTGTGCGCGCGTGTGGGCCTGCGCGCGTTTGAATTAAAATCAAGTGAATCATGTGTTAACAGAGCCCATAAAAACCATATGCTTAGGGAATTGTACAAATGGCAATACCACATGCAAATCACTATTTATTTCTCTTGGCATTTAATATGTAAGAGTAATAATGCTATGATAGAATTAGAAAAATATGTGAGAGTAAATTACGCTTTTCGTCCCTGTGGTTTGGTGGTTATAACCATTTTCATCCAATAGTTTAAAAACGTCCGGTTTAACCACTGTGGTTTAAAATCTGTCACAATTAAATCCAGGACACTAACCCCCATCCATTTTTTCCGTTAAGTGTATGTAAAAAGACAAAAATACCCTTGGACTTAAACTGTTACTACAATATCTATGTATAAATATTAATAATATATATATATACACACACACACACTCTCTCTCTATCTCTACTCTCTCTCTCTATATATATATATAATACACCTCCGCCTTTGACGCGAATCCTGATGTCAACGCCGGCGAACTTCGATCGGCCTATTAGGAGGATCAGTTCAAACGCTTTGGTGCGGAGGATCTCCGGCTGTAGGAGCTCCATCGGAGCGCCGTTGACCTTGATGAGACCACGGTCGGACTTGCAGTGTGTGACGGTGATGGCGACGGCGGTCTTCTTCCGGTCGAAGCATTGGACGGAGGTCGGTGGTGGTGCAGCCATGGTGGTACCAAAGTCACTCCACCTAAGCAGCCCTACCCCCACCCCACCCATCTATTTTGTCACAAACTCACAACCATGGCACCACCACCACCCGCATCCACCGCACCACCGCACCACCACCACCCGCATCCATCGCACCCGCATGATCTATGAAGAAAAAGGTTTTCAAGCAAACATCAATGATACACGTGTATGTAGTTCTATTGATAAGCTGACAAATGAGAAAGGTGAAGTTGTATATAACGAATCATCATCAGGGTTTTTCCATGGTATATCTAATGGTCAAGATGCTGTTTCTGAAACTAGGGTTCATACTTCAAGCATTTGTGAAGAAAAGGGATTTCAGGAAAACAGCAATTGTGCGCATATCTCTAGTTATTTTGACGAGTTGACTTATGAAAAGGGTAAAGTTGTAAATAACGAGTCATCATCAGGGGTTTTACATGGTATATCTGATGATTAAGATGCGGTTTCTGAATCCAGGGTTCAGACTGTAAGCATCTCTGAAGAAAAGGGCTTTCAGGAAGATGAGGGGAAATACGGTGTGGGTGTGGTCTTGATGATCTGTATTTGATGATTTTGCAGAAAACCAGCTAATCCGAACATTGAAAGACAAAAGGAAGAAAAATTTGAAATAGATCTGATGGTGAGACACATATCAAGTTCTGCTTTCTTGATTTCTGTATGATATTCTTTTGTTTATGGGATTTTTCTGAGTTGAATCAAAAATCAGATTTGGGGGTTTGAAGGTTTGGGGGTTTGAAGGTTTGGGGGTTTGAAGGTTTGGGGGTTTGAAGGTTTAGGGGTTTGAAGTTTTAAAGCACCATTGTTGGTGGAGAAGATGATGGTGGATGACAGGGGAGGTGGTGAAGATGATATCAAGGTGGTGGTTCTTGTGATGGTCTTCATATGTGGTGTTTAATTATATATATGTATATATATGTATATATATGTATATATATATGTATATATATGTATATATATGTATATATATATGTGTGTGTGTGTATATATATGTGTGTGTGTGTGTAAATATTTAAGATATATGTTTGATTTATATATTAAATATTATAAGTATTTTATATATTTGTATAAGAGTAACACTTTTAATCCAAGGGTATTATCGTCTTTTTTGAAATATTTAACAGAAAAATTGGATGGAGTTAACGGTTTGGACTTAATTGTGACAGATTTTAAACCACAGTGGTTAAACCGGATGTTTTTAAACTATTGGATGAAAATGGTTATAATCACCAAACCACAGGGACGAAAAGCGTAATTTACTCAATATGTGATGTATGATGAAACAAAGTAACTATCTTTGTTACTTATCGAAGTCTTAGCGTGACAAGTGAATGATCATGTCTACAACATAATAACATTGAGGACACACTAGACACCATTTATACTATAAACTCACAAATAGAAAACTACCTATATCCTTGCAAAAATATTCGACATAATTCCGACGAACTTAATTTCTCACAAAACAGCGATAATGATATGAAAAAATAAAAAAAAAAATAAAAACACGATCCATAGTTTCCCATAAAACTTCCAAAAATTAATGACAAACTTGGACTTTGTTGCTTTTTTGTAAGGCCACGTTCCCGGAACGCTTACAACTGGACAATCATAACACTGAACATTCATTAACGAAAGCACATTCATTTCATTTATAATTAATGTTGTTAAGCAATACATCGTTACTCATTAGTTACAAAAAGAATGTTTAAATGCATTACAAAACAACAATATCATCAAAACATGAATGGATGTCGGTCTTGCTCCGTCGAATAGCTTCACCCTCGTGCCATCCTCAATAATATTTACCTGCCAACTGAAAATGTATAAAAGTCAGCGTTGCTGAGTGAGTTATAGTTTTAAAAGTATTAAAATACCTTGTATAGATATATGAAAATATCTCTTGTTGTAAAATACCTTCTTTATTTTGGTATGTGATCACACATCATATATACATCACGATAATACTTTCTTTCATTCATTACTGTACGCATTCGTTCATTTGTACTTTTATCATTATCTTTCACTTTCTTACGGACCAATGTGCAATACCCCGAACATTGTGCACGATGCTAATGCTGGGCCTATGATCTATAAATAGACCACGAACATTGTGCACTAAGCTGACCCAGTCACCTATGGTATGCTACAACGGTCCCTGTCAGTCTTAATGACTGATCATGCATGCATCCTTCGGGTTAGCTAAATCGCACACAGTTGAGCTAACAGCAATATGGTCGTGCACCTCCTTTCCTTTGCTTGCAAGACTTACATTCCTTCATTTATGTTCCGCTTTTCTTCATCATTAATCTTTCACTTTTATTAACGATAATACTTTACGTTTATGATCATAAACACACCACGTAAAGTCACACAATAATAATTAATATGGAACATAAGAACAGCTCATAATCATGCATAATAATAACAATTAAGACTCTAGAGTCAAACCAGGGTGAAACCCTAATCATTCTGCTTTTCTCCAAAATCTCAGAAAATTTCTAAGTGTTCTGGGCGCATGAGCACTATGCAGGCGCATGAGCCCTGCTTAGGCGCATCAGCACTATTCGAGCGCATGGCCCTACACTTAACCCCTTTTCCTTCCAAGTCTTGTGCGCATAAACTATTCAGGCACATGAGTTTACACTTAGGCGCCTGAGGAATAAGTTGGGCGCATGGGTACTATTGGGCCGCATCATCATATACTTAACTCTCTAAGGCATATTTTCAGGCGCATGGGCCCTGTTTAGACGCATGACCTTACTTAAAATATTCTAAAGCAAAAAGGTCAGGCGCATGGGCCCTGTTTGGACGCATGAGCAACACTTAAATCTTTCCAAGGCATTTTCAGGCGCATGAGCTTTATGTAGGCGCATGAACAACCTGTTTAACATGTTCCTAAGTTATTTTCAATCCCAATCATCATATCAACCTGTTCTAAGCTTGTTATAGCTATCCTCCTAAGCTTAAACATAGCATAAACAACCATAGAACATCACCATACAAGCATAAATACATACGGTTACATATATAACAGTTGTAAAACCATTTTCATACATTTTCAGCCCCAAAGAGTTTATAAAACATGTAGAATACGGGGTCTAGAACTCACCTAATGTAGCAAACAAGTAAAACTCCTCCAAACTTGCTTGTATACGAGTTCAAACACCTAAATAAACCAAAAACACACAACCCGAACATATAAAACACATATAAATCGGTTGTAAGGTGGAAAACCCCACGTAACCGAACCAATTAACCCCAAAAACACGTACCTTCTAAGATTTAGCCCTTTTTCTTCAAAAACCTGAGAGAAACTTCTGTCTTTCTCTTCTTCTTTCTTTTCAGCCGAAAGCAGTTGGTGAAAAGGTGATAGTGGGCGGCCATACTTCATATATTATTATAATATTTGACTTTTGTACCTTTTTACATCTAGCCCCCTCCATTTTGTTTTCTTTTCTTTTCTATTCGAATACTTTTCTTTTCCTTTCTAATTACTTTTGTTCTCCTTTTCCCCTTTCTTTTCTTTTATTTTAATTGACCAAAATTCCCGGGTGTTACATTTTTGTCTCTAGCTTATCAAAAATTGCCATGATTTACCAACAAATTCCCGTCAAACAATAAGGGGTTAGTGAATTTTAATAATCTTAAATGTATTATTTATTGGCTGAGATTAATCTTAATTCAAAAAATATTTACAGACACTCCGAACTTTAAGCTTATTTTCTCCAATGACTTCTTAGTAACTGAGGGTTAACACTGTTAGTTTTTTGATGACGTAGCTACTTATATAGCCAAAACATCAAGCTGAAAGTTGAAATCAACCATCAGGTCTGTTAATATAAAACTTTTGCATCCTGAAATCCGTCACTCTCCACCTCTTGATTTGAACTACTTGGCTCATTGAAGATTGATTTTAGGTGTCACTATAGACTAGACACCAAAAAATAGTCTTGAAAGAGGTTGGACGGCGGCATAGTTGAAAAAATTACTCAAGATTGGCCCCATTTCATATATAGAAATCCAACAGGAGTTGAAAGAGGCTGGCCGACGGCGGCCAACGGTTCGATTGGGTTGCTGGAGAAATTGTTGGCAAAGTGTTTAGAGGGATACCTTAGGCAAATCCACATCCTTAACTGTGGATGAGAGGAGAATTTCATAATTAATCATGCTTTGTGGAACTATTATACGGATGGGTGAAGTTTTCACCCGGGCAAGCAAAAGCAAATCCATGAGCTACTTATGAGCAAAGCGAACAATATTGGTGGTATGAGAGGTTAGATGCTACACAACGGGTGTTAGAAAAGAAAAGGATGCAAGATGTTGGTATATATCAGTGGCGGATCTAGGAATTTAGTTCAGGGGTAACGTAATACAAGTTAATTTTTTTTTTATCGTACGGTACATTAATATAAATGAAAAAAACATGATAATAAAGATAGTTAAAAAATACCTGTTTGATCTCAGAACTCTCCTCTTCGGTTTTTCATAGCTTGAAAACGAAGCATTACATCCTCATTTGTTACTTCGTCAAACGTTTCCCTTTCAACCGCACATACTAGAGCATTGTTCAAATATTCCTCCCCCATTCGATTCCGTAAATCCGTCTTGATAAGCTTCAATTTAGAAAAACATCTTTCAACGGTCGCGGTTGCAACCGGTAAAATCAATGCTAGCTTCAATATCCGATAAAACAAAGGAAAAGATAGATTTTTTCCGGTTTCCACCATTAGCCGAGCAAGATGGCACATTCCGTTCAAGTTTATAAATCTATCATCTTCTTTTACAGAGTGATAAAACACCTTAAGCTCACCCAAAATACATCCTCTTTCATTCATATTAAAATCAACCGGATACATCTCCGAAAAAGCCACTATCTTAGATATATCAAACTTTGAAAATCCATTACAAGGATTTAAACCCGACATATTTTCGACCAATGTAGTTGATACCTCATTAAATCGATTCCCTAATTCTTGAATTTGCATATCCAAAACCATATTAAAAATCTCAACCTCAAAATGATGTCGAGCCAGCAGCGAATTAGAGGGAGAGGCCGAGAGCAGTGAGAGCAGTGAACGAGAGCAGTGAGGAGCATCAGGGTTGGGTTAATGGGTTAAATGGGTTGGGTTTTGGGTTTTAAGTGTTTTTGGTTTTTTAATTGGGTTGGGTTTTGGGTTTTAAGTGTTTTTGGTTTTTTAATTGGGTTGGTTTTTTAATTGGATTGTGTTTTTTAAGTGGGTTAAATTAATAAATTGAATTGGGTTTTTTAATATTTTTATAAAAGGTAATATTTTTATTAAAATATTACATTAATTTTTATAAAATTTAAAATTTCCTATAAAGTTTTTAGTATAAATTTTTTTTAGGGGTAACGTAAAACCATAAAAAAAAATTCTGTATAATTTTTTTTTTTACACTACGCGTTAAAAATTGAGGGGTAGCGGAGGCTACCCCTACCCACCACATAGGTCCGCCCCTGGTATATATTAAACACCTAAGGTCAAAACTAGAGAAATTAGAGGGTGATCTAGTCATTTGAGAGAATGTTAGGAACTACTGAGAAATGGGATCTTCGATTACTGCAATTCTATGATGAAGCACATAATTATTTGGTGAATCACTGAGATATTCATGGTTTTGTACCGGTGATTAGTCTCTTTATTCCGTTTATCACCAGATTAGTTTTAAGAAGCATACAAGGTAGTAGAAGAATGTTAGATATTTCACTCGTTTAGGGTTTTAAAATAAGGAAGAAGATGCATTGGGAACATGAACTTTGCATATTGATCTTGAAAAACTATCAAGTAGACATTTGAAAGTGAGAAAGCAAATCTTCTTTGCGGCTATAAATCAAAATTTTATCATTAAATATTCCTTTTAAAACTGTATGCGGTGTTATAATATATAAATTAAGTTTATCTAGATGTTTTTATTATTTATATTTTTAATTTATATTATCTTATTTTAAAATCTGGTTTAGTCGGTCCAATAAATCTGACCAATGAATCTGTAGGATAATTGGCTTGGTTTTCAACACTTTGAAATTGACCATTGTAATAATATAAATTGAAATAGAATGGTTTCTTTAATATTACAGGTTAATTGTTTAATGGTTGGGATAATGGAGTGAATATTTATTTTTTAAATTACTTTAAATATTTAAGTAAATGGATTCTTCTATCTATATCTATACTACTATATAATATATATTAAAAAATAAGATGGTAATTTTAGTCAAACTGTAAGACACCTATATAACATTTTAAGCATAGAGTACAAGTGTTTATGCAATAGTTCCACTTTTGCCCGCATTTAGGTAACTTCTAATTATTGTATATTTAATATACATTAGTAATATATTATTTAATAATGTGATATTATTTAATTCACTTCATTAAGTTTTATTTTATTTATAATTATATAAATTGACATTTACATTTATTTTTACTAATTATATTTTAATAACTAAATACTATTTAAATTAAGAATTTGTTTTTAAATATTTAAGTATATAACTTATATATATCTTCATATTTACAATAACTATAATACTAATATTTTTCTAGGGGCATATTGTGAGTTTAATAATTTTAATATTTATCTATAACTTTTATAATAAAAGTGAAAAGAGGATAGAATGATAATTTTATATATGAATTAAAACACTCATATAAAAGTAATACTTAAATTTAAAAGAATTAATTAAAAAATTCTATTTATGTCCTTCCAATAAAGTATAACATATGATACTTATAATACAAATGCTAAAACATATATATGTTGCCAAACAAAACCACCATTTATCTCTAATGTCGTTCATTCATTGCGATTGAGCACTAATATCTCTTGCCCTTTCCCTTGATGGTTGTTAATAGCTCAATAACAATCAAGATGGTAGTTTGTGGTGACAATTTCTCCATTAAAATTTTTTTGGTCTATGTAAATAACCACCGAAAGCTACATTCAGTGATCATAAACTCTAACACGCATTCATAAAACAAACCCCCTAAAATGTAGGTAATAAGTTATTTCCGACCACCCACGCTTTCACAAATCTTATTAGGAATTGGGATAATATAGTTGTGTTAAAAACTTTTGTAATATACGTAATTGTTTTCTTTCATTCAATATTTTCAAGAATTATGTTTTATTTTTGAATTTACGTCATAACGCACCGAGCTGATAATGTCTAAAATCGAATTCCTAAAAAACCGGTCAACAGTCGTACTGCAATAAGCGTGGACATTTCCACTAGTAAGAATTAATTGAGTAATGGGTTTAACTGTTTATGTTTGTTTTTAATAGGTTTGTATTTGTAAAAATTCACGGGGCTGATGTCAAAACTTTATTGTTTGGTTCGTGACAGAAAATTGTGTACGGTTGTTCATGGATGTCAATGTCAAAATTTCCTGTAAGTTGGTTAAGATTATATTGTATATATTACTATATAATATAGATTAGAATGATAAAATGGTAATTTTAGTCAAACTGTAAGACACCTATACAACACTTTAAGCATAGAGTACAAATGTTTATGCAATAGTTTTACTTTTGCCTGTATTTAAGTAACTTCTTCTAATTATTATATATTTAATACACTTTATTAATACATTATTTTATAATGTGATATTATTTAGTTCACTTCATTAAGTTTATTTTATTTATAATAATATAAATTGACATTTAAATTTATATTTACTAGTTATATTTTAATAACTAAATATTATTAAATTAAGTATTATTTTTTAAATATTTAAGTATATAACTTATATATATCTTCATATTTATAATAACTATAATACTAATATTTTTCTAGGGGCATATTGTGAGTTTAATAATTTTAATATTTATCTATATCTTTTATAAAAAAGTGAAAAGAGGATAGAATGATAATTTTATATATGAATTAAAACACTCATATGAAACGTAATGCTTAAATTTAAAAAAATTAATTAAAAAAAATTCTATTTATGCCCTTACAATAAAGTATAACATATGATACTTATAATACAAATGCTAAAGCATATATATGTTACCAAACAAAACCGCCATTTATCTCTAATGCCGTTCATTCATTGCGATTGAGCACTAATCTCTCTTGCCCTTTCCCTTGCTAGTTGTTAACAGCTCAATAACAATCAAGATTGTAGTTTGTGGTGACAATTTCTCCATTAAATTTTTTGGTCTATGTAAATAACCAACAAAAGCTACCTTCAATAATCATAAACTCTAACATGCATTCATAAAACAAACCCTCCTAAAATGTAGGTAATAAGTTATTTCCGACCACCCATGCTTTCACAAATCTTATTAGGAATTGGGATAATATAGTTGTGTTAAAAACTTTTATAATATACGTAATTGTTTTCTTTCATTCAATATTTTCAAGAATTATGTTTTATTTTGAATTTACGTCATAACGCACCGAGCCGATAATGTCTAAAATCGAATTCCTAAAAAATCGGTCAACAGTCGTACTGCAACAAGCGTGGACATTTCCATTAGTAAGAATTAATTGAGTAATGGGTTAAACTGTTTATGTTTGTTTTTAATAGGTTTGTATTTGTAAAAATTCACGGGGCTGATGCCAAAACTTTATTGTTTGGTTTGTGACAGAAAATTGTGTACGGTTGTTCATGGATGTCAATGTCAAAATTTCCTGTAAGTTGGTTAAGATTATATTGTATATATTACTATATAATATAGATTAGAAGGATAAAATGGTAATTTTAGTCAAACTGTAAGACACCTATACAACATTTTAAGCATAGAGTACACGTGTTTATGCAATAGTTTCACTTTTGCCTGTATTTAAGTAACTTCTTCTAATTATTGTATATTTAATACACATTATTAATACATTATTTTATAATGTGATATTATTTAGTTCACTTCATTAAGTTTTATTTTATTTATAATAATATAAATTGACATTTAAATTTATATTTACTAGTTATATTTTAATAACTAAATATTATTAAATTAAGTATTATTTTTTAAATATTTAAGTATATAACTTATATATATCTTCATATTTATAATAACTATAATACTAATATTTTTCTAGGGGCATATTGTGAGTTTAATAATTTTAATATTTATCTATATCTTTTATAATAAAAGTGAAAAAAGAATATAATGATAATTTTACATATGGATTAAAACACTCATATAAAAAGTAATGCTTAAATTTAAAAAAATTAACTACTTTATTTCATTTATGCCCTTACAATAAAGTATAACATATGATACTTATAATACAAATGCTAAAGCATATACATGTTGCCAAACAAAACCGCCATTTACTTTCAATGTCGTTCATTCATTGCGACTGAGCACTACTCTCTCTTGCCCTTTCCCTTGCCGGTTGTTAACAACTCAATAACAATTAAGATGGTAGTTTGTGGTGACAATTTATCCTTAACTTTTTCCGGTCTATGTAAATCACCATCGAAAGCTGCCTTTGATAATCATAAACTCTAACATGCATTCATAAAACGAACCCCCCTAAAATCTAGGTAATAAGTTATTTCTGACCGTCCATGCCTTTTGTGACATCCGTCACCAAAATAGGGTATTGACCATTGACTTTGACCGTTGACTTGTTTTTTTGACTTTGACTCTTTAGCTTTGACTTGGTCTAAGTATGAAAGTTGACTTGAAAGTTGACCTGATGTTGACTTGTCCTGAGAATAGTACATTAGACGTGTGTAGACACACTAAGTTCTAAAACTAGGTATTATAGGCTTTATATGTTTTAGTGGGCCTTGGACATGTTTGTTGGGTTTGTTGGACTCAATATCAAGGTTGTTTAACCATTTAAAGATGAAAACGCAGCGGCATCAAACCTTAATATCATGTTTTATAATCTGAAAATTAAGTTATATTTTGTATTATTAACAAATCCAATATCATAGGATCAAACATATATGAATGAACTAGCTATCAAGATGAAACAACAACCCAAAACAACATATACAAACTACCTTTGTAGAGCTGCTGAAAACGTGTGATTTGATAAAGATGGGGTTGTTCTTGAACGACTAAAACACCAAGAAGAGGTGTCCTCAAGCTACCATACCCTCAAGCATTAAGCAAGCACCCTTTTGCTAGGATTTTGGACACCCAAAACGACCAAGAAGACTGCTGAAACAAGCTTCCAGCCATGAGTTTTTCTTCAAAAGAAAGGGTTCTTGGTCACTTTTGCATGTAAGAGAGAGAGAGAGAGAGAGAGAGTTAAGTATGTGTGTTTCTCAAGAGTGTCTTGGACCAAGACATGGAAAATGAACCAACCCCCTAAAAGGGGCGGCCGAAATCCTTTCAAAAAGGGTTTCCCCCTCAAATATTTTTAATACCGGTCACCACAACCATCACCGCAACTGCCTACCCACCCCCACCCCCGCAGTCAGCCACCATCGTTGCATTCACCGTCACCCAACCACCGGACACCTCACCCCGTCACCGTCACCCACAGCCACCTGCACTGCTGCCCACCCTCACCCACCTAGCCACCACCGCCACCATCGGCGACCCACAACCACCTTCACCGTTGTCCACCCCCACCCACCTAGCCACCCACCGCCCCCACCAGTGTCCACCCTCACCCACCTAGCCACCACCGCCACCACCGGCGACCCCCACCACTATCGGAGCCAGCATAGCAGCTACCTCCTCTAACCCTACCTACCACCGCCTCCACCGGTCAGCGAAAACCCGGACCAGTACCAGCAGCATAAACGAAGAACCCTAAATTGGGTGTAAATTGGGTGAGATCGTTCTATCCTGGGTTTACATATCTGTTTTTACTCGTCTTTCATTATATATTTAACTATACCTTTAGTTTATATCTGTTAGTTTAGATTGTTTGGCTGGGTTAGGGGTACCAGCATTCTGATTTTAAATAGCTACTTGTTCGTGTAATTTGGGTGAGATCGTTCCGTCTCGGGTTTTATCTCTGCTTCTAGTCTGCTCTATTTATATTTTTTTGTTTGGACTGATTGGACTGATTGGCTGGGTTAGGGGTACCAGCACTCTGCTTTTAAATAGGGATTTGATTGTGCCAGTCACATTGTCTTGTGATTTGATATATTTCTGTTGCTGGCTGTAATTGTGTTCGTCTGTGTTTTCTTGACCATTGCGTGTGTGACTGCTTTTGTTTATGCTTTATTAGTGTGGCATCCTCTTTTTTAAGGTGTTTCTTGTCACGCTGGGTGAGTGAGGTATAATAGATAACAGGAGACATTATGTTGTCCCGAGATCATGTACGGTGACGAGAGATGCAACTACAGGGAATAAGGGTTATAAATTACGAGTGGCATTGTGGAATGTAGGAACACTTACTAGTAAGTTATTAGAGATAATAGATGTGTTAAGGAGCCGTAAGGTTCAGATAGCGTGCCTCCAGGAGACTAGATGGCGAGGTGGGAGGGCAAAGGAGTGTAATGGGTATAAACTATGGTATTCAGGGTCAGATGGAACAAAAAATGGAGTAGGTTTTTTAGTTGCTAAAGAACTTCAGGATAATGTAGTGGAGGTTAGAAGAATCGATGATAGACTTATGTTATTAAGGATAGTAATAGGAGACGAAGTAATGGCTGTAGTTAGTGCGTATGCACCGCAAGTTGGATTAGGGGATACGGAAAGAAAGAAGTTCTGGGAGAGTTTAGATCATGTTATGGGAGACATACCCCGAGAAGAAAAAATATTCATAGGAGGAGATTTTAATGGGCATATCGGTAAGGACAACGATCATTTACCGTTGGTGCATGGAGGCTTTGGGTATGGTCTGAGGAATGACGTCGGTAGGGAGCTTCTTGACTTTGCATTAGCGCATGAACTAAGCATCATAAATTCGTTTTTCAAGAAAAGAGAATCGCATCTAATTACGTTTAGCAGCGGCGGGAGACACACACAGATAGATTATTTGCTGATGAGGAGAGAAGATCGTAGCTCGTGGAAGGACTGCAAGACAATACCGGGACTGACAGTAGTCACTCAACATCACATGTTGGTGGCAGATCTACGACTGAAGAGAGCAATTGTCCAATCAACTAAGAGAAGTAGACCTACGATCAGATGGGGACAACTCAAAGACGAAAAGATTACCATATTTAAAGATAAAATCATACCAATGAACCTGAGTGGGCCACAGGAAGATGCCAATCAAAAGTGGGAGGCTATGGCAACTAGAGTCATTCAAGCAGCTAAAGAAATGCTTGGGACTACAACAAATAGGACAATCGGTCATAAGGAATCCTGGTGGTGGAACGAAGATGTACAGGAGAAGATAAGAATTAAACAACAAAGTTTTAGAGAGCTTTTATGCTGTAATAATGAGGAAGAACGAGCAGAGCTAAAAGATAAATACAAAGAGGCTAAACGAGAGGCGAAAAAGTCTGTGTCAGAGGCAAAGAACACAGCATACGAGAGGATGTTTAAGCGATTAGAGACGAAAGAGGGTGAACATGACATGTTTAAGATTGCCAAGGCAAGGGAACGTAGTAGACAGGACTTGAGATTAGTGAAGTTTATAAAGGCCGCGGATGGAAAGGTCTTGGTGAGGGAGAAAGACATCAAGGGGAGATGGAAAACTTACTTCGATAACCTTTTCAACATAACGAACCGTAATCAACAAACGGAGATCAATGAAACAACTCAAACGACGCAACAAAACAAGTGTTATTGTAGAAGCATCACAGTCGATGAAGTTAAGAGAGCTTTGAAGAAAATGGGAAGGGCTAAGGCGGTGGGGCCAGACAACATTTCGATTGAAGTGTGGAAGTGCCTTGGAGATGAGGGCCTACAATGGCTAACGGACTTATTCAACACTATCTTTAAGACAGGAAAGATGCCAGAGCAATGGAGAAGCAGTGTCATAGTCCCCATATATAAGAAAAAAGGAGATGTCCAATGTTGCACAAATTACAGGGGAATAAAGCTATTGAGTCACACGATGAAGCTATGGGAAAGAATTGTTGACACGAGAATTAGACGAGAAACTCAGATAGCGGTAAACCAATTTGAATTTATGCAAGAACGCTCTACAACAGAAGCTATACACGTCATAAGGAGGATAATGGAGAAATATAGAGAAAAGAAAAGAGACCTACATATGGTATTCATTGACCTAGAAAAAGCCTATGACAGTGTGCCGCGGAAACTCATCTGGGAAAGTCTACGACTTAGAAAGCTACCAGAGAGGTATATCAAAATAATAAAGGATATGTATGACGGGGCAAAAACGTGTGTACGAGCACCTGTCGGAGACACAGACTACTTCCCGGTGGAAGTAGGACTCCACCAAGGATCAGCATTGAGCCCATTCCTCTTCACAGTAGTGTTGGACGAGATGACCAAGTCTATACAAGAGCCAGTCCCATGGTGTATGCTGTTTGCGGATGATATTGTCTTAATATCAGAATCTAAGACGGTGCTTAACGAGAGATTAGAACAGTGGAGAGCAGCACTAGAACGCAGGGGCTTAAGGATAAGTCGCTCTAAGATAGAATACATGCATTGTAACTTTAGTGGTGAGGCCGAAGAGGACACCCAAATCAGTATCCAGGGCATGGCGGTCCCCCGGACGTCTAGGTTCAAATACCTTGGCTCGTACGTACAGGAAGATGGAGAGATACACAGCGATGTAGCACACCGTACAATCAGGATGGTGCAAGTGGAGAGCAACATCAGGGATTTTGTGTGATAAGAGGTTCCCAACAAAACTAAAGGGAAAACTATACAAAGTGGCAGTACGTCCAGCTATGTTATACGGCACAGACTGTTGGGCCATAAAGAAATCGCACGAGAGACAAATAGAGGTCGCAGAAATGCGAATGCTGAGGTGGATGTGTGGACACACAAGATTGGTTCGGATAAGAAACGACATCTTTCGCCAGAGGCTAGAGGTGGCTTGTATCACAGAAAAAATAAGAGAGGGAAGATTAAGATGGTTTGGGCACGTGAAGAGGAGAACGATGGCAGCACCTGTCCGAGCAGTAGAGAACATTAGCTTAGAGGGTAGGAGGAGTAGAGGTAGACCTAGGTTGACTTGGGAAGAGGTTATTAGGAGGGATATGATAGACTTGCATCTTTCTGAGAACATGATCGAGGATAGAAGTGAGTGGAGGCGTAGAATTAAAATTAAGGACTTTTAGTGGGTTTTATGGGTGGGAAGGGTATATGGTGACATATGGCCGGACCCCACACGTTAGGTGTAGTTTTCCTCATCTACCCTTTTTGGGTGTTACATGCTGTTTTTTATGAGTGCATTATCTAATTCTTCATGTGATATCTGTCTTTATGTTGTATGCTTTGTATTATGATTGTTATTGTTATTTCCTTTGTTAACGAGTCGGGGGTCTCTTCGGAAGCGGTCTCTCTATCTTTCTAGATAGAGGAAAGACTTGCCACCATATACCCCTCCCAGACCCTGCTCTTCAGCGGGATACACTGGGTATGTTTGTATGTATGTATGTTTGTTTGTTTAATTAGTTACTTGTTAAGTTATGATATTAACCTTTTAATTTTATAACTCATACACACACACTTATATTATTTGATGTTATTTAACTAATTTAAATACATTACAAATAATATTCTTGAACAAAATATCCTTACAAGTTGTTTCATCTCATATGCAATTTATTTAGAAAACCTGTTTCTAAATTGGTGTAATTATTTAATTGCATGATCATATCATCAATTAAATATTAAATGGTGTTTGCTAAGCTTGTTATTAGGTATGACCCGACTTGGATCATAACGTATTAACCACATCAATGTTCTATGTGTCTTGGGCATAAAGAAACCAATAATCTCCCACTTGCACAAGATTCATAGAAGATTGATGCAAACAGTAAATACCGCCTAACGACGGTTTACTACCCTTAATACGCATGACTAAAAGCCATTCAATAACAACATCCCCTTCAAGTATCCAGCTTGAAATGATTTAGGTGAATCAATCATTTATCCTTTTATTACAGATGTCATGTTAAATCCAAGGACACAAAATGATCATTCCTTATTGATTTAACTTGATCAGGCCTTAGACATCTTGCTCTCAACGAATAAGAGGAACAAATTCCATCTTGATTACATATGTTTCTCACAATCACCTCGTGTCACACCTAAACATAGTCTTATGTGCTGTCCATTATTTCAGAGCAGTGCAGAACTAGCTTAAGGTATAACACATTGGTGAATATCAAAACCCAATATGTATCTCAGGTCGGAGGATACCAAATGATATTCGCCTTTACTCATATTTACTTATGATCAATCTAGTAGATTCCATGTAGTAAAATTTAAGACGCGGGTCAGTCCAATATTTGTATCCCACAAATATCTATGAACTTTGGCAGCAACCCTTTGCTCTATATTCATCCATATGAATATCTACCAATCTAAGTTCATAATAGTCTTACTTTCATACTTGTTCCCATAAGCATGAACGACTACGGACGTTCTGAGTAAATAATTTACTCATGGATTTTAAACATGCAAAATGGGAATATTAGTTGAATCATTATAACCAAATAATTTATTCAAGTAATAAAGGATTACAATATCTAATTACAAAATTAAAGATCAAATCCAGTCACTAGAATATCAAAGTCCCATGACACAAGTATGATTTTCATGCTTTGCCTTTTCAAGAAGCTTCGTGAGTGGATCCGCAATGTTTTGATCCGTGTGAACTTTGCGAATACATATTTTTCCCTTTTCAACTTCATCCCTTATATAGTCGAATCTTCGTTCAATGTGCCTAGTCTTTTGATGTGCACGGGGTTCCGTGATTTTAGCAATCACACCCTCGTTATCACAAAAGATTTCTAGGGGGTCCTGAATGGAAGGGACCACCCCTAGATCGGCAATGAACTTCTTTAACCATGCAGCTTCCTGAGCTGCTAACGAAGCGGCGATGTATTCTGACTCTGTAGTTGATAATGCCACCACATCTTGCTTAGAGCTCTTCCAAGAGATCGCTCCTCCATTCAAGATGAAAATGTACCCCGATTGTGATCGTGAAATCCCGATCAGTTTGGAAGCTCGTATCCGTGTAACCCTTTACAACGAGTTCCTCCTCACCAGATCTATAGATTAGGAACATATCTTTAGTCCTCCTTAGGTACTTAAGTATGTTTTTAACAACCATCCAATGACTGCTTCTAGGATTTTGTTGGTATCGGCTTGTCATGCTCAAAGCGCATGACACGTCCGGTCTAGTGCATATCATTGCACACATGATGGATCCTATAGCAAACGCATACGGGATTCCCTTCATTTTGTCTTGCTCATCCTTTGAGCTTGGACATTGAGTCTTACTCAATACCGTTCCTCTTTGAATAGGTTCAGTACCTTTCTTAGAGTTTTCCATCTTGAACCTTTTTAAGATCTTGTCAATGTATGCACTTTGATTTAAGCCTATCAACCGCCTTGATCTATCCCTATAGATCTTTATTCCTAAAATATATATGGCTTCACCAAGATCCTTAATGGAGAAATAATTTCCAAGCCAAGCTTTTACACCTTCCATGGTTGGAATGTCATTTCCAAATAGTAGAATGTCATCGACATACAATACTAGGAAAGTGATGATGCTCCCACTAGCTTTCTTATATACACATGCTTCATCAGCGTTTTTGATGAACCCAAATTTGATTATTTCTTCATCAAAACGGTGGTTCCAACTTCTTGATGCTTGCTTCAATCCATAGATTGATTTCTTTAACTTGCATACTTTATTAGGATGCTTTTGATTGATAAAACCTTCAGGCTGAACCATATAGACATCTTCCTCAAGATATCTATTCAGAAAAGCGGTTTTGACATCCATTTGCCAAATCTCATAATCATAATGAGCAGCTATGGCAAATAATATCCTAATAGACTTTAGCATTGCAACGGGTGAGAAGGTCTCATCATAATCAACCCCTTGAGTTTGAGTGAAACCTTTTGCTACAAGTCTAGCTTTATAAGTATCCAAGTTTCCATGCATGTTGGTTTTCTTCTTGAAAACCCACTTACTTCCAACTATCTTGGAGTTAAGAGGTGGTTCAACCAAGTCCCATACTTGGTTGTCATACATGGATTGCATCTTAACATTCATGGCTTTAAGCCATTTGTCACAATCCAAATTGGACATTGCATCACGATAAGTGGTTGGTTCATCGGAATCTACCACATAGCATCCATCCACGAAAAAACCATATCTTTCAGGTGGATTACTAATTCTATTAGATCTGCGAACATTTTGTGTGTATTGATCAACCATTTGATCATCCTAAACATCCTCATGTTGAGTGCTGGTGTCAACCAAACGTGTATCAGTTTGTGGTTCTTGATCCTCCTCAAGATCCACTGTTCTACCTCTAGTTCCTTCCATAAGGAACTTAGCTTCTAAGAACTCAGCCTTCTTGTCAATAAACTCCTTTTGTTCCAATGGGTCATAGAAATAATATCCCATAGAATCTCTAGGATATCCAATAAAGATACACTTAGTGGAACGGCTTTCTAACTTGTTGGAGGTGGGAGTCTTAACATAAGCCTCACAACCCCATACCTTTAAATATGATAGTGATGGAACTCTTCCATGTGATATTTCAAAAGGTGTCGTTTCCACTTTCTTGGTTGGGACCATATTCAAAATAATAGCCGCCGAGAGCAAAGCGAAACCCCAAAATGATAGAGGCAATGAGCTTTTAGCCATCATAGATCGAACCATATCCAATAGAGTTCGATTTCTCCTCTCGGACACACCATTGTATTGTGGTGTTCCAGGTGGAGATAGTTGTGAGATGATATCACAACTTCTAAGATGGTTTCTAAAAGCATCATTTAGGTATTCACCTCCTCTATCGGTGCGGAGAATTTTTATTTTCTTGTTGAGTTGATTTTCTACTTCATTTTGGAAGATTTTGAACATTTCAAAAGCTTTATCTTTGTGTCTTAACAAGTACACATAACCATATCAACTATAGTCGTCGGTAAAGATAATGAAGTATCTTTCATGGTACCTAGTCATTGGCTTAAAAGGACCATATACATCCGAATGTATGATGCCTAATAAATCTTTTGCCCTTTCGGATTTGCCACTAAAAGGTGCCTTAGTCATTTTACCTTATAAACAAGATTCACATACATTAAATGAATCATATTCATTTGCTTTTAAAGGACCGTTCTTTTGAAGTTTTATATGCGCTTCTTGTTTACATGACCAAGACGGCAATACCAAAGATAGGTATCACTCAAATCCAATTTGAGTTTCTTAGTGGTGGTTTGGTATAATAAGCTATCATATAATGTGTTTTCATGAACCAATTCATAAATACCATTGATAGGAATAACTTTAAAATAAAATATTCCATTTAAAGAAACATGAATTTCATTTTCAATAAATGTCAAAACATAACCATATTGTTTTAATTAGGCAACAGAAATAATGTTCCTAGTCAAAGTAGGAGATACAAAATATTGTTCAAAATTGCTTCCAAACCATTTGGAAGCTTCAAGATGTAGTCCCCTCGGCCTTCAACTTGAACTTTTGCCCCATTCTAAAGGGATCTCAGATCTAGTTTGATCAATTAGGTTATGATTTGCAGCGGAATAGTATAAGAATTAGACGATATTTAAGCAAGAACACAAAGGATATTCAATGAAACAGTATGGTTATAAAGAGAGAAAGTTTTCTACAAAAGAGAATGTTCTCATTCACTCATAAGCTTCGGTGATTACAAATTAGGTCAACCTTCCTTTTATAGAGGTAAGGTGACGTCAGCAGATGTCACCTGATAGTGACATCTAACCGTTTTACATAAACAACTGAAAATAACTAAAACTACTGAAGATGTCCACAATAGTTGAGGACATCTTCTTATAATAGAAGCTAAGTATTAACTAATACTACAACTACTGAAAACAAACTACTAAACTACTGATTACAAACTACTGAAATGATAAAGACAACTACTGAAAAGTAAACCATCACAAGTACTAAAAAGTAAACCATCACAACTACTAAAGAGTACTACTTCAGCTGTTGTGACAACCTCTGAAGACTTGGTCTTCAGACTTTGTCTTCAACTGATGTCTTCAGACTTTGTCTTCAGTACTTGTCTTCAGATTTTGTCTTTAGTACTTGTCTTCAGACTTTGTCTTCAGCTGATGTAGTCTTCTTCAGTTGTTATGATGTCTGTGGGACTTAAAGATTTTTCTGATCTGGCTCATTGGTTCTTTTGGTCCAACAAACTCCCCCTGAACCAATACAGCCAAAACCTTTAAGTTTATTGGAGTCCCACTTATTAGGCAAAAAGATTGTCTTTTTTTCTGGATCAGCTCAGAAGTGACCATTTTAAGCACAGGCCTGGGAAGAGGTTTCAGTAGATCTGATTGGCAAGGGATGGATGGGAACTCTGTCTTGGGGAATTGGACACAGAGTTGTTACCCCATCCATGAAACCTACTTCCCTACAATGAGTCTTTAAGACTCTCTTACATAGGCCTCCAGGAAGACAACTTGTTCTTCCAAAGTGAGTTCTTTAGCTTCTCCTTCAAAGAAGAACTCTGGCTCATAATACTCAGATAGATATTTGACCTGTTTCCTATTCTTTAGCTCCACAGTTGTTATTTCTCTATAAGCAAACTCATCAGGGTGATTACCCTCAAGTAACAACTGGAGCTCATTGCTTCTGACTTCTTTAACCTCTTATAAATTAACCCCTTTTTCACCATTTTGTTTTCTAGTAACTTTTGGGGGGAAAGATTAGCTTTGTAGACTCTCTTGAAGTCTTCTAGGATTTCCCAGGGTGACACTACAATGGCCAGCATGATCACTGCATCTACAATCTTCTTTACTTAGCCATTGTATCTATTTGGAATGTTCTTCTTATGAATTCTATGACTCACCCTGGGATCAGGCCAAATTCTAACTCTCTCCTTCTGATATTGAAAGGTAAATCTGAGAGCATACAACCTCTGAGCATGTTTCCTCATAGATTGTATTGATGTAGTCTGAGGAAAGTCTTTATCAACCATACTCAACAGCTGCTCATCATGTTGTTTGTGCAGCTCTTCTTTTTCAAGCTTTACTTTGACAGTTTGCATCTAGATGGCAGGAGTGATCACTGTTGGTTGGCTCTTGGCAATATTCTTTGATACTTCAGGCATCTTCCCTTTTAATTTAATAACAGTTAAAATGGGCAGCCTATCATCCTCATCATCATCTTCTTCTTCTTGAAGCCTCAACACCCTTCTCTTCCTCTTGGGTGCATCATCGACAGTTTGTGTTGGCTTCTTGGGTAAAGGAGTTGGTTTTGTAGGTTGTGATTTTGGTTGTTCTAGTGTGGGAGATTGTACAGGTTGCTCTAGCATTTTGGTTGCAAGTGTGGCTTTGGAGTACTTTACCAGATCAGTCTTTTTCCCAGCACCGGCTTCATTAAGGGCTTCTATGATCAATCCCTTTGTAAATACTTCAGACGAACAGATTTGGTTGGTTATCTCCAAAATACTGTCCCTGGTCCATGATTTCACCTCAAGGATTGTCCTCCCTAAATACTTCAAAATGAACCTAACCATAGCTTCTAATATTTCATTCTCCTTCTCACTATAGCCAACCCATCGGTGCTCAATCTCTTGTATCTCCAACTTCCTAATCTCAGTGTCAAGCTTAGTAGTGTCAAACCCTTGTCTGAATAGCTGATCAATGATTTTATCCATTGATCTGCTATGTTGCTCATCAGCTTCTTTGATCAGGTCTTCTAATTTCTTCTCACCAGAAGTCTTCTCATCATCCTTCCTCTTCTTGTATGTGACATGAAAATCTTTTTCTTTTTCCTTCTCCTTCTCCTTTTCTTTTTCTTTCTCCTCATCCTTTTCTTTCTCCTTCACCTCTTCAACTCTCTTTCTCTTGACTACTTTCACTGACTTAGACTCCCCTTTTTTGGTTGCATTGAGTTCAGGGGTTTGAATGTCAGAAAGTCTCTTAGTGACTGCATCATCAACTAGGGTTTGTATATTTGAGGAGAGCCTCTCATCAAGGGCTTGATGCATAATGTCAGTGATGATGGGAGTGATGAGAGGCAGGGAAGATTTAAAGACAGTAACCATTTGCTTAGAGGGGTTCTGTCCCTGAGAAATGGTGCCAGAAGCAGAGGCTGGTGGTTGATTTATTGAGAGTGGCTCAGTGTATGGGAGACCTTCAGAAGAAGGTGCCATCTGTGGGTTAATGTGGGCAGATGGACTTGATTCTGGAGATATTTTGGCAAACAGTTCTTGTAGTCTGCTTACCTCAGCCTCAAGACTGGTGTTGTGGGCTAGAACATCAAAGAAAAAGCCCAGGTCATCATCAGTGGTTGCTGAATCATCTAACCTCCTGATTTCATCTGGATGAACATGTGCTGAGTGTGGATCAGTATTCACATGTGCCCCTTGATCTTGGTACTGGGGACTTCCTGCCTCAGGATTATGCCCTTCATCGGCAGTTGCCTCTGGTGAGGTCTTAGAAATGTTACCAACTTTAGCCTGTTCATGTGCTGAAGCAGGAGAAGTGACAGCCTCACCAAAAGTTCTAATCTCCTCCTCCACATGGGGAGATTAATCTGTGTAATCCCTGTGCTGTGGGTTATCAGCAACACTAGAATCCTCCCCCTCAACTGTTGAGGTTTTCCTAGTTGTAATATGTTTCTGGAGAGGGGTTGGAGTGTTTAACTAAGTCAGCACTTTTGCAATTATAAAATTTGGGCTTTGTGGGGTGGCTTTAGTGGGAGATAGGTGTGAAGCAGATTGCACTTGGGGTGAATGGTGCTCTTCAATGGCAACCTTCTCAAATGAGAGAGGTTCCAGTAATGTGGCATCCCCTGAAATGGTAGCTTCAAGATCCTGTTGAGAGGATTCCTGAGCGGTTGTGGTTGGTGGAGTCTGTATAACTACTGGTGGATTACTACCAGCAGTTTCTTCCTGCCTTGGTGCTGCAGGGGCATTGTGACATCCGTCACCAAAGGTCCGTCTATTGACGTGATCTGTTAGTGTTGTTGTCGGTCACCCCTCACCTTTATAGCTCATCTATGTGGATATTATGCCTGTATGCTTGCTTGGTTAACCTTATGCGTGTGCTATCGTAGCTTAAATCGTCATCACCTTGAAACATTATCTAAGAATTGCCCCGTTAACACTAAACGCACCATTTTTATATAAAAACTATTGTCACGTACGAAACCATTTTTAAATTATAAATATCATTAACAAAATTTTATCATTAATAAAAACAAGACTAATATATAACGTTTTCAACCGAAACAAAATTTAGGAACTCGGGGCAAAGTACGGGGACTAAAAGTGACATTTTGCAAACCTGGGATGGGTATAAAAACCCCATTCCCAGCCATTTTCACCATCTTCTTCACTTCTTCATCTTTTCTTCTCCATCATTCTCTTCACCATCTTAGCACCAAAAACCGCTCGTTTTCTCGCGTTTCCACTGTCAAATCTTGGTTATCTTCGTGAATCCTCATTTCTAGCAGGTAGATAACTTTGTTTGACCCGTTTGTTGCTCGGTTTAGCTGCTGCGTTTTCTAGGGTTTCGGGTGCTCGGGTTCATCCGAGCACATGAGGTCGTGTGGGCTTGCATGTTGTGTTTTGAGTGTGCCTTTTGTTTAGACATGTTAGAATATGTATTCTGGAAGTTCTTCGAGCGTAAAACGAGTGCACGGAGCAGCTGGAGACTGCTCTGCACTCGGCAGTCGCGATTCTGCTGTTCTGCGCGACTGGGTCTGTTCACGCGACTGAGCCGTACGATTGGGCGAATCGTACGACTGAGTCATGCATATGGGTGTGTCGTGCGACTGAGTGGTGCGACTGGGGCGAGTCGTACGGTTGAGTCATGTGACTGGGTGTGTGCGATTGAATGTGTGTACGAATGAGTCCATGCGAGTGAGTGTGCGTGCTATTGAGTCAGTGCGAATAAGATTGTGTGCGATTGTGCGTGAGTCGTACGACTGAAAGGCCAGTCGCACGAATGAGTGTTCAATCGCACGAATAAAGCTGATTCGTGCGAATGAAGGTTCAATCATGTGTATGGAGGTTGAGACGTATGACTGGGTCTTGCATGGTACGACTGAATGCTTAGTCGTATGAATGAAGGTTCAATCGTACGAATGAAGCTGATTCGTACGACTGAAGGTCCATTCATACGAAGGAAGGGCTGAGTCGTGCGTCCGGTCCTGTTGTGTGACTGATGATGGTGTGTGTGTGTGGATCCCCTTTTCGGAGATCTCACGACGATAAGGTAACATTAATAAAGTGTCACAGCTTGACCACAAAGATTAAAGTCAACGCTATCAACAGGCACATACTATTTAAAATAACCTAGAATGATATGTGTATGTCTGCTTGTGTGTGTACTACCCACGACCGAACCGAAACTGCCCGAGCCTATTGATATCATCTTATGCTTTGTGATCATTATTAATGCTTGTCAGTAACTGTCAATAGGTGTTTGACGGTTCATAGCATCTTACCCTTGGAATCTTTCATCAATTGTGCATATCATCTATTCAGTGAGTTTCGTGGCCCCCTTTTTACTCTTATAAAACCCTTTTTAAATAGTTTCAACTTGGGGGAAAAGAATGCTCACCTACTTAACTTGATTTCAGGCACCTTCCCTAGTGGAAGTTGGCTGCTACTACTATGAGAACCTTACCTTGCTTATCTTGTGATTGCTGCTATATGAACTTGAACTATGTGCTATGTTACCACTATGTATATTACTTAGTGGTAACACATTACTATGTGCTACTACTTGATGTTATGTGTTGATTGATGCTACTTGTGTATGCTATTGACCCTGGGATGCTCTCGGCTGTGTGGTTCTTCTGTGTGGTTCTTCTGTGTGGTTCTTCTGTGTGGTTCTTCTGTGTGGTTCTTCTAAGCCGATCATCCATTACAACCATTAATCCTGGAAATTGGGACCTAAAGATTGGTTTGGTTGTAACCTATACGTATGCGCTGTGTGGATCTTGCTACGTCATGTTAAACTCATTTTACTATGGAAAACCTTTTTATATAACCATTAATCCCGGTAATGGGACCTAAGGACTGGTTTGGTTATACACTATATGTATGCGCTGTGTGTATCTTGCTACGTCTTATTAAACTATTTATGCCTTGAGAATACTTTCTTTACAGCCATCAATTCCCGTGAGGAACCGAACATTAGGTTTGGCTGTAGCTACTTATAACTGGTACAACCGCCCATACATAAGTATAGTTACGGTGACTCTTATTAAACTTACTGGTTCATCTTAACAAGTTTTATTACTTAAAACCTGCGAAGCTCACCAACAATTATGCTGACCATTTTGAGCATCTCTTTTCAGGTGATCAAGGTAATTGAAGATCTAGGAGTGCTGCCTTTTAGAGGAGACCCTAGGATACATTTTGTAATTATTACCCTTGTAAAGCTTGAACATGGTCTTTTGTATACTTGTTCCCGAGTTATGGGAATATTACATTACAAGTTATCCTTAATGCTTATGTGATCACTTATGTTGTGCTTACGGCTATGCTATCGTGAACGTTGACTATACACGACACAAGTCTCCAATTGTGTTCGGGTGTCGTCATGACACGCTTGTCATCATATTATTATTATTGCTACTCTATTGCATACCATGTGTTATGACGATCCTGTCTAGCTCACATTCCCCGTGTTTCCGCTATCAGCGGGGGTGTGATAGACTGGTATCAGAGCCATTGGTTATAGAGAATTAGGCAATTACACTTGACCTAGACTATAACCTAGGAACCTTCATGTAGATTTGCATGCTTAAGCTTGTGTGCATTTATATATCTCGTGTATGTGTTCCTCTTTACATGTTTGATTACCCTTTTGTCATGTGATCTTCACCTTGTGCTTGAGCCCTTGTGCTCGAGCCCTTGTGCTCGTCCCCTTATGAGATGCTTTCTATTAGATCTTCCGTTCCCTCTGCGCGCCAAGTTATCATAACCAAATTCGGGTATTAAGACCCGAAGAGATCCTCACAGATCATACATTGTGCTAGACCTCAGATACTGAGACCGACCCGAGGAGGCTATGTCTGAGTCCTTTCAAGGACCCGAGATAGACAACCTCCGCCAGACCATATGTGATTACATGTTGGGATCTCAGATGACTTGATGGATTATTATGGATATGATGTGAAGGAAGGTCGGATATCATGCAACCGGATTAGGCATCATTCTCGGTACATCGTGGGTGTGGTGTGAACGCTGCGGGGAACCCTATATATAAACATCACCGGTATACCGAGAATATGCTTAAAATGGGCTGCATGGTGAACTTGACTGACTGGAACATGAAACGTTGGAACTTGATAAGTGGAGTACTTGTGTATCTTAGGGTGACTAAAGCTTATATGTTGCCTCTTGTATGAATAGAACATGCCGCCTCGAAGATCTACCCGCAGTAATAGTAGCGGAAGTGAAGCCCCGAGGGGCAGAGGCAGAGGCAGGGGTAGACCTCCAATAGCAAATGAAGGCCCTTCTGGCAATACCCAAGGGACTGGAAATGCTGATATGGCAGCCTTAATTGCTCAACAATTGACTGCCCTGATTCCAACTATTGTAGCTCAGGTGAGTGACGCTCTGCAACAACAAAACCACCCCCACGGGGATGGTGGTAATGAAAACAAAGATAATGGGAACCCGATTGGGAATGAAAGCAATCAGGAGACCGGAAATGGTGGTACAGCAGGTAATGAAACCGGGGCTGCTAACGCCAAACGGGGCTGTTCTTACAAGGAATTTGTGGCCTGTAAGCCCCGGGATTTCGATAGGAAAGGTGGGGCGATAGCCCTGACTAGATGGCTTGAGAAAATGGAGGCTGTGATCGACATCAGTGAATGTCTCGACAGCCAGTGGATCAAGTATGTTACGTGCTCACTGCAGGGCAGAGCACTAACCTGGTGGAACACCCAGGTTCAAGCTAGAGGAAGGGAATCTGCGATGCAGATGACCTGGGATTAATTCAAAGCCCTGGTTACCGATGAATACTGCCCTCTCAACGAGATGCAGAAGCTTGAGCATGAGTTCTGGAATCATGCTATGGTAGGGGCAGGGCACGCAGCTTATACTGACCGATTCCACGAGCTGGCTAGACTAGTTCCACACCTAGTCACTCCGGAATCCAAGAGGATAGAAAGGTACATTTGGGGACTCACGCCTTAAATCCGGGCAATGGTAACTGCAGCTGCTCCTCCTACAATCCAGAGCGCAATTTTGAAAGTTGGCGCTCTCACTGACGAGATGATAAGAACAGGAGTATTGGGTAGGGGAGTGGAGAAAAGGAAAGAGACTGGGGAAACAAGTCGGTCTGGTACCGGAAAGTCTGATAAGTGGGCCAAAACGACCAGAAATTTTGTGGCCGTGACTCAAGGGAAGAAGGAATATGCTGGGCCGCACCCGAGATGTGACAGGTGCAATCTTCATCATCCTCCAGCAGCGCCGTGCCGGGTTTGTTTGAACTGCAGACGCCCGGGGCATCAAGCGAGAGACTACAGAGTAGCGCCAACCTGGTGGCACCCATCAACGCGGTTAACCCCGCTGGGAATACCAGAGCTTGTTACGAGTATGGAGGCCTCGATCACTTCAGGAATATGTGCCCTCGACTGAATAGGGCATCGGTTCAGCAAGGAAACAACCAACAGCAGATAATGGCCATAGCAGGTGCTCAAGGCCAAGGGAACCAAGGTAATGTTTCACGGGGTCGTGCCTTCGTCATTGGAGCTAATGATGCCCGTCAAGATCCGAACGTTGTCACGGGTACGCACTTACTCAATAACCACTTCGCATCTGTACTGTTTGATACTGGGGCAGACAATAGTTTTATATCATCTGAGTTTGTGCAAACGCTTGATTTGAGTGCCAGTAGACTAGAAACTAGTTACTCTGTAGAAATGGCAAATGGTAGGGTTGAACAGGCAGAGGAAATTATTAAGAACTGCACCCTAATGTTGGAAGGCCAGGTCTTCAACATAGATTTGATACCTTTTGAGTTGGGGAGCTTTGAAGTAATAGTGGGAATGGATTGGTTGTCTAAGCATGGAGCCGAGATTGTTTGCCGAGATAAAGTAGTACGGATCCCCATGTCAGACGGGAAAGTACTCAGAATACAAGGAGAGCGACCGGGAAAGAACTTGAAGATTATCTCATGCATGAAAGCATGCCAAGGTCTACGAAAGCAGTGTTACACCTTTCTGGCTCACGTGGTAGAGAAAAAGGAAGAAGAGACGAAATTGGCAGACATTCCGATTGTACGGGATTACCCAGAAGTATTCCCTGATGATTTGTCTGGATTGCCTCCTCCACGGCAGGTGGAATTCCATATAGAGCTGGTTCCTGGAGCTACACCGATAGCTAAGACACCGTATCAGTTAGCACCCTCAGAGATGCAAGAATTGTCAAGCCAACTACAGGAACTACTGGAGAAGGGTTTCATTCGACCGAGTCATTCACCGTGGGGAGCACCGGTGTTATTTGTCAAGAAGAAGGATGGGTCGTTCCGTATGTGTATCGACTATAGGGAATTGAACAAATTGACCGTGAAGAATCGGTATCATCTTCCTAGAATCGACGACCTGTTCGATCAGTTGCAAGGAGCCTCGTTTTTCTCTAAGATCGATCTTCGATCTGGATATCATCAACTAAGAGTATTCGAGGACGATATTCCAAAAAAAACATTTAGAACTCGTTACAGGCACTATGAGTTCTTGGTCATGCCGTTTGGGTTGACCAACGCACCAGCTGTCTTTATGGATTTAATGAATCGGGTGTGCAAGCCTTATGTGGATATGTTCGTGATCGTATTCATAGACGACATACTCATCTACTCCCGTTCGAAGGAGGATCACAAAAAACACCTCCAAGCAATTCTAGAACTGTTGAAGGAGGAGAAACTTTTTGCCAAATTCTCGAAGTGTGAATTCTGGCTTCGAGAAGTGAAGTTTTTGGGTCATGTGGTTAACGAAGATGGAATTCATATGGACCCCGGTAAGATTGAAGCTGTGAAGAAATGGGATACTCCCTAAACACCCTCAGAAATACGACAATTCCTAGGATTGGCCGGATACTACCGTCGTTTTATTCCGAACTTTTCCAAGATCGCACAACCGTTAACGCTGCTAACCCAGAAAGACAAGAAGTTTGATTGGGGACATGCACAAGAACGAGCCTTCCAGACGTTGAAAGAAAAGCTGTGCAATGCTCCAATACTGTCCCTCCCGGACGGAACTGATGATTTCATGGTATACTGCGATGCTTCACATCAAGGGTTGGGATGTGTGCTAATGCAAAGAGATAAGGTAATTGCCTATGCATCGCGACAACTAAAGGTGCATGAAAAGAACTACACAACTCATGACTTGGAGTTGGGCGCTGTAGTATTTGCACTCAAGATATGGAGGCATTATCTATATGGAACCAAATGCATCATTTACACGGATCATAAGAGCCTTCAACATATTCTTGATCAGAAGGAACTTAACATGCGACAGCGACGCTGGGTACAGTTGCTTAGCGACTACGATTGTGAAATCCGGTATCACCCCGGGAAAGCTAACGTGGTGGCTGATGCTCTAAGCCGCAAAGAACGCGTGAAACCATTACGTACTCGAGCGCTAGGATTGACTATTCAAACCAATCTAAAGGCTCAGATTCAAATTGCGCAAAGTGAGGCTTTGAAAGAAGAAAACCTTGCGGGAGAAGAATTCCGAGGGATGGATAAACAAATGAGTCGCAAGGATGACGGCGTACATTACTTCATGGATCGTATATGGATCCCCAGGTGGGGAGGTGTAGGTACACTAGTCTTGGATAAAGCACACAAGACTCGATACTCTGTTCATCCTGGTGCAGACAAGATGTACCACGATCTGAAGGAGCTGTACTGGTGGCCAGGTATGAAGAAAGATATTGCTTTATATGTGAGCAAATGCTTGACATGTTCAAAGGTCAAGGCCGAACACCAGAAACCATCGGGATTATTGCAACAACCTGAAATCCCCGAGTGGAAATGGGAGAACATCACTATGGATTTCATTACCAAACTCCCGAGAACGCCAAGCGGACACGACTCGATATGGGTCGTGGTGGATCGAATGACAAAATCAACCCACTTCTTGCCTATCCGAGAAGACTATAAGATGGATAAGCTGGCAAGGGTGTACATCAAAGAGGTCGTGACACGGCATGGGGTGCCGGTGTCAATCATATCCGACCGAGACAGTCGATTCACTTCACGATTTTGGCAGACGTTACAGAAAGCGATGGGCACTCGATTAGACATGAGTACAGCCTATCACCCCCAGACAGACGGCCAAAGTGAACGAACGATACAGACGCTTTAGGACATGCTGAGGGCATGCGTTATTGATTTTGGTGGCAGTTGGGATACTCATCTACCGCTGATCGAGTTTTCCTACAATAACAGTTACCATACTAGTATTGGTTGTGCACCGTTCGAAGCGTTGTATGGACGGAAATGTAGATCGCCTGTATGTTGGGTCGAGATTGGTGAAAGCCAGCAGGTCCCGAAATCATTCAAGAAACCACCGATAAGATCTTCCAAATCAAAGACAGACTCAAAGCTGCTAGAGACCGCCAAAAGAGCTATGCCAACAACCGTCGGAAGCCACTAGAGTTTAACGTTGGGGATCGAGTGTTGCTTAAGGTCTCTCCGTGGAAAGGGATTGTACGGTTTGGAAAGAAAGGGAAGTTGTCCCCAAGATATGTTGGACCCTTCGAGATCACAGAAAGAATCGGTCCGGTGGTGTACCGATTAAGGTTGCCACTAGAGCTTAACAGTGTACATGATACTTTTCATGTATCGAACCTCAAGAAGTGTTTAGCTGATGAATCACTTCACGTGCCTATTGAGGATATCAAGATTGATCAAAGCCTTCGTTTATGGAGGAACCTATTGAGGTCATGGACCGAAAGGTCAAAAGGTTGAGGCGCAGCAAGATACCTATTGTTCGTGTAAGATGGAATTCCAAACTAGGGCCAGAGTTTACATGGGAACGTGAAGATCAGATGAGACTTAAATATCCACACCTATTCGAGGATGACACCCTCGGACCTAGCACCAGTTGAATTTCGGGACGAAATTCCCTCAACTGGGGGATACTGTGACATCCGTCACCAAAGGTCCGTCTATTGACGTGATCTGTTAGTGTTGTTGTCGGTCACCCCTCACCTTTATAGCTCATCTATGTGGATATTATGCCTGTATGCTTGCTTGGTTAACCTTATGCGTGTGCTATCGTAGCTTAAATCGTCATCACCTTGAAACATTATCTAAGAATTGCCCCGTTAACACTAAACGCACCATTTTTATATAAAAACTATTGTCACGTACGAAACCATTTTTAAATTATAAATATCATTAACAACATTTTATCATTAATAAAAACAAGACTAATAAATAAAGTTTTCAACCGAAACAAAATTTAGGAACTCGGGGCAAAGTACAGGGACTAAAAGTGACATTTTGCAAACCTAGGATGGGTATAAAAACCCCATTCCCAGCCATTTTCACCATCTTCTTCACTTCTTCATCTTTTCTTCTCCATCACTCTCTTCACCATCTTAGCACCAAAAACCGCTCGTTTTCTCGCGTTTCCACCGTCAAATCTTGGTTATCTTTGTGAATCCTCATTTCTAGCAGGTAGATAACTTTGTTTGACCCGTTTGTTGCTCGGTTTAGCTGCTGCGTTTTCTAGGGTTTCGGGTGCTCGGGTTCATCCGAGCACATGAGGTCGTGTGGGCTTGCATGTTGTGTTTTTAAGTGTGCCTTTTGTTTAGACATGTTAGAATAGGTATTCTGGAAGTTCTTGGAGCGTAAAACGAGTGCACGGAGCAGCCGGAGACTGCTCTGCACTCGGCAGTCGCGATTCTGCTGTTCTGCGCGACTGGGAGTATCGGTATTAGTCAATTTATTCTAGCTGCAGCATACCAAGCCTTAGCACAAGATTTTGAAAAGTTGTATTGTCCAAAGGCTTAGTAAATATATCTGCAAGCTCATCAGCACTAGGAAAAAACTTTGGATCAATCAAACCTTTTTCATAACAATCGCTGATGAAATGATGTCTGATCTCAATGTGTTTGGTCTTAGAATGCTGGACAGGATTCTTAACAATACAAAGAGCTGAAGCACTATCTATCAGTAATGGAGTCTTAGTCTCTGTAATGCCATAATCCAGTAATTGATTCTGAAGCCAGAGTACCTGAGATGTACAACTTGCAGCAGCGATGTACTCTGCTTCAGCAGTGGATGTAGCAACTGAAGTTTGTTTCTTACTCTGCCAAGAAACCAAACAATTGCCTAGAAATTTGCATCCACCAGAAGTTGATTTTCTGGTTACTTTACACCCTGCATAGTCACTATCAGAGAAAGCAACCAATTTGCAAGAGTGCCCAGTGGAATACCAAAGTCCTAGAGATTGAGTTCCTTGCAAGTATCTAAAGATCCTTTTGACTGCAATCAAATGGGATTCTTTAGGTGTAGCCTGAAATCTAGCACAGACACAAGTTACAAACATAATGTCTAGTCTAGAAGCTATAAGGTACATCAAGGAACCAATCATACATCTGTAAAGGGTTTCATCAACCGCTTTACCTTTCTGATCAGCATCCAGTTGTGTGGTGGTGCTCATAGGAGTAGAACAGGGCTTACAGTTTTGTAAATCAAACTTTTTCAGAAGATCCTTTGTATATTTTGACTGATGAATGAAAGTTCCATCAGCTCTTTGTTTGATTTGCAAACCTAGAAAGAACTGTAATTCTCCCATGGTACTCATTTCAAACTTTTGTTGCATCAATTTTATAAATGCATCACACAACTTTGGATCAGAGGATGCAAAAATGATGTCATTTTACATAAAATTAAACAAGTAGCTTATGCTGTCCTACTTTCTTTATGAATAAATTTTTATCTATGGAGCCTCTAATGAAATTATTTTGAAGAAGAAAATTAGACAATGTTTCATACCAGGCTCTAGGAGCTTGTTTTAACCCATACAGAGCCTTATCAAGCTTATACACACAATCTGGATGTTTATTATCCTCAAAACCTGGTGGTTGACACACATAAACCTCTTCTTTTATTTTACCATATAAAAATGCACTTTTGACATCCATTTGAAAAACTTTAAGATTATGGAAAACAGCATAAGCTAAGAACAATCTGATTGCCTCTAGTCTGGCTACAGGGGAAAAGGTTTTATCATAATCAATACCTTCTTCTTATGAGAACCCCTGTACAACCAGTCTGGCCTTGTTCTTAACAATTTGACCTTTTTCATCAGTTTTATTCCAAAACACCCATTTAGTGCCTATTGCACACTTACCTTGGGGTAGAGGAACCAGCTCCCACATTTACTGCTTTTTAAACTGAAGAAGTTCAAGTTGCGTGGCTTCAACCCATCCGTTGTCTCTTAAAGCAACATGATAATTCTTTGGCTCTTGCTGACTGATGAAGAGAGCATAGAAGCAGAAATTGGACAATTGACTTCTGGTTGAAACTCCAGCATTGATATCACTAATGATTTGAGACATTGGGTGATTCTTCAGCTCTTGATAGACAATAAATCCGTGCAAGCGTTTGCAGGAGATTCAGCAGCAACATATGTTGATTCAGAGTCTTGAAACCATGAAGGAGATGGCAATTCAAACGAAGTAGATGATGCAGAGATCTCATCAGCATTTGTTGTGGATGGAGCTACTGAAGCTACAGAAATATCAGGTTTAGATGACTCGGGCAGTTGAGCACTAAACTTGAAAAGGTAAGTACTGGTATCATCATCATTATCAGCACCACCAGATGAAGAATTGTTTGCAGGAGGTAATGAATTTTCAGGAACTGCAACAGCTGGAGACTGATAAGGAACATATTGTAGTATGTCCAAATCAAATAACTCCACAGGGTTTTGTGGAATTTTGTCCTTTGAAGATTCATTAAACTTCACATGCAAGGTCTCTTCCACTATCTTTGTTCTGCAGTTGAAAACTCTGTATGCCTTGCAAGTAGATGAATATCCAACAAATTACCCTGCATCCACCTTTGATTCAAACCTCTGAACTGGATTCTTTGTGTTGAGAATGTAACAGGGACACCCAAATCCATTAAAAAATGAAATCAGAGGGGCCATATAATGTAACACTTCATACAGAGTCTTCATCAGCCTCTGATTTACTAAGACTCTATTCTGCACATAGTAAGCTGTGTTGGCAGCTTCAGCCTAAAAGGTCAGTGGCAAACCAGAATCAGCCAACATTGACCTGGCAGCTTTAATAAGTGTCCTGTTTTTTCTTTCCACCACTCCATTTTGTTCAGGAGTTCTTGGAATGCTATACTACCTCTTGATTCCCTTAGACAAGTAGAATTCATCAAGTGTGTGATTTCTAAATTCTGTGCCATTATCACTCCTCACACACTTGACTGGAAGGGAATATTGTTTTTCAACATACAACACAAAGTATATAATGGCTTGTGCAGCTTCATCTTTTGAATGCAAGAAGAAAGTCCATACAAATCTGGAGTAATCATCCATAATTACCAGACAGTATTTCTTCTTTGCCATGCTCATCACTCTTACAGGACCAAAGAAATCCATATAAAGTAATTGCAAGCAGGCAATAGACTTTGGCTCTTCTATTAGAGGAAAAGATACTTTGTGTTGCTTCCCTTTTAAACAAGTAGAGCAGTTGTTATCACATTTGAACTCCTTCATTGGCAATCCTCTCACTAAACCATGATGGATCAGCCGGTTCATGTTTTTAAGATTCACATGACCAAGCCTTCTGTGCCATAGTTTAGATTCCTGAGGAGAGACCTTAGAGAATAGGCAAGGATGACCTTTTAGATCAATTTTCTTTGATAAATCTAAGGCATATACTCTTCCTGTCCTGTTGGCCTTCAGGAGAGTATATTCATCCAATATCTTATCAATCAGACTCAGAACATTAGAAGACAGAATCCTGCAGTTCTGGCTGGTGAAAAGGGCAACATGACCTTTATCACACATCTGACTGACACTCAAGAGATTGTACTTGAGATTCTCCACATGGTTTACATCATCAAACCTTATTTCACCATTTGAAACAAAGCCTTTGCCGATAATGTGACCTTTAGCATCATTACCAAAAGAAACAAATCCCTTCTTTCCTTAAGAGTAGTCATTAAGAAGAGAGCTGCTCCCTGTCATATGCATGGATCCTCCACTGTCCACATACCAGATGCTTCTTTGACATGCTGAAGAACCCTGCATTTGTCAAAAGAAACTAGTTAGTTTTTGAGACCCAAACCATTTTTGTTTTGGGTCTGTTCTCATCAACAGATTTTACACTAACTGGTTTGTCATGAGTAACAGCCTGTGGAAGTGGAGATGGTGTGGAAAAGGAGTCCTTTAATTTTGGCTTGGTTTTCCTTTTCTCTGGTTTAATCACAGGTACATCTATTTGGTTGACTCTCCACAACAGATGTTGAACCATTATAACAAGTTGTGTCTGATTGTTTGCTAAAGGTTTCAGTTCATCAGACACATCAGTTCTTGTGTTTGATTGGTTCCTGTGTTTCACCATTTCCTTACTTTTGACAGACACAGATTTGGTCTGGTGTTTTGGTATTCCATGAGGAATCATTGTAACATCTCATATTTTTGTTAGGTTAAAAGTTAACCTTGTTAAGTTTTAAAAGGACCTTTTATGTCATTTGTGTAACTTTGAGGACTTGTTATGCATAAAAATTAAGTTTGTGCTCAACAATTAATTTAAAGAATAATAATATTATTATAAGTGTTGTAATGTTATTTAATATTATAAAACTTAAAGTGTTACTAATCTTATAAAAATTATAATAATATATAATAATAATAAATAATAATATTAATAATAATAATGTTAATAATAATGATAATCTAAGTTTTAAAACTTTAAACTTGTAAATAATTACTTTCCACATAAAATAACAAATCCTTAAAACTTCAGGGGGCAAATTGTAATTTAATTTACAATTAAACCTAAGTTCTGGAAGGATTTGAACAAAACCAAGACCACAGGGACTAAAGGTGTAAAAAAACCCAAAGTACTTTCTTTTTCCCCGGGTTCTCTCCAGTCGTCGCCGACCAGCCTCCGGTGAGGCCACACACTTCTTTAAACCCTCGAATTACTTAACCCAAACAGTTACACATGAATCGCGAAACCGAAATGAACCTGTTTATGAGCTTTAATTGAGTCCAAGCAACGGTTATGAGGGCGTTTAGAGTCAAGAACCGATTATTCTCGAGCGTTAACCTTCGGACAATTAAATCTATTAATAATATAATTAAATTGGACTAAAATGATCATTAATCTGTTCCAAAACTTCTAATAAACACAATTTCATCTGAAATTCGCTCACACTTCACAATCAACCCTCGTCCTCACCGCGACTTGCAACCGTACTGTTCTACAACTTTCAGTTGTTCTTAACTAAAATTGACAGAGGGTTTTCGTTCGTGTCGGTCCTTTTAAGCTTCACACGAGTTAAATTTGATCAACATGAACGATTTTCGCATCAAAGGTAATCAAGCCTCGGTCGCGTCTCAGCTGTAAATGTTCTCCTCTTCTGAGCATCGAACCCGGTAATTGAACATACCCATCTGCTCGATTTTAGATGGGGATCGAAAGCCCCATGAATGAATCCTTTAACATTATCGTTTGGATGGTCAATTGGAGTAAAATCGAATGAGGGTTCATGAAGATTTGGGGATTTCTTGGTTATATGTGTTATAAATTATGGGAACCAGCTTATACCACGGTCGCGGCCCTGGTTCATTGGTTACCCACTCACATCCAAACTTTGAGGTCCCGGGTTCGAACCCGGGCACCCTCATTATTTTTTTAAAAGCCTTTTCAGCCCTTAAAAAATTGTAAAAATTTTTAAAAATCTATTTTATAAATTTTATTTATTTTAAAGGTTAACCAATTATTTTCTGAAAATTTATTTCTAATAATATCTTAATATTTGATTTTATTTTATTAAAACAAATAGTATAACTAGTTAAATATCTTATAAAATAGACTTTAAAATTTGTTTATCTTAACAAAACATTACAATTGGATTATTTTCTTATTTTAGCTTACTAATTATTATTTGTTTCAAATAATAAATAATAAATTTTTGATTCAAATGTTACTTTTAAAGACATAATTATCTCTAATGTTTATCTAACTTTTATATTTAAATTGTTTCCTTTTAAAATAATTAAATAAATATTAGACTTGAAACAATAAATCTTTATAATATTAATAGGCATTATTAATTAAAGTTTTATCATGATAATTGTAGAAATTATATATTCTATAATTTCACAAATTATTTACAAATATTATTTTCTTATAAAATATACTAACTAAAGGTTTAGATTAATAATTTCTTATTAATCAAAACGTTATTCTAATTATTTTTAAATAATAAAGATGTATTTACTTATTAAACCCTATCATTATTTATACTTAAAGTCATTTCTAAAATACTTAAATGTATAGTTCTTTTAATTGAATCAAAACATAAATAATTACGTTAAAAACTTATTACTTATTAAAACCCCCATAATTCCATCAAAACCTTAATCCTTATTTGAACATTAATCTTATTATTAACTTAAACTTGTAACATATATTTAGGTGCTTGTAATGGATACTTTGGATTATCTTTTGGATATTACATTAATCTTTTATATCATCTTGTAATGCCTATATCAATGTGAGTTCTTCCATACCCCTTTTTCATATTTTCACACTTTGGGGTGAAACATGTTAACTTATTATCATTGGACTTGTAAACTTATTTGAGACTTGTAAACTTTATGGCAATTCATCATGCAAAGTTGTGGTTAGTTGAACTTTTATGGTTACCATGTTATGGCGTTTATATGTACAATCATTAACTATTGCTAGCCTGACGACGTCATAGATCTATGGGCCTGACAAGACTGCTTGGTTGATCCAAGTACACTTAGCTAATCGTATAATCTTGTAAACGTTTAAGACTTGTAAAACTTTGTCAAGGTTTGATTATTGCATTTGATCATAACATCCCTAATCACTTTATTCACTAACTTATGACTTGAATTGCCATCTTTTATATACTTATGTATGGAAACTATGAAAAGCTCACCAATATTTTTATGTTGACCTTTTATTTTTAACATGTTTCAGGAATACCTCAATTATGTGTTCTACACTTTGAAGCTTATTACATCTAGGATTGGACCTAGAGATAACATGGATGATCATGTTATTTGTAGCATTTGTACATGATGTATTCTTTGTTGAAACTTTTGCTTGTATTATTAATAATGAAACTTATGAATAATATATTTGGATTTATTAAATAGCGTTATGTGGCTGTGAACAATCGTAACCCTCACATCTCGACGTTTCCGCCATCAAGGTTGGGGTGTGATAGATTGGTATCAGAGCCCATAACTATAGGGATTTAGGTTATTAGAAATGGTGACCTAGACTATAGCTTATGCATGAACCTTATAGCATAATATATATATATTCTTGTAGACACATATATGATTTGCATGCTACATAATGCTATGTCTTCTTATGTGCAACTTGATGCCTTAGCTTAGGATTGCCTTGTAGATGTTTAAACTTGGTTACTTGTCTCCCTAAACTTATCCTTGACTCTTTGACTCTCCCCGACAAATAAAACTTCTTAATCTTATTCTCGACGACATGTGGAATCTACACTATTTATTGTGAGTTCAATTCCTTAGACTCTATGTCTAATCTATGAAAATATCATCAAGGTTTTGATTTCATAAACCAAAGAAATTTGTGTGGCACATAGACACCTATATTCTGGATTTCCTGGCAAAAGGCCTTCGGGCTAAGGCAAGCATATCGTATAAATCTTATTACGAGACCAGTTATGCTTACTTGGGGATTTCTGGGATGAGTGATAAACTATGGTCAACATACACAAGTCTCCAAGGCAAATGGGTCAATTTACCTTGACGTGTCAACGATTCCAAGTGGTAATGCGTTACCAAATAGAACCATCCTCTTTGTATCTTCAAATTCTTGATTCCTTGAACTGGTTTATCACTAAAGCTTTAATATCTCTTCGTTCTTATCACACATAACGTTCCTGTTAATATTGAACCTATCCTATATTTCAACTCTTACGTTTAAACACCGTTACACGTTGAGCGTTTCATGTAACTATTTCTATATTTTGACCAACGTGTACATGGATCTTAATATATCCAAAGATATTGGGAATTTAAAACGAATGTCTTCAAAACCCTAAATTGTTACTTATGATTTTCAAATCTCCTTAAAAATATGTCCCATAACTAAAGACATGCAATGCTATAAGGTGAAATTTCTATATCCCGGGATACTTTGTCTAGGAAAAGTGTAAATAGTGATCTGATTCGACCATTGAATCCGTTTACTTGACTTGAAACCCTTGAGATGAGTGACCACTTATAAGTACGCGTGCCTTCAATAAGGTTATGGCTGACCTCATATCTTGAGAAGTCCATGTATTTCCTTCGATTGTGAATCGAATGTTCACATCTCATTGTGATGCCGAATCATTCTTGTCCTTGATTTTGTCTCCCTGATTTAAATTATTCAAGATTTGAACACCATCATAACAAATTCTGCTATCTCAAACTTTGATCTTAAGCTTGTAAGCATGATTTTTCCTTTTGTTACATTGATGTAACTTGAAATTTTCCGAATTTCTAATTGATATTATTTTCCTTTCGTTGTTAAGTCAAACTTCGTACCGCATGCACCATGGGAGATGCAAGAGTTTGCAAGTTAACCTATGACTAAGAACACTCGTATCTCCTAAGTGATTCTATCTCATCAAAACAGGGGTGATTCCCTTACTTTGATAATTCTCTATTCGTTTCGATAAATGGTTTTCAATTGTGTATTTTATAAAATTTCATCCTCTGGATTAGGGTGATTTCCTTATCTTGAGGATTGACTTCAATTATTGTCATTGGAACTTGCATTTCATAAATGACATGATCTCACCAAAATAGGATTGAAACCCGTACTTTGGTGACAAATATCAAACCTCGATTGTTTTTTTGTGATAATGAAGCCAATGCGTGAATTCCATACCCTGATGATAATTTCATTTTCATGGATGGTATTTTCTCAAATGAAACGACCTCATCAAAGTAGGAGTGAATTCTGGATTTTGATGAAGAAGTTCATCTTGTTATATTTTGTTTCTGTAAAACTTCACCATGAAGATAGGAGTGATTCCCTTACCTTAATGGTGAGTTACCTCTTCTTATTTCTGTGGATCCTTAACAATGAGTTAGGGATCGAACTTTTTGATTGGTAAGTTAGTGGTCATACGTTGAGAGTACACCATCAAGTTAGGAGTGAAAACCACATCTTAATGACTATTCTCATTTCTTGATCTTCAACTTACCAAGGTTGTAATCAAGTGGCTAGAAGCATGTAGTAACATGAAGGGTGAAACAATGTTAGTGTTTCGACCTATCAAGCCAAAGCATGATCTCTGAACTTGAAAAGAGACCCGATCGCTATAGGTTGATTTTGATTCCAAGCCTGGAGCATTTAAATTCTTAAAACTATTTCTGTCCCTTTATCCTCATGTTTTGATTTGATCTAGCTACATCGAACCATTTATTCCCTACTTATCAACTTTTATTTTGAGATATCATCAACACATGATTGTGTGATGGTAGTCTTCCTAGACAATTTTTCTGTTAAATAAAGACATTATCAACTTGTGATTATGTCTTTCCAGTCATACGAATGTTCTTGACTGTGCTTATGGGTTAGATGAATTACGTATGCAATCTATATTTGGAAATTTGTTACCTTGCAAAACATGGTTACAAATGCATGTCTTATTGTTTGCGTTACTTCTTGAATCACTTTTGAACCCTTAACCTTGGAAATCTTTAAAACTCTATCTTGGTTTCGATCAACAAGACTCGTTATTACTTACATTGTGACGTGGAGGTTCATAAACCTTCATAACTTGTAGTCATGGGTTTGCATAAAGGAAAAGACGTAATTTGGTATGTATTCAAGTGTCTTACCTTCACATATGACAAGACCTAACATTTGTGATCCTATGGATCTCCTGCTTAACTTTTCTTTCAACTAAAATGCTTCTTATCTTAGAGGTCATGATAACAATTGGTGCATTATAAACCGATTGACAAATCTCATATTGACTCATGTGAGATAATGGGTCGAGAAATTGACTTGCATCTATCTCAAATAGTCGTATGCTGTGGTATGTCGTTAAACATCGATCGTTAATTTTGAAGATCGATTCATCTTCCTGCACTTAGTAATGTTTCAAACTATCGTCGTGAACTCATTCCAAAATCTTCGCATATCGTATTATTCTTAGACCGATGGTTGGTCAAAGGAGAAATACATATTCACAAGATATGCGTTAAGATCGTTTCATATAATGACGTTTGGGATTCTTAAATCCCGACGGTTAATTTTTCTTATCATTGTTGGTATCTTATTGATTTCTAGACATTATTTTACTACGTTTCATCTCAAAACGTCTCGTATTTCACTGGAAGAGTTCAAGTTGGCATATATTATGTCAAGAATCTTATAAGATTCCATAAAGTGAAGCGTTTCATCTGTAACAAAACGTCAAACATTGTTCGTTGTACACTTACCTTGCATCATAATTTCATTGTTCATCTAAGTTCATTTTTAATTTCGGGATGAAATTCTTTTAAATTGGGGAGACTGTAACACCCGGAAATTTCGATTTGGAGTGTCATGCGACTGGAGCATCCAATCGCGTGGAAGTCGCACGACTGGAGCTCCATACGCATGATAGTCGCACGATTGGAGCGTCCAATCGCATGGAGCTCATGCGGCTGAAGGTTCAGTCGCATAGAAGCTCGGGCGACTGGACTGTAGTATTTAAGGGAGAGGGCAGCCCTTACCCTCTCCCCACACTTGCGAAACCAGAGAGAAAGAAGAGAAAAAGGAAAAGAGGAGAAGAAAGCTTGGTTCAAGCGAGTTCAAGAGTGAAAAATCGACGTGTAGTGAGTTGAATCGAAGCTCTACTCTACGGGATAGTTCATGTGAGTTCTAGGACCACTCATTTACTTGTTTTCAACCGATTTTTAGGGCTGGAACACATCTGAAACTATTTTTGGGTTTTGGGTGTTAAACTCGTGTATGTATGAACGTGTATGTGTATAGTGTGTTTAGAGTGCGATTTTGGACGTGTATGTGCTTGAATGTTGTCATAGTAAGATTCCCTAAGGTTTAGGAGGGTTAATTTGGGCTTAAAACGAGTTTGGAAGGATTTGGAGGTCGTGAGTCGCGACTGCAGTTCGGGATGAACTGCAATCGCTGCCCAGTTAGGGCTAGGTGACTGGAGGGCCAACCGCACGACTGAAGGACGATTGAAGCTCAACCGCACGACTGGAGCTCAATCGCACGACTGGAGGTTCAGTCGCACGGCAGGTCATACGACTGAGGGCTCAGTCGCATACGCCTATTTGCTTAGCTGTTCAGTCGCACGACTGAGGGTTCAGTCGTGTAGGAGTCCATCCGCATAAGTCCAATCGCATAGTGTTCAACCGCATGGAGGCCATGTGACTGAAGGGTGCCCAATCGCCCAAGTAGGGCTGTTGTGTACAAGGAGAGACGTAGTTCAATTACCGGCCTTCGGGAAAAGAGCTTGAGTAGGAAATGATGTGACAGTTCTCGTAGGTACATGAGCGATAACTGTCAAGGCTCAGAAGTTAAGTGGGTATGATGATGACAGAATTGCATGTATATGCAGGATGTATGTATGATAAGTACGATGTAGCCTTGTATGATGGTAATGACTGATGATTTGTAAATGTCGAGGTTCCTTGTTTTGATGTATGTTTATCTTTTCGTATCTTTACGTATATGTTGATGAACGAATAAAAAGTATTATGTAACGTAAAGTGAAAGATAATGAAAGAGGAACGTAATGAATGAACACATGCATTAATGAATGAACGAACGAACGTAAAGCTAAAGAGTGTTGTATGAGGTGAGCGACTCTGTGTCACAACAGACTCGAAGGAGGATCTTTGTCGCGTACCCCGGTGCTGTGTCAGTCTTTGGACATGAGTCGGGGGTTTGTTTGTCAAGCCCCAGCACAGCATCAGTCTTCGGATATGAGTCGGGGGTATTGCATGAGACAAGATAGAGAGATGAGATCTCTGTCGCGTATCCTGGTACTGTGTCAGTCTTCGAACATGAGTTGGGGGTTTGTTTGTCAAGCCCCGGCATAGTATCAGTCTTCGGACATGAGTCGGGGATATTGCATGAGACGAGATAGTGAGGTGAGCAACTTTGTGTTGCAACAGACTAGGATGGAGTTCAATCTAGATGATTGACTCGACGGGATCTTTGTCACGTATCCCGGTGCTGTGTTAGTCTTCGGACATGAGTCGGGGTTTGTTTGTCAAGCCCCGTCACAACATCAGTCTTCGGACATGAGTCGGGGATATTGCATGAGACAAGACCTAGCTGAGAAAGAAATTATGAAAGGAAGTAGGAAAGGAATGAAAGTTAATGAAAATAATGAAAGTTAAAGAACGAACGAATGAAGGTAACGAACGGAAGGAACATAATGATAACGTATGAAATGGGATCCTTGTCACTCGACATCAATAATCATGGTGTGTGCCATGAAGAGGGTTAAGTATGACCGGCTCCAGAAAGAAGTAAAAGAAAAGAAATGTATGAAAGTTAAAGATAGATAATGAGCGAATGACAGACAGAGAACGAACGAAAGTAAAGTTAAAGAATGAATGAGAACACAAAAAGATAATAAAGAAATTATCTACGTGTACGTATGATGTGTGATCGCATGTATGTAAAGAACGGTTTTAAAGAAAGGAAACTATGTTTTATTATAAAACTAGAACTCACTCAGCAACGCTGACTTTGATGTGTTTCCAGTTGGCAGGTAAGGTTGCTGAGGATGGCACGGGGCGACTACTCAGTCTTTTGGGATGGCATTCCTTTGTACATTATGTTGCATACAAGTGTTTGTTGAGGATTCAAATAAACGAGATTACTTAAGGAATTCTCTTAGTTTTAAATGTTTCCGCAACAATCATTGTAATGTTATATAGTGTAAAAATATGTATTTTGTAGCGAATCAACGATGTATTATTTTGCAAAAGCTTTTATGATGAAATGAGATATCTCTTTTGAATGCTTCCGCTGAAACATTTACAAAAGATACACGAAATTATATGTTCAAAGAGCGATGAGGATCCAACTGTAAGCATCCCGGGAACGGGGCCTTACAAGTTGGTATCAGAGCCAAAGTTTAAGTGAAACGGGTAAATTTTCAAATAAACCTTAACTTAAACTGAGAATGGGACGGAAAGGGAAGGAATGCCAATCTGAGTAGCTGCGTGCCAACAGGTATTTTCTTAAAGTTAACCGGTATTATGTGCGCATGTTATGTGTTTATGTGCTACTGTTAGATGTAGATGCTAATATAGTCAGGACAGGTAATGCTCGGGGTATGAAAAGTAAGGTAAGTGGCTAATCATAACTGATCACTGTAATTAGGGACTTACTATACTTGACATGAACCGAACTATTCCCTTGAATGACCATGTTGGTGTTTGAATCTTTCAGTGTATTATAGAGGATGGCCGGTGGTAGATCTTCTAAGGCTTCACGTGGTGGAGGTGGTCGCGGACGTGGCACTTAACTGCGGGTCACAAGAGGAAGGCCTAGAGTTGAAAAAGTGGTTCATGAAGAACCCAAAACCCCTCATCTAGAGGGCGGTGATGAGAGTGCTAACCTAAGAGCCTCGATGAGAGAGGCGGTTGCGGAAGAAGTGCACCAGGCCATGCAGATGATCTTACCGTCAGTGGTGACTGATGTGATAAAGGCTGTTAGGGATGAGGAGAGACAGGAAAGGGGTAGACCTTCAGGCGAAAGGAGAAGGACGGAGACTGAAACGGTTTTCTTCGATGAGGAGGAAGAGGAGGAGGAGCCTGTGCAGGAGGCGGCATGAGGCTGTAACTACGGGGCATTTCAACGATGCAAGCCCCCAACTTTTGATGGTAATGGCACTGCTGCTGCTGCTCACCGGTGGGTGAGGGAAATGGAAGCCGTGCTGAATATCAGCGAGTGTCAGGAGGATCAGAAAGTGAAGTTTGCCGCCCACTCTTTCGTGGACTCAGCTTTGTGCTGGTGGGACAACATAGTCCAAGTTGAGGGTAGCCGGACTGTCGTAAGGATGAGATGGTCAGAGTTGAAAAGGCTGGTGATTGAGGAGTACTGTCCTCACCGTGAGATGGATTAGGTTGAAAGGGAGTTCCTGCAGTTGGAAGCGGGGATGATGACACATCAGTAGTACACCACCAAATTCAACGAGATGGCACGACTGGTGCCGGATCAGGTGACACCTCTTTCGCTGAAAATTAAGAGGTATATTCTGGGCTTGCCGACGGATATCGGTAGGCACATGATCACGGCCCAACCCAGCACATTCAGGTCGATGGTAGATCTGGCGGGAAGGTTGTACGACGAGCGGGAGGCGATGGCGATAACGGGCGAAGCGGAGGAGCAAGCCTATGTTAAGAAGGGGAAAGGAAGGCGAGGTAGTGATGGTGGAATGGAGGCCGAGGGTAAAGTGATGAGGATCGATGATTGAGAGAGGATAACAAGGAGTAATGAGGTATGCAAGAAGTGTGGTAGAGGTCACGAGGGGGACTGCAAATGGGGACTGAGCGTTTGTTTTCAATGTGGAAAGGAAGGTCATAGGGCAAGGGAATGCCGAGTGGCTAAGTGCTACAGCTGTGGTGAGACGGGACATCTGAGCAAGGATTGTAGGAAGTCAAGGGCAGGAAGCTCCGGTGCGAGGAAGGAGGACAGGGGGTGAAGGCTAGAGTGGACTTCGACTTGACGACAGGTATGTTTCTGGTAATTTAAGTTTAAGCCCTTATGCCTTGAATGCGATGCCAGTAGTAGTTCGTTCCTACTGCCTTCTGTTATGAGTTGCATGGTAGGAGAGGAAACGTCTAGGAGCCCTTCGATGTAGAGATTACTATTAGTAGATTCACTAGGTTACCGAATGCCCTAGAGGATTGCGTGATGCAAAAAGCTGTGTCACCCGTTGTCTGAGGAACAGTTTCAGCCTGTGATTGATTCGTCGAACGGCAACGTATGCCTAGTTTCGACGTTGTAGCAAACAAGTAGAATGGAAGGTCGGAAGCAAAAGAAAAAGATAAATTTGGTTCGGCCACCAAAGAAGCCGATTTGCCTTTCAATCGCAGTGTACCTGCAAGGAACCTGAGAAAAACTGATCTCGGTGTAGTTATATTTGGAACAACACATAGCACGATTAATGAAAGCCCTTCTCATCAGTTGTTTGGTTTGCAAGAGGGTCATTATTCATACATAAATAACATCAAACAAGGGCCTGGGGTAAGCAGCAACTTTACGCAAGTTGAAGGCCTTGTTCTTTAAGCACTAAAGTTGAGGGTTCTCAGTGATGCTCTGAAGCTCAATGATTATGACGCTGAGCCTTTGCTCAGATATTGTGATGTTTCTTTTAATTATAGTAACCGCACTCTACATGGCATATTCGAGACCGCGAGTCCTGGTCAAATGAACATCGATCAGTACGCATGGGTTGCCGATGGAGATAGTCAAAGACAGACCAGAAGTCGAATGTTGATAAACGATGTGGAGCGATAGGATTCCAAGTGATAGACTGGAAAAGAGATGGGACAGTATTGCCGCGAAGGTTTAAGGAACAACAGGTTTCAGGGATGAAACCCGTTTAAGGGGGGTGGACTTGTAACACCCGAAAATTTTGATTTGGAGTGTCATGCGACTGGAGCGTCCAATCGCGTGGAAGTCGCACGACTGGAGCTCCATACGCATGATAGTCGCACGATTGGAGCGTCCAATCGCATGGAGCTCATGCGGCTGAAGGTTCAGTCGCATAGAAGCTCGGGAGACTGGACTGTAGTATTTAAGTGAGAGGGCAGCCCTTACCTTCTCCCCACACTTGCGAAACCAGAGAGAAAGAAGAGAAAAAGGAAAAGAGGAGAAGAAAGCTTGGTTCAAGCGAGTTAAAGAGTGCAAAATCGACGTGTAGTGAGTTGAATCGAAGCTCTACTCGACGGGATAGTTCATGTGAGTTCTAGGACCCCTCATTTACTTGTTTTCAACCAATTTTTGGGGCTGGAACATATCTGAAACTATTTTCGGGTTTTGGGTGTTAAACTCGTGTATGTATGAATGTGTATGTGTATAGTGTGTTTAGAGTACGATTTTGGACGTGTATGTGCTTGAATGTTGTCATAGTAAGATTCCCTAAGGTTTAGGAGGGTTAATTTGGGCTTAAAACGAGTTTGGAAGGATTTGGAGGGCGTGAGTCGCGACTGCAGTTCGGGATGAACTGCAATCGCTGCCCAGTTAGGGCTAGGCGACTGGAGGGCCAACCGCACGACTGAAGGACGATTGAAGCTCAACCGCACGACTGGAGCTCAATCGCACGACTGGAGGTTCAGTCGCACGGCAGGTCATACGACTGAGGGCTCAGTCGCATACGCCTATTTGCTTAGCTGTTCAGTCGCACGACTGAGGGTTCAGTCATGTAGGAGTCCATCCGCATAAGTCCAATCGCATAGTGTTCAACCGCATGGAGGCCATGCGACTGAAGGGTGCCCAATCGCCCAAGTAGGGCTGTTGTGTACAAGGAGAGACGTAGTTCAATTACCGGCCTTAAGGAAAAGAGCTTGAGTAGGAAATGATGTGACAGCTTCCGTAGGTACATGAGCGATAACTGTCGAGGCTCAGAAGTTAAGTGGGTACGATGACGATAGAATTGCATGTATATGCAGGATGTATGTATGATAAGTACGATGTAGCCTTGTATGATGGTAATGACTGATGATTTGTAAATATCGAGGTTCCTTGTTTTGATGTATGTTTATCTTTTCATATCTTTACGTATATGTTGATGAACGAATAAAAAGTATTATGTAACGTAAAGTGAAAGATAATGAAAGAGGAACGTAATGAATGAACACATGCATTAATGAATGAACGAACGAACGTAAAGCTAAAGAGTGTATGTATGAGGTGAGCGACTCTGTGTCGCAACAAACTCGAAGGAGGATCTTTGTCGCGTACCCCGGTGATGTGTCAGTCTTCAGACATGAGTCAGGGGTTTGTTTGTCAAGCCCCGGCACAGCATCAGTCTTCGGACATGAGTCGGGGGTATTGCATGAGACAAGATAGAGAGATGAGATCTCTGTCGCGTATCCCGGTACTGTGTGAGTCTTCGGACATGAGTCAGGGGTTTGTTTGTCAAGCCCCGGCACAGTATCAGTCTTCGGACATGAGTCGGGGATATTGCATGAGACGAGATAGTGAGGTGAGCAACTTTGTGTTGCAACAGACTCGGATGGAGTTTAATCTAGATGATTGACTCGACGGGATCTTTGTCACGTATCCCGGTGCTGTGTCAGTCTTCGAACATGAGTCGGGGGTTTGTTTGTCAAGCCCGGCACAGCATCAGTCTTCGGAGATGAGTCGGGGATATTGCATGAGACAAGACCTAGCTGAGAAAGAGAATTGTGAAAGGAAGTATGAAATGAATGAAAGTTAATGAAAGTAATAAAAGTTAAAGAACGAACGAATGAAAGTAACAAACGGAAGGAACATAATGATAACGTATGAAATGGGATCCTTGTCACTCGACCTCAGTAATCATGGTTGTGTGCCATGAAGAGGGTAAAGTGTGACCGGCTCTAGAAAGAAGTAAAAGAAAAGAAATGTATGAAAGTTAAAGATAGATAATGAGCGAATGACAGACAGAGAACGAACGAAAGTAAAGTTAAAGAATGAATGAGAACACAAAAAGATAATAAAGAAATTATCTACATGTACGTATGATGTGTGATCGCATGTATGTAAAGAACGGTTTTAATGAAAGGAAACTATGTTTTATTATAAAACTAGAACTCACTCGGCGACGCTGACTTTGATGTGTTTCCAGTTGGCAGGTAAGGTTGCTGAGGATGGCACGGGGTGACTACTCAGTTCTTTTGGGATGGCATTCCTTTGTACATTATGTTGCATATAAGTGTTTGTTGAGGATTCAAATAAACGGGATTACTTAAGGAATCCTCTTAGTTTTAAATGTTTCCGCAACAATCATTGTAATGTTATATAGTGTAAAAATATGTATTTTGTAGCGAATCAATGATGTATTATTTTGCAAAAGCTTTTATGATGAAATGAGATATCTCTTTTGAATGCTTCCGCTGAAACGTTTACAAAAGACAAACGAAATTATATGTTCAAAGAGCGATGAGGATCCAATTGTAAGCGTCCCGGGAACGGGGCCTTACAGAGACTGTAACATCTCATATTTTTGTTAAGTTAAAAGTTAACCTTGTTAAGTTTTAAAAGGACCTTTTATGTCATTTGTGTAACTTTGAGGACTTGTTATGCATAAAAATTAAGTTTGTGCTCAACAATTAATTTAATGAATAATAATATTATTATAAGTGTTGCAATGTTATTTAATATTATAAAACTTAAAATGTTACTAATCTTGTAAAAATTTATAATGATAATAATATTAATAATAATAATAATAATAATAATAATAATGTTAATAATAATGATAATCTAAGTTTTAAAACTTTAAACTTGTAAATAATTACTTTCTACATAAAATAACAAATCCTTAAAACTTCAGGGGCAAATTGTAATTTAATTTACAATTAAACCTAAGTTCTGGAAGGATTTGAACAAAACCAAGACCACAGGGACTAAAGGTGTAAAAAAACCCAAAGTACTTTCTTTTTCCCCGGGTTCTCTCTGGCCGTCGCGGCCAGCCTCCGGCGAGGCCACACACTTCTTTAAACCCTCGAATTACTTAACCCAAACAGTTACACATGAATCGCGAAATCGAAATGAACCTGTTTATGAGCTTTAATTGAGTCCAAGCAACGGTTATGAGGGCGTTTAGAGTCGAGAACCGATTATTCTCGAGCGTTAACCTTCGGACAATTAAATCTATTAATAATCTAATTAAATTGGACTAAATGATCGTTAATATGTTCCTAAACTTCTAATAAACACAATTTCATTTGAAATTTGCTCACACTTCACAATCAACCCTCGTCCTCACCGCGACTTGCAACTGTATTGTTCTACAACTTTCGGTTGTTCTTAACTAAAATTGACAGAGGGTTTTCGTTCGTGTCGGTCCTTTTAAGCTTCAGACGAGTTAAATTTGATCAACATCAACAATTTTCGCATCAAAGGTAATCAAGCCTCGGTTGCGTCTCAGCTGTAAATGTTCTCCTCTTCTGAGCATCAAACCCGGTAATTGAACATACCCATCTGCTCGATTTTAGATGGGGATCAAAAGCCCCATGAATGAATCCTTTAACATTATCGTTTGGATGGTCAATTGGAGTAAAATCAAATGAGGGTTCATGAAGATTTGGGGATTTCTTGGTTATATGTGTTATAAATTATGGGAACCAGCTTATACCACGGCCGCGGCCCTGGTTCACTGGTTACCCACTCACATCCTAACTTTGAGGTCCCGGGTTCGAACCCGGGCACCCTCATTATTTTTTTTAAAAGGCTTTTCAGCCCTTAAAAAAATTGTAAAAATTTTTAAAAATCTATTTTATAAATTTTATTTATTTTAAAGGTTAACCAATTATTTTCTGAAAATTTATTTCTAATAATATCTTAATATTTGATTTTATTTTATTAAAACAAATAGTATAACTAGTTAAGTATCTTATAAAATAGACTTTAAACTTTGTTTATCTTAACAAAACATTACAATTGGATTATTTTCTTATTTTAGCTTACTAATTATTATTTGTTTCAAATAATAAATAATAAATTTTTGATTCAAATGTTACTTTTAAAGACATAATTATCTCTAATGTTTATCTAACTTTTATATTTAAATTATTTCCTTTTAAAATAATTAATAAATATTAGACTTAAAACAATAAATCTTTATAATATTAATAGGCATCATTAATTAAAGTTTTATCATGATAATTGTAGAAATTATATATTTTATAATTTCACAAATTATTTACAAATATTAATTTCTTATAAAATATACTAACTAAAGGTTTAGATTAATAATTTCTTATTAATCAAAACGTTATTCTAATTATTTTTAAATAATAAAGATGTATTTACTTATTAAACCCTATCATTATTTATACTTAAAGTCATTTCTAGAATACTTAAATGTATAGTTCTTTTAATTGAATCAAAACATAAATAATTACGTTAAAAACTTATTACTTATTAAAACCCCATAATTCCATCAAAACCCTAATCCTTATTTGAACACTAATCTTATTATTAACTTAAACTTGTAACATATATTTAGGTGCTTGTAATGGATACTTTGGATTATCTTTTGGATCTTACTTTAATCTTTTATATCATCTTGTAATGCATATATCAATGTGAGTTTTTGCATACCCCTTTTTCATATTTTTACACTTTGTGGTGAAACATGTTAACTTATTATCATTGCACTCTTAAACTTATTTGAGACTTGTAAACTTTATGGCAATTCATCATGCAAAGTTGTGGTTAGTTGAACTTTTGTGGTTACCATGTTATGGCGTTTATATGTACGATCATTAACTATTGCTAGCCTGGCGACGTCATAGATCTATGGGCCTGACAAGCCTGCTTGGTTGATCCAAGTACACTTAGCTAATCGTATAATCTTGTAAATATTTGAGACTTGTAAAACTTTGTCAAGGTTTGATTGTTGCATTTGATCATAACATCCCTAATCACTTTATTCACTAACTTATGACTTGAATTGTCATCTTTTATATACTTATGTATGGAAACCATGGAAAGCTCACCAACATTTTTATGTTGACCTTTTATTTTTAACATGTTTCAGGAATACCTCAATTATGTGTTCTACACTTTGAAGCTTATTACATCTAGGATTGGACCTAGAGATAAAATGGATGATCATGTTATTTGTAGCATTTGTACATGATGTATTCTTTGTTGAAACTTTTGCTTGTAATGTTAATAATGAAACTTATGAATAATATATTTGGATTTATTAAATAGCGTTATGTGGTTGTGAACAATTGTAACCCTCACATCTCGACGTTTCCGCCGTCAAGGTTGGGGTGTGACATCCATTGACCACCTTCAGCTGGTTCCTGATAAACCCCTTTCTTCTTTTTGGATTTCTTCAAGGAATTTGGGTTTTCAAGTTGAGATGCCTCTAGTACAAACTTGGTTTCAAATTCATTTTTTATTTTATTAATTTTCTTTTTGGTGTTCTTATCTTTATTGAATTTTGAACCCTTTCTGTACCAGCAGTCATCAGTGAGATGATTGAATAAGCCACATATTTCACATGGCTTTTTCTTCATCTTCAGTTGATCAACTACTGAAGAAGATGAAACTACAAAAGGTTTGTTCTTCAGTACTTTCTTCCTTTTAGTACTTATGTTAAGTACTGACGGATTCTTAACTACTGAAGATTTGTTCTTCAGAAGTTTTCTATTAGTACTTTTGGACTTCCTGATAGACTCTTCAGCAGTTGTCAAACTATTTTTGTTCTCAGTGGGTTTGGTTTGTTCTTCAGGTGTTGTGACTTGTCCTTCAGTACTTTGAGTACTTTGTGAGACAACACCTAAAGTGATCAGCTTTCTCCTGATCATATGTTTGTCAGCATTGGGACCATCAGCTGATTGATTTGCTGAGGTGCTTATAGTGACTTCATCCTCTGATTTTGATTCATTACCAGAGGGTGAGACACATGATGATGTGGATAGGTCATTGCTTTCTCCTTTAGATTCTACTTCTAATTTAGGAGTAAAATCTATAGGAGGAGCAGTGTGATTATAACCAATCCCAAACTTCACATTTGAAGCTTGTTTATTGAGAAGCATTTCAAACCCCTTGCATGATGTTACCCAGCGTTCACACTCTACTTGGGTATCTGCAAGTGTTTCTTTGAGATCCTTGTATTTCTCTAAGATAACCTCTACCTTTGCCTTTTCATCAGTAATTTGGCATTTTAATTTGTAAATCTCATCATCTTTTTCATTTAAAACAGACTCAAACTCATCTTTTCTTTTGGAAATCACTTTCTCTAGCTCAAGATTTTTATTGATTAAAGCCACATTTGCTTCTCTAATTGAGGCAAAGGTAGCTATGCATGACTCAGAATACAACTTGGCCTTAGCCTCTGAAGATACCTGTGGTACCTGTGATATAGAAGCATTTGAGCATGAACCATCAGTAGACTCCAGGGACATAAGAGCAAGATTTCCAAAAGGGTTTTCACCACCATGTTGACCAGCACCTGGAAACAGTTGTTCATGATAACCATCAAGATCATCTGGTAAACTGCTCCAGTCAACAACTCCAGGGGTGAAAAAGCTTTGTTATAGTTGAGATTGAGATTGTTGATTTGATTGAGATAGTTGAGGCTCAGGTAGGGTAGGTGTTTGTTGAGCTGTGGGTACTTGAACCTGATTGGACTGAGGCATGTAAAAACAGGGGTAAGGATATTGCATAGGACCTTGAGGGACAAAATATGCAGGAGATGATTGAACTTGTGAAGGATGACCAGAACTGGTGGAATGTTGCCCTTTGTTTTGTGAGCTATTGCTTGGGAATGCCACAAAGGGTGCAGATGAGTTAGATCCAGATGATCTACACTCTCTTGCAAAGTGTCCAAGTCTATGGCACTTGTGACACCCCAACTTGCTCTTGTCAAAACCAACCTTGGTTTTTGCCAGAGAGACCTGGGAATTTCCTACCAGTCCTTTTGTAAAACTTTTGAGATCTGATGTTGATCATTGCCATTTGACTCAAAATATCCATCTCTTCCAGATCATCATCTAGAATTCCTTTTAAATCATCCATCAAAAAGCACAAATTATCACTACTACCACCTGAATTACTATCAAAACCAACAAAAGCATGTTCTCCACTGTTTGTAGAGAAATCTATATGCTCATCATATAAACCTTCTGATGCAGCATACTCTGACTCCTAACCGACCAGTGCAATATTTCCAGGTACAAAGTCATCAGTGAGCTTCCCAGATGAAGATAGTTTCCTTTTCTGTTCTATCTCTCGTTCAAATGTCAACAGTTTCCTATGAAGTTGGGTGAGAGATAGAGTGTTCAGATTTACACTGGAGCGTAGGACAATAGTATATATATCCCATCTCTCAGGCAGGGATCTGAGGAACCTGTTGTTCATCTGGCTGTTTGAATATTCCTGTTTAACCATTTTCAACTCAGATATCAAACAGGAAAATCACTCAAACTGCTGGGTCAGAGACTCACCCTTTCTATGAGAGAATGTCGCATATTACTGGGCAAGGATCTCTCTAGTGTTTGCCAAAACCTCATTAATTCCTCCAAATTGTTCCTTCAGAGCAACCCAGAGGTCATGAGCAGTTTCATGATGCATAAGCCCTGAATAGATTTCATTTGGCAGTGCCATGGCCAGAATTCCATGGGCTTTAGCATCAATTTCAAACAGTTTTAGATCTTCATCCGAATACTGTTCTGGTTTCTTTGGAACCATCTCATTCTTCTCTGGAAGACTCACCATATGCTTGTATGGTCCATGAACCACAGATTTCCAACATCCTGTGCTATTGATAGACAGGTGATGGAGCATTCGGCGTTGCCATATGTTATACTCACTCCTAACAAGCATCGGAGGCTTTGTTGAGGAGCCAGTATTGTGAGGATCATTTGTTGGTGTAGCCATTTTCATAGATTCAAACAAATTCAATGTACTTTTAACAAATTTAGTATAAAAACTCAACAACTCTGTTTTAAACACGTAGAACCTTAAATTAATTCACCAGAAGCAACAAAAAATCAAACTCTATAACCAATTCTTGCAAATTTGCTAATTCGATCAAACTTAGATATCAAAAGAGCAGTTTCAATGATCAATTGTTAAATCGATCAATGATTAACCAGCTCTGATACCATTTGAAGGGATCTCAGATCTAGTTTGATCAATTAGGTTATGATTTGCAGCAGAATAGTATAAGAATTAGATGAAATTTAAGTAAGAACACAAAGGATGTTTAATGAAACAGCACGGTTATAAAGAGAGAAAGTTTTCTGTAAAAGAGAATGTTCTCATTTACTCATAAGCTTCGGTGATTACAAATTAGGTCAACCTTCCTTTTATAGAGGTAAGGTGACTTCAGCAGATGTCACCTGATAGTGACATCTAACCATTTTACATAAACAACTGAAAATAACTAAAACTACTGAAGATGTCCACAACAGCTGAGGACATCTTCTTACAATAGAAGCTAAGTATTAACTAATACTACAACTACTAAAAACAAACTACTAAACTACTGATTACAAACTACTGAAATGATAAAGACAACTACTGAAAAGTAAACGATCACAACTACAGAAGAGTACTACTTTAGCTGTTGTGACAACCTCTAAAGACTTGGTCTTCAGACTTTGTCTTCAGCTGATGTCTTCAGACTTTGTCTTCTGTACTTGTCTTCAAACTTTGTCTTCAGTACTTGTCTTCAGACTTTGTCTTTAGCTGATGTAGTCTTCTTCAGTTGTTATGATGTCTGTGGGACTTAAAGGTTTTTCTGATCTGGCTCATTGGTTCTTTTGGTCTAACACATTCCCCATGTAGAGGCTAACATCACCTTTCTTGAAGTCCTTACTTCTTTTGAACCCCTGCAATAAGTTGCAAATATGAGTTCCACATCCGGTATCTAATACCCATGTGTTAGAGGATATTAAATTTAGATCAATACGAATCATGTAAGTTGTACCTGAGGTTTGCCCAGCATCCTTCTTAGCTTGCAACTCTTTGAGATGGACTGGACAATTTCTTGACCAATGTCCAATCTCCCCACACTTAAAGCATGGGTCATTCGAAGCAACCTTTTGCTTCTTCTCCGCTGGTTTTGGTGGTGGTGCTCTAACCACTCCCTTTCCCTTTCCCCTAATGTGCCCCTTACCCTTGGCAACATTTGCCTTGGGTGCGGGGTGAGGCCTCTTTTTGTTCCCACCTTCATTGATGGTGAGAACGGGTAAAACCCTTTTACCCATGGCCGCCTCGGCAGTTTTGAGCATAGAGTGAAGCTCACTTATGTTCTTGTCCCACCCATTCATGTTATAATTCATGACAAAGTTGTCAAACCTTTTGACAAAGAGTTGAGGATCAAATCCATAGCCAACTCTTTCGAGACGGGACAATTCAGCCTTTCGAGGCGGTTGATGTGGCTTTTCATCTTAGTACATAAGACGAAACAGATTGGGTGTCATCCATACGACATGCATGGAGTTCTCGAACCGTTTCGAAGCGCTCTACCCTTGCTTGTTGTTGGAATGTTTCCTTCAACTGGGTTATCATATCGTATGCTCCATGATATTCATACTCCTTTTGGAGATCTGGAGTCATACTTGCCAACATGAGGCAAGACACTTGGACCAAGTCCTCAGTGTATTTCACCCAATTCATAAAGGCCTCCTCATCCTCCTCATTAGGTTGATCGGGAATTGGATCATCTAAAACATATGATCGTTTCTCTTGCTTGAGAACAATTCTCAAGTTTCGAAACCAATCAATAAAATTATTATGGTTTAGACGCTCCTTTTGGAGAATGGTCCTTAGTGATAGTGAGTGAGCGGACAGGATTTCATTGTTATCATTATTGTTGCTGGCCATCTACAAAATTTAACAAAGTTCAATTTTAGTATTTATGATATTATCCATATTTTAATAATTAAAGCCCTTTTATGTGTCTTACATAATTTTAAAATTATAGAATCCAACGTTTCATTTAAATAGTGGTTAGGTGACCTTTATCCCATTATTTAAATTAACAAGATAGTCAACGATTTGACAATTGCAACCCTTTGCAACTTCTAGGGTATGGGATCGACTTTAAAACATCATCTGTATAGTCGGCATGTTTATCCCATCAACACCTTTGTAAACCACAATGTAGGTGATCCATTTAACATGGTTTGCAAATCAAGTTACCCTACTTGCACACACATGTGAGTTTTCCAACATAAGTGGTTAGGTGACCTTTATCCCACAAATATGGTATCCCCACCTCGAATCACAAGTTCCCTCAAAACGGTTAGGTGACCTTTATCCCATTAAGAGTTTCCAAATGACTCAAGTGTTGTGCAAAAGGACGGTGTTTAACTTCTTTATAAAAGAAATCTTAAGTTTTCATAATACTAGGTTAGAAAACTCTATGTATCTTATATTTGCATGCTTTCAAATACAAGGCACCCTATGGTTCATTTTTAGTAAAACCTCTTTTATTAAAATCATTAATCCTTTTAATAACCTTTTATTAACTACTTAATGATAAAGAACCATTAATTTTCAGCTTTTTAAGTTTGTTAATGAGTTTGTTATGCATATCCAAATATCAACCAACAACCATACAACAAACAACCAAACAAGCATAATCATACAAACATAAGTGCATATAAGTTTACTATACTTGTTTGCCATCACAAGTGTTGTCATAATGTCTTTCCTAAGGGTTAAATAATGACACATCATATGTGTCCATGAACTCCCACTTGAATCCACATCCAAAGCTTCAAGTGTCCATGCCTTTTATGTCCATCTTTGGGTCTTCTTCTTGTGCATCTTCCTTTTACAAAATTATATCCTAATACAATTTTCTAATAAAAGAAATACACCTAATATATTTATTACATAACCAAATGAATAAATAAATTACAACCCAAAATACAAACACAAATATACAACCCTTTCAAGAATCAAAACAAACATGACAAACCACAATCAACCAAATCCAAAACACAAGAGGCCAAGGCTATGTTATGCACTAAAATATGAAACATATTCAACATCCAATAACAACAATGAATCCCTTATTTCAGCCCCAAATTTTCGGCCAACACAAACCCAAAATCTAGGGTTTTGTCTAAACAACACAGTCAACCATTTGATCTTTATCTTTCAAGGTTTATACTTAAGCATGCTAGATTAAATCTTGAAACATAAGGGATTCATTATATCATCACAAAACAGCCCCTATTGGGTTGTTAAAACCCCATAAAACAAATTTTACAAGGACTATTGAAGCTAGTTATCCATATATCCGGCTCTAGATGCCAATGTTGGGTTTGTTGGACTCAATATCAAAGTTGTTTAACCATTTAAAGATGAAAACGCAGCGGAATCAAACCTTAATATAATGTTTTATAATCTGAAAATTAAGGTATATTTTGTATCATTAACAAACCCAATATCATAGGATCAAACATATATGAATGAACTAGCTATCAAGATGAAACAACAACCCAAAACAACACATATAAACTACCTTTGTAGAGCTACTGAAAACGTGTGATTTGATGAAGATGGGGCTGTTCTTGAATGACCAAAACACCAAGAAGAGGTGTCCTCAAGCTACCATACCCTCAAGCATTAAGCAAGCACCCTTTTGCTAGGATTTTGGACACCCAAAACGACCAAGAAGACTGCTGAAACAAGCTTCTAGCCGTGAGTTTTTCTTCAAAAGAAAGGGCTCTTGGTCACTTTTACATGTTAAAGAGAGAGAGAGTTAAGTGTGCGTGTTTCACAAGAGTGTCTTGGACCAAGACATGGAAAATGAACCAACCCCTAAAAGGGGCGACCGAAATCCTTTCAAAAAGGGTTTCCCCATCAAATATTTTTATTAACATTTTATTTAACTAGTTACTTGTTAAGTTATGATATTAATCTTTTAATTTTATAACTCATACACACACACTTATATTATTTGATATTATTTAACTAATTTAAATAACATTACAAATAATATTCTTGAACAAAATATCCTTATAAGTTGTTCCATCTCATATGCAATTTATTTAGAAAATCCGTTTCTAAATTGGTGTAATTATTTAATTGCATGATCATATCATCAATTAAATATTAAATGGTGTTTGCTAAGCTTGTTATTGGGTATGACCCGACTTGGATCATAATGTATTAACCACATCAATGTTCTATGTGTCTTGGGCATAAAGAAACCAACAATGTTGATAGTGGACATTTATCGATTTGGACTTAGCACGATGGTTCGTGCTTAAAATTGGACTAAATACTTAAAAGGGTAAAAATTATACATCTTACATTAAGAAAGCAAACAAAAATCAAACATCAGTGGGCTTTGCCTAAAGTCTACTAAATAATACTTAATTTAACTCAAAAATATAAATTAAATAATTTATATAGCATATAATAATCTGGTGGAATCGTATTAACGCGTAGAATTTAAAAACGTAAAAATTGGACAACATGCGATTCGGGACACGACATGTTCGACGAGACGGACCAAGGGCCCGAAGGCCCTTGCCCTCCCCTTGTTTGCGGCCAAACTAGTAGACAAAGAGGAAATCCCCCTTGGTTTCCTCACTTTTGTAAAATTCTTCTCCAAGGCTCTCTCCTTGGAAACCCTAGCCACCACAACCAATTCTCCTTGTTCTTCACCTTGATTCCATCGAAAATCATCATCCACATCCAACAACCGATGAATATTGGTGTATTGTTTCATTCAAGTTCAAGTTTTACCTTTGAATCGTTCATCCCTTCATTTCTCGGTAAGAAAAATTGATATTATCTTGATTTTATCATTGTGTTTGATGACATTCATCATCCTATACTAAGATTCTTCACTTGTTCTTCTTCTTTTTGTTGTTGGGGGATGACTCTTGTAGGATCCGGGCGTTCAAGTGTTGGATTTGCAAATCGGTAAAACCCTAATGCATTACTCTTGATTATTCATTGATCTTATGATTTGGGATTGAAACCTCTTGAAATTTGAACCTAATGGACGTTTTTGGATCCCAATTAATTATTAAAACCATTAATTTCTTATTATGGAATCAAATCGGGTCAATAAAGGTCAAAAACCAAGTTTTAGAATCCAATTGATAATGTTGAGAAATTGGACAGTTTGCTGTTAGAAAATTTGACATTTTATACAGGTCATAACTCGGTCATAATGCATCCAAATGGGGAAAATTTTGAGTCTAAAATCAATTTCTATGAGTCCTCTAACTAAATCAAGTGGTCTCATGTCGTTTCGACATCGTTTGGTCCTCCAAACGTGGCTAACAAAACTAAAGGTCAAAACTGATGAATCTGGGCAGCATGTTGGTCTGTATTCATCGAGTCATAACTTTCTCATATTTTGTCCAATGGAGATGAATCTTTTATGGAGTTTAATTTATGTCTTCTCTTTCTAATGGTACCTTTTACGCAATGATTCGTTGCCGTTTCGATCTCCAAACAGCTTATACGAAACTGATGCGCAATCAGATATATGGGCTGAAATATTTTGATAAACTTAAAAATAAAGATTTGAATCTAAATAATCAAATAAAGACATTGAGTGGGTTAAACAAAAGAATTTAAGGTGTATAAGTTTTTAAATAATTCAAATATATAACTTATTAATAATGGGTTGGTAAGGTTCATCGAGAGACGTTAACGATCTAAAACATAATTGTTGAACTAAATTATGAGACGGGACTTGAGACACTAATATCAACAATGGAAAAAATATAGATTTTTACTAAAAACAATAATCGGAATGGACATTAAGGACTACTTTGAGGGCTACACCCAACTAGGTTAACTTGGCCTTTAGTAATCTGTTTAGTGTTTGTGTTTTATAGTGATATGACATTCTTACTGTGGACTTTGGGACTTTGCTTGAGGTGAGTTTCACGACTCCTTTTTAGTTATGTTTTCTTGGGAGAAAAACTTGCTCAATGTTTTATTCTATGCCTTACTTTAAAAAATTGTGTGTGGTTTGAGTCATAGGATCGAGTCTAGATTTCTTTCATAAATGTGTACTATACTTGGACTGAACTGGACTGTACTTAGACTAGACTGTCATGGAGGGGTATTGTTAGTACTAATGGGTTGACACCCCACTCCTGTCATTGGTATGCTAGCTAAGACTGACTTGGCCTTGTGCGAGCACTTGGATGAATATAATCCGGTTATTGGACTTGGACTCATAAATGGACTTCTATGGAATTCTATAACTACTATGCTCTCTTACCCAGACGCCTTTTGTACTTATAAACCTGTGAACTCACCAACGTATGTTGACCTTTATGAGCATGTCTTTTCAGGTAATGAGGTTTAGGTGCTTGGCTGTGGACTTTAGACAAGACCGCTCCTTTAGGAGCAATAGACATTTCATGGGACGTTTTAGACTTGTTTGGATTTGGTTGTTTTGTTGAATTGTATTTTGTTGAATTTTTACTTGGGATTGTTTTGGTACTTGTGCTTCTTTGTTTCTAAATGGAAACTTTGGATTATTTACGCATTTATGGTATGATGTTTTGGAATTGACTGTACTTGACACGTGTTCCTATGTGTCGGGCGACGTCATGGCCTATTTACGGAGAATACCTTTAGTGATTCTCTTAGACCCTCAATGTGTTATGACGGTCCCGTCCGTCGCATCCTCGTGTTTCCGCTTCTAGTGAGGGTGTGACACTTTTACAAATCTTGTTGGAAATTGGGATAATATAGTTGTGTTAAAGATTTTTGTAATATATGTAATTGTTTTCTTTCATTCAAATTTTTCAAGAATTAAGTTTTATTTTTTAATTTACGTCATAATGCACTGAGCCGATAATGTCTAAAATCGAATTCCTAAAAAAACGCGCAACAGTCGTACCGCTATAAGCGTGGACATTTCCATTAGTAAGAATTAATGGAGTAATGGGTTTAACTTTTTATATTCGTTTTTAATAGGCTTGTATTTGTAAAATTTCACGGGGCTGATGTCAAAATTTTATTGTTTGGTTCGTGACAAAAATTGTGTATGGTTGTTCATGGATGTCAGTGTTAAAATTTCCTGTAAGTTGGTTAAGATTAAATTGCTTATATTATAAAAAATTAAAGAGTAAATTACACTTTTCGTACTTTTGGTTTATAGTAAATTTAAGGTTTCATCCTTAAACAAAGTAAATTAATGTAAACCTTATTTACGTTTAAAAAAGCTTGCACGTTTCGTCGTTTCTTCTAACGGACGTTAATGTTGCCTGTTAAGTCAGAGTATGTGCATTGAATGTGAGGGTAATTAGTCATTAGCCCATATAAATATTAAAAAAATAAAAATAAACTTAGACCTACTTAAAACATAAAAAAAATTATACCATGATAGTCCACATCATTTTCACCATCCACCATCAAATCTTTTCTTCTTTTTATTAGCTTCCACTATCACAAGTTATCAACATCATCATCGACCATGATAATCATCATCATCCACCATCATCATCATCTGATGCTATCACCACCACCACCCCATCATCATCCGCCACCACAGCCACCACCCCCACTTCATCATCATCATCCACCACCACCCCCATTTCATCATCTTCCACCATCGTCGCCACCCCCCACCCCCACCTAATCATCATCATCCATCACCATTTCCATTTCCGGTGAACACAAACCTTTGGAAACTTCTAATAAGACCCCTTTAATCTCTTCAGATCTCGTACATTGACATGATTTTCATGTGATTTACCTTTGGGCTCTTCAAAGCTAGTTTCCATTTATGATTTTTGTATGGTGGTACCAACAGAAGATATATCAAGTGAGAGTGAGAGAGGGAGAGAGATAGGGTGGGACAGAGATAGGATAATGGAGAACATTAGGAGCAAAAGGTGGTAACCGACAGTTTCTGGCAAGTATGGTGGAGAAGAAGGTCGAGAGATGGTAGAGAGAGAGAGAGACGGTGAAGAGATAGTGGAGGGTGGGGTTGGCGAGATGGTGTTTCTAATTCAGTTAATATGATTTTTTATTAATTAACACAAAAAAACCAATGTACCTTCACATGAACGCACATGACCCGACTAACAGACAAAATTAACGCCCGTTAAAGAAAATGACGAAACGTGCAAGCTTTTTTATAAGCTTTTTTTTATAATTGACGTATACTTTAATTTATTTAGTTTAAGGACGAACACTGAAATTTACAATAAACCAAAAAATGAAAAGTGTAATTTACGCTAAATTTAAATTACATGAAGTCCGTGTGACCCTCATAGTCGCCCTCCTGGTCCAGCCCTAGAAACAGTATATTGAAGTAACTCACTCTGTCCTATAATTGTAACTCGTGAAACATATTTTAAGTACCCACGTACCCACCACTTACTGCTACTTTTTTTGTAGTATTGTATTTTCCTTAATAAATGAATCTAGTTTTTTTTCTTTCGAAAAATTTTATTTAATTTTTAGTAGTTTTACTATAAAAGTGGCCTATTCTTAAAAAGTTGAGGGATAATTATTTTTAATGGTTTTGAAATCTTAATGAAAGAGATAAAAAAGAATTGATATGATATTGATACAGACGACAAAGAGCAAGCTCGAAAGGAGATATATGTAAAAGAAAGCTCCCAAACCCTTATGTCCTATTGATAATTGATGTAGAATATATGAATGATTATGGGTCGTCTTTTGACGAACATACCATGAAGTTGTGGTTCGGCCGAAAGATGTCAAGGGGCACCAACAATTAATTTTTAAACTATTCTTTCAATTTACTATGGTCCTTAGGTACTATTGCTTCCATTAAAATCTATACTTGTAATAGAACCATCTTAAAAAACAGGAAACTTGCATTAACATATAAAATCTTGTCGAACTTCTTGGCTCTGTGAGTGATAAGAGCCATTGGTTGGAATATCTCCGTATACTCCAGATCATCTGCATAGATACAATCCAAGTCTTCAAGAGTGAAGAGAAAGTTGCCATAACTTTCATCGGCATACGTAAACGCTTGAGCAGAGCTTGTCTATTGGAATGGGCTTCCTTGGATGTAGCTCTCCCTTGATTTCTCAAGGAAGGTGATAAAAGGACCCTTTTATGAGTTGTAAGGGTAGTAGATAAGAAGATGATGTGGTTCTCTACTATCCCTTTCAACCACATGAAGGGATGAATTCTATTGATTGCTTAAAGAGTTGTTTGATAGATTTTGCATGTTTTTCTCTATCTGGTAGCCACTAATGATACCATACAGCTCTGTAAGAGTAAGGGAAGAGAGGTTTTCAAGTCCCTTAATGGTCACACAGTAGTGAGTCCATTGTATAGGAAGAGAGAATGAACTTCCTCACAATGTCCCTATTCTTAAGTTTTACTCCAACATCCATTAGAGTATCTACAATCCCAACATACCAAAATATTGTTGAGTCCTAGATTCACCTGACTTCAAGCAAAGTTCTTAAACTCCTGTTTCGTGAGGTCTTTCTTGTTTTCTTTGGCTTCCTCCGACCCCTCATTCATAAGCATCCCCAGAGCTGCTTAGTAGTTTCGCACTTCTTAAAGCCTATGAATATAGAGTTCGGAAGAACAGTTTAGAGAACGATCATGGCTTTCTAATCTACATAAATTTTCTTCCAATCTTCCTAAGAGTAGTCATCCATTTCTTTTAGAACCATCCCACCTATAGTAGTGGGTGAAGAGTTGCTTGGGATGTGAGATCCTTCAACAACAGATCTCCACATTATGTTATCTTAAGACTTGATAAACCCTTCCACACGTTGAAACCAAGTATCAAAGTCATCAGGAGTGATAGTTGCGCCTTTGAGATAGCTGTCATTTGAGCTGATAAGTGTTTTGTTGGCACTTGGGTGTCTCATGAGTGTTCCTTTCATGAGACAAAAGCACAATTTTCCTGAAAATGACCTTGTTGAGCTAGTTGGCATTTGGGTGTCTCAAGGAAAGTGATATAAGGCCCAGATGAACATGATAATTGTTGGTTGTAAGTCAGGTACATCTAGGACTGGGGAGTTCTTGCACATTTGTAACACCCGGATATTTTTCTTGAAACTGACGAAGGAAGAAAAGGAAATAAAGTCCAAAGTCGGGGGACTAAACTGGCCAACACGAGGAAGTTAGGTAAGTGGAGATATTTGAAGGGAAAGGGCAGCCCATACCCTCTCCCCACACCCATATTTCAGCAAAGAAAAGAGAGGAGAAGAAGAAAGGGAGAAAAGAGAGAAAAAGGCTTGGTTCAAGTGGGTTCGGGCTTGAAAATCATCAAGTAGCGGGTCTAAACGAAGCTCTTCTTCTCGGTGTTGTTTGTGTGAGTTCTAAGACCCCTCTTTTACACGTTTTTGAATGGTTTTGGGGCTGGAACACATCTGAAACCGGTTTGATGTGTGTGTGTGTTTGACCCATTTGTATGTGTTTGCGTGTGGTGCATTTGGAGTTTATTTCCGGGATTGTGTGTGCTTGAATGGTGTTGTGGTATGCATTCCTAAGGTCTAGGATGCTTGATTTGGGCTTAGAATGAGTTTGGATGAGCTTGGAGGTCGAAAATGGCAGATTGGGTTCGGGATGAACTGAATTCTGCATCAGCTAGGGCTATGCGATCGAATGGAGGCCATACGGTGCGATTGGGGTTCATTCGCACGATTGAGGGTCCATTTGCATGATTGGGGATTCATTCGCACGACTGGGGGCCAGTCGCATGGGGAGTCATGCGACTGAGGGCCCAATCGCATAAGTGTTCATCCGCATTAGTTTCATCCGCATGAGGCCATTCGCATAAGTGCTCATCCGCATTGGTGTCCATCCGCATGAGGTCTATTCGCATGACTAGGGTGTTCATCCGTATTGATGTTCATCCGCATGGATCCATTCGCATGATGTTCAGTCGCCTGGAGGCCATGCGACTAAAGGGTGTTCATACGCCCAAATAGGGTTGGCGTACCCGAGGAAAAGCGTAGTTTAATTTCTGACTTTCGGGGGAAAGTGCAGATATGCGTCAGTTCAAGTAAGATGATTGTTGGGATCTTATAGGGTTTGTTAGGCATGATGATGTTGCATGTTTATGCGTGATGTATGTTATGTATGTATGATGATGCCCTGTATGATGATGCTACTGTGTATGTTGATGTTCCTTATTATGATGAATGTTTATCTTTCCCGTGGCTTTACGTGTTATGTTAATGAATGAAATGAAAGTATTATGTAACGTAAAGTGAAAGATAATGAAAGAGGAACATGATGAATGAATGCATGCATTAATAATGAATGAAAATAAGAAAGGCTTGCAAGCAGACGTATGAGGTGAGCGACCCTGTTGTCGTAACAGACTCGAAATGGGATCCTTATCATTCGACCTCAGTAACCGTGGTCATGTGCCATGAAGAGGGTAAAGCTTGACACTGTGATTGACCGTTTGTATAGAACCATTGTTGCATACCCTAGGTACTGTGGCCAGAGGTGCGGTGCACCGTTATAGAAGGTCTATGATAGGCCTAGGTCCAGTACCAGGAACAGAAGGGTATTACGCATGGCAATGGTACACCTAAACTTTACCTTAGCTATTGTGGCCAGAGGTGCGATGCACCGTTATAGAAGGTCTATGATAGACCTAGGTCCAGTACCACGAACAGAAGGGTAAAGTTTATGGTTTGATGGAAAGAAGTGATGAAAAGATGAAAGAATGTGAAAGTTAAAGACGTACGATGAATGAACGAAAGTTAAAGAATGATTGAATGAATGATGAAGATAATAATGATATTATCTATGTGTACGTATGATGTATGATCGCATGAAAGTAAAGAACGGTTTTATCAAAGAAAAGTATGTTTTATTATAAAACTAGAACTCACTCAGCAACGCTAACTTTTATGTGTTTCCAGTTGGCAGGTAATGATTGCTAAGGATGGCACGGGGTGGCTACTCAGCTCTTTTGAATGGCATCCATTTATATATGCTTTTGTGATGTAATACAACAATGTATTTTGTAACTGATTAACGATGTATTATTTTGCAAAAGCTTTTATGATGAAATGAGATGTCATTTTGATTGTTTCCGCTGCAATGTTTATATAAGATAAATAAAAATGTATGTTTTTGTGCGATAATCGACCAGCTGTAAGCGTCCCGGGAACGGGGCCTTACAACATTCAGCAACATGTAGAACATTGCTGATAGGGGTGGTTGAGCTACCATTCATCTGCCGCTTGTTCAGATTTTCTACCTCCATACGGTATCCATCAAGGATTCCATATAGTTCAGTCATAGTGAGTGTTCTAAGATTTTCTGATCTCCTGATAGAAACGCAATAGAAAGTCCATTCACGAGGAAGAGCACTCGTGAATTTCCTTACTATGTCTCTCTTTTCAAGAGTTACACCCATGGACTGCAGAGATGCTACCAGATCCATGTATCTAAAGTATTGTTGGCTCAAGTTTTCACCATCAATGTAGGTGAAGTTCTCAACTGTTGCTTCAGAGCATCCTTCTTGGCTTCTTTGGATTTTGAGGAACCAGAGTACATTAACTTCAAAGCATCAAAGAGTTCTTTGGCTGTAGTGCAATGCTCAAAACCTACCATGATCGAGTTTGGTATGGCAGTAAGCAAGACAGTCATAGCTTTGCTATCAATGTCCATCTTCTTGTAGTCTTCATCAGAATAATCTTTGATTTTCTTTTCTATCATGGCACCATCTCCAGTTAATGAAGCCACTTTTGGTATGTATGGTCCATAAGTAACGGACTTCCACATACAGGAGTCTTGATAGTTGATGAATCCTTCAATGCGTTGACACTAGGGCCTGAAGTTATCAGGGGTGACAACGGGAGCTTTGGTCATGGTTCCCATTTCTGGTTTAACAGACTTCTAGTTAAGGGCCATTTGGGTTGAGTGAGTAAGTTTGAAGAAACAAGGGTGATTTGGGATGGTTAGATCTTACAATCAAGAGCCTGAATGCTCTGATACCAATTGCAGGATCGATATTGTTATCTTAACACTTAGTGCTTCTTACAAACTGTTAAATATCACTCGTTTGATGAATGCAGAATCAAGAACTCAGCTGATAATAATACAATAAGTAAAGAACACAATAAATGGTTTTCAAGATACTTGTATATATTATATCTCAACTAATTATTACAAGACTCATGCAGAAACATGGATACTAAGTTACAGTGAGCGACTATATATACTACTATCTACATCTTGTTATACGTAGATAACATGCTGGGACTTACTTCTAAACAAATACAACATTGCTAGAGGTAGGGTATCTTAGATAAAGTATTATCTAAGATAAGGTAGTCATGACAGGTCCATGACTTACCTTTTGGTTACCAACTAAAGGTGGCAGCTGTACCAGCTAAGGAATGGTGAACAGTGGACAAAAGTAAGGTCAACCACATCAACGTGGAAAACATCTTACAGAGAATCAGAGTAGGTAGCAAGTGTCAGTAAGACCATGCTTTTTCCACTGGTTCATACTGTGATTATTCCGAAGTTAAAATGGCTTCGGAAGAATAAGTTCTTCCGAACCATTTATACTTCGAAAGACTCAGCTTCTTCCGAGGCTTTGTTTTAGGAAATCTTCTAAGTGTCTTCTTCAGAAGAATATCTTCTAAGTCTCGAAAGACTAAATTTAGTCTTCGGAAGCTCTTCGGAAGATCACTATGTAAGCTTTGGAAGTTGCAGCATTGCCTTCGGAAGACTTCTCTTAGTTGTACAGATTTCTTCTAAGTGTTGTTTTGGTTGCATCAGCCTCAATAGATCCAACAAACTCCCCCTAGGCTGATGCTACCAAAACTATACTTTCTTCTTCAACTTTTAACTCCTCTTCAGTTCTTGTCTTTTGTTTAATTCGGCAAGATGAAGGCTGTCAATATATCTTCTGATGTGAGCAGCTATCATGGAGTTAGAGAGATTGGTGAATGGTCTCTCTACTAACTCAGCAATATTGAATCTGCTTAAGTGTAGCAAAGATGAGGCATTGAACCTGTTTACCTCTCCATTCTCCCTTTCCACAACAAAGTTGTGAAAAGGCTTATCAAACCCCCACTGGATAATTTTCTTCCTAGGAATGAGGGGCAAGTTTGGCAGTCTATTCCCATTCCTAGTGTCCAGTAGGTTTACCAATCTTCTTCTTAGCTTTTTCTCTTCTTCATTTAATAAGTCAGAGCTTAAGGCTAGAAGATTGAGTGATTGATGTAGAGTCTCTCGGGGTAGATCTAGGAAGGCATTTTTTGTGAGGGAGCTTGAGGATCCATCAATGTATATTAATATGATAAATCTTTCCTCATAAGAGATGCTACTCGTATTTGAACAGTTATTGAGTCTCTTTTTGATCTCCCCAATCTCTTCTAAGATTGGAGTTTTGGATGGTTCAGAGGATGGTTTGGGTATTGATTAGGTTTTAGGTTGTGTTTTGGGTTGTAGAATGTGTAGTGGTGGTGGTTGTTGAGAGGCAAAGGAAGATGGTAGTGGTAAGGTGGATGGTGTGGGTTCAAGGGTGTATGGTTCAGTGAGAAGGGTATAGGTTCAATGATGATTTAAGTTGTTATGGGTTGTGGTTTGGGTGCTGGTTTGGGTTTCATCTCTGTATCTCCTGAGATACCTCCTTCCTTCTTCCTAAGCGAATGTCAGCTTTGATATCACTGGTGTGTCGTTGTAAGGTCTTCTCTGACTTGGCCCAACTTGCCTGCCAGTGAAGCCATGTGCCCTAAGATAAGCCTTCATCCAGGCTTTATCTCCCACTTTCTTGGCAGCTGTAAGCTTGGCCTCTTCTTCCTTCTTCTTTCTCTCCCTTGCTTTCTCCCTAGAAGCTTTCTTTCTTTTCTTACTGATTTGATCCTGTTCTCTGTTGATAAGAAGCAGAATCATCTCATTCTTATGAGGACTCAGTTCCTCCTGAGAATAGCCTCAATAGATTCAACACTTTGAAGGCCAGCTGAAAACACTAATCTAGATAACAAGATCAATGTGAAATAAAAAGCAGACTACTTTTTGACTAGTGACTATGACATGTCATAGTTCACATCCTTATCTATTACAAAAATGATAAAAGTACATAGTTGGAAAGTTACAGACTCAACACCTTAATCTACAATTGATTAAAGCATGGACTTTTCACCAACTTATGTAAGTAGGTGAGTCTTCAAATATGGCAGCAGAAAGGTGTTTCAGCTTTTGTTAAAAGCATGTCAGATAAGTCATGCCTTCTTTTCTTTCAGAAGAAATCAGTCTTGGCTTTGGAAGACTTTGTCTTTTAAGCTTCGAAAGACTTCATCTAGAAGCTTCGAAAAACTTCATCTTTGGCTTTAGAGAATTGTTCTTTTGGCTTCGGAAGATTGGATAATTAGCATAATTCAATAAGTTATATCAAATCTTGCAAAGTAACTTCTCTGTACTTCACATGTGCATGCTGAGAGATCTTTGCTTGAATCAGCCTCTAAGTGTGATTCTTACATATTATTAATTAAATACTATTTACCAAATATTTACATAGTATAATAATAATAATAATAATAATAATAATATAATAATAATAATAATAAGAGTAAATTGCCATTTTCGTCCCTGTGGTTTGATGAAAATTGCCACTTTCATCCAATAGTTTATTTTTTCGCATCTGGGTCCCTGTGGTTTACAAATCTTGTCATATTCATCCAGTTCGTTAACTCCATCCAACATTCTCCGTTAAATGAAGGGTATATTGGTCATTTTACATATATGTTTTTATTTTCTATTTTTTTAAACCCCATTTAATATATCCCCTTTAAATAAATTGTTATTTTAGTCCCTGTGGTTTGGACATGTTTGCCAATTCAGTCCAAAAATCCCACCACTTTGGCATAAAACACCATATCACCACCACCCGTGATGGAACCACCATGTAGATGTAGGGTACAAATAACCCACACAAGACCGGGTACCCGAACCCGAAAACCCGGCCCATGTGGGCGGAACGGGTAAGCCAGCAGGACATGTGCCCCACATTTAATTACATCGGAATCACCCCAATCATAACCGATAATTCAGTAATGGTGGGAGAATATAAAAGGTAATGGATTTGTCGGGGAATAATCCGTGTAAATCAGTACACGATTGCAGCAGGCAAACACTATAAATACCAGGTAAGGAGGATCGAGATCCTCACAAAAGAATACACACAAAAGCTCCCCCTTAATTATCCCTATCACATATTTCCATTCAACCAATACTTACTCTCACGCCGGAGGGTCGTTCCAGGGATATTTCCCCCTTGGAACGCCTTAACTGGTGTTGTTTTCATTGTGCGTAGGTGTGAAGCTTCAGAGAGCATCGGTAAATCGAAGTTCAACAAGACCGGAACCATCTAGAGTTGGACCTCGTATTTACACCACACCAGACGGGCACCACCACCACACATTAGATCTCCACCACCACACATTAGATCTCCGCCATCACACACTAGATCACCACCACCATGTAGACCCTAGAAACAAACCGTTAATCTCGAACTTATAACAAACCCTTTCGAAAACATATATGGAACCCTTGAAAACGAGTATTGTAGAGGTATTAGTAGGGTTTGATATACATTTTCGAAGTAGTATGTTACAAGTCCAATATTGATTGTCGATTTTTAGGGTTTATATGGTAGCGACGATCCAATGTGCGTGGTGGTGGTGGGCGCTCTGGTGTGGTGTTGGTGGCTTTGTGATGGGGCGGTGGTGGTGGTTCGGTGGTTCTTGTGACGGGTAGTAGTGTGGTGGTTATTTTTGGACTAAATTGGCAAATACGCTCAAACCACAGGGACTAAAATAGCAATGTATTTAAAGAGTATATATTAAATCAGGTTTAAAAAATAAAAATAAAAACATATATGTAAAATGACCAATATACCCCTCATTTAACGGAAATTGTGGATGGGGTTAACGGACTGATGAATATGATAAAATTTGTAAACCACAGGGACCCAGATGCGAAAAAACAAACTATTAGATTAAAGTGGCAATTTTCACTAAACCACAGGGATGAAAATGGCAATTAACTCTAATAATAATAATAAATAATAAATAATAATAATAATAATAATAATAATAATAATAATAATAATAATAATAATAATAATAATAATAATAATAATAATAATAATAATCATAATCATAATAATAATAATCATAATCATAATCAATAATGATGATAATTATAATCATAATGATAATTATAATCATAGTGATAATAATTATCACAATGATAATAATGATCACAATAATAATAATAATGACAATGATAATAATCATCACAATGATAACAATAATCACAATGATAACAATGATAACAATAATAAAAATAATGAAAATAATAACAATAATAATAACAATAATAATAATAATAATAACAACAAAGGTAGTTAACCTTGTATACAAAAATATATAACACACTCTCATAAACACACATATTATATATATACGATCACACGTCACACACATATAACATAAACATACATACATACATACTTATATATATATACACACACTCACACACCTTCAACACACACATATACGCATACATACATACATGCATACGTACACCCGCATACACACATACATTATACATACATGCATATGGCACACATATATGCATGTATACTATATTTGTCTTTTGTGAAACCCCATTGAAAATAAAATAAAAACCTAAGGACCTAACAAATAAACCACAACTCACCCTATTCACCAATCCTTACAATTGCATGGATTTGAAGACCCAAAATCTTGCCAAGATCCATGTTTGATCACTCCACTCAACCATCAAGTCAAATCTTGAGGAATCAAAGATCCCCCCCCCTCTTTCTCTCCATTTATGGCCGCAACCATCACCCCTACTTCCCCAGTTCAAATCTTCATCCTCTTCAATCTTCTAAATTCTCTCTAACCCTCACCACTTGATCACGCTATCAAAAGCTCCTTCACATCCAAGAATACAAGATTTCCAGCTATTTGAAGCCTTATTCGACCCAAGTATAATCACTATTATCTTCATTAAACCAAGATAATCACATAACTCATACACTTGTTTATTTTCTAGTCTCTATATTACATTTCCTTCCATGATATGACCTAGACTAACCTATTATTTTGAACATATTTCTCTTGTCATATTAAGTCCTCACTTCATCCTTGAAACCCCCACGATATATTGTTGCATCAAGGTAATTCGTTAACACCCGAAAACACGCGAAACCTCACGTCTCGTCACGATAGTGACACGATAAACCCCATGACACCCCAACTTCTTATCAAACTTTAAAAGACTTTATTTTACAGTAACTAAATGATACAAAAGCTTTCTTACAACCCATCTTGGTCACAAACCCAGTTTTGATAAAACTAGTCCACCCGAAAAACCCGTTTTTCATAAAATATGAAAGTATATAATATAAGTGTTTAAAGGAACATTTAAATATTTCTAGAAGTTAAACTCACTTATTTAATAATATAAGTATACTTGAGTTTTTATATAATCAAACTAAAGACTATGAAATTCCAAAACTAAAGGGAAAGCTATATCGAGTGGCAGTACGTCCAGCTATGTTGTATGGAACAGACTGTTGGGCCATAAAGAAATCGCACGAGAAACAAATAGAGGTAGCGGAAATGCGAATGCTGAGGTGGATGTGCAGTCACACAAGATTGACCGGATAAGAAACGAAGTGTATCGACAGAAGCTAGAAGTGGCCTGTATCACAGATAAAATACGAGAGGGAAGATTAAGATGGTTTGGGCATGTCAAGAGGAGACCAATGGCGGCACCAGTTAGAGCAGTAGAGAACATCATCTTAGAGGGTAGGAGGAGTAGAGGAAGACCTAGATTGACTTGGGATGAGGTAATTAGGCGAGATATGATACACCTGCACCTCTCTGAGCACATGATCGAGGATAGGACTGAGTGGAGTTGTAGAATTAAAATTAAGGACTTCTAGTGTGACCTATAGGCAGGAAGGGTATTTGACGTCTGGTTTCGGGGCCTAAGTAGCCCATATCTGCCCTTTAACGATGATTCTACATGCACCTAGGATTTATGTATGCTATGTTTTGTATGATTTATTGTGTACTGTAGGATATGTGTTGTATGATTTATTGTATGATGTCCTGCTGCCGATATAGCTTTTTGTATACTGTATGCTATGTGCTGTATGTTTTATTGTATGTTATCTTGCTAAATAGTATGACTTTTGCTATCAAGTTGGGGGTCTCATTGGAAGCAGTCTCTCTACCTAACAAGATAGAGGAAAGACTCGCCTACACCTACCCTCCCCATACCCTGCTCTTGAGTGGGATATACTGGGTTTGTTTGTTTGTTTGTTTGTTTTAGGTAAACAAAAATACAAAAGATATTCACTTTAAAATAAAAATTGTTAAAAACAGACTTAAGAGCAATATTAATAAAAATTACAGAACTTAATAATAATTATAAACAAACAAACAAACAAACTTAATAATAATTATAAGAAGAATAAATCTATATATATTATAAAAAGTTGACCAAAGATAACCCAAACCCGAAAACCCGTTAAAACCCAATAACGTTTAAATTCCAAAACCAACAAAACAAGATTGAGATCCAAAATTTCCATTAACTAATAGTTTTTCAAAGGCTAAGATAAGTTAAAACCTAAATACTTATAATTTAGAGTATTCTAGAAGATTTTACAAAATTTAGCATTTATATAAAATAACTACCAGTTAAATAATTAAAAAAATCCTAAAATGCATAAATAATCCCTAATCTCATTAAATTGATGATTTTCCAGTAGAATATGACTTACAGCTTAAGCACAAATGAAATTTTAATAAAAACCATGAATTTAATCTTACATCACAAACATACCTAAAAAACGATACGATACACGTTTAAGAATACGATACGTAACTCATAAATCCTATGACCTTACCATTAACACTCCAGATACCAATTATTATTTAAAAAAGTTATAATTAAGGTAAAAGCACCATTTAGACCATTCAACGACCTCAAATAAGAAAGTCTCTAAATATAACTCCATAAAACACTTAAACCAAAAACAAGCTCTTGAAACTGTTAATAAAGATAAAATGACATAGAAACTAACTTATTACAGTATCCTAATCCACTTAAAACCATAAAAGTCATCATAAGTAACTATAGTGCAAAAATCCCAAACTTTAGGGTCAAAAATGGCAATCTAGCAAAGTTGAGGAACCAATCTTGCTAACTGTTGAAACCTTACTGTTTTGTGACTATATCACACCTATAAGAACAATAATAATCAGAACTTATAAAATAATGACCTAACATTAAGCAAAACTAAAGATAGTAACTCAAAATTCAAAGACCTAAAGTAAGTTTACACATGCGTAACATAACATATTAACTAAGAAAGACAAATACAAAACATGAGGGTTGGGCTTAATTGATCATTCAAAAATGCACTAATTCGTTTGAAATAAACATAGGAGCCCTCCCGGTCGGTAGCATCCAAACATTCCAAGCTAACCACGTGATCAACCCACACGTGAGTCTCCTGAACCCCCTTTTTACTTTAAAACTTTTGGGGTGAAATACATACTCATTGGTTACCATATTATTATGGTGCAATACTACCTGCTCTTGTCCCCGAATGAAGCACAATCATTAACTCCATTAAGAGTCGCGTGATTTGTGGATAGTATTATTTGAAGAATCTCCCGCACACAATAGGCCCTTTATGTAGGGAAACCCCCCATTAAGATTTAATAATCGATATGTCACAAATTAGTGCCATTTATGTAACATCCAAAAAGTTTGATAATTATTTATTTATTAGGATTAGTGTTCAGTCGCACGCCATGCGTACGAATGAGGCCCAATCGCACGAATGAAGGGCGTATGGGTTCAGTCGTACGATTGAGCCATGCGAATGGGTCCAGTCGTACGATTGAGAAAGTCGGCTAAAAATTGGCATGTAGCATAAGTAAGGCGGTTAAGGGTGTTAGAAGCAGATTTTATCTGCTATATTCTCACCCTCTCGTCCCTTTTGAACCCCAACACCCCTGCTCTTGCTATATTGAGTAAATTAGCTCCGTTTTGGTAAGTTTTGCTTGGTGCGGATCAATTCTTGATTAAGTGAAGCTGTGTAGGTGGTTGAAATTGATCCAAAAACATGTTTTTAATCAGGGTTTTGTTAAATCTTTCTGTTAAACTGAAAAGTGAAGGTTCGGGTCCTAGTTTTTGGTGAAGATTGATGAAATAAGGACCCGAAACGGTTGTAAATGAGATGTATATGTTCTGTTGTGAATATGGTATAATCTGAACGGTTAAAACTTGAATTTTTGGATCAAATATGGTAAGAACACAGCTGCTGATCCGTTTCAGGCGAATGAGCCCAGTCGCATGCCCATTCGTACGACTGAGTCAATCGCATTGTTCAAACGTGCGACTGAAGTTCAGTCGCATGAACCAATCGTACGAATGGAGGTCATTCGCACAAACCCTGTCATAGCTCATTCGCACCTCTGTCGTATGGTCCATTCGTACGACTAAGCTCAGTCGCATGTTCAGTCGTACGAATGAGTCCAGTCGCATAGCTTTAGTCGTGTGAAGTGGTCAGCTAGGGAAAATTTGACTAAGTTAGAGTTATTGTTTTAGGTTGCATTGAGAAAGAGAAGTTTTAGCTGCCCTAGTGTATTTGGATTGGTAAACACTTGCTGAAAGTATTAAGGTGAGTTCTAATTGCCCTTTTTATGTGTTAATGTCGTATGATAAATGTTGTTTGATAAAATCGGGCACTGGCATGCATATAAATAAATATAAAATGTGAAAATGAGTTGAAAGTGGTAAATGTTGATGAATGGCGAGGTGGAGGTCTGACCCACCAAATTATAGACGGAGGTTTGACCCGTCAACGCCAAATTATAGATGGAGGTTTGACCCGTCAATGCGCGAGGTGGAGGTTTGACCCACCAAATTATAGACGGAGGTTTGACCCGTCAACGCGCGAGGTGGAGGTTTCACCCACCAAATTAAAATTGATTAAAGATGTCCATAAATACCGTGTGGGTATTTGATATGCATATCAATACTGGGATAAATAAATGGACTGATGAATATGTGTGTGGATCATTCGGTGTGATAACAATTGATGAATTGTTACTATTGAAATGTGGTGTATGTTAGAACTCACCAGTTTATCTGACTTTGTGTTTGTTTTCTAATGCATGCCAGGTAGTAATAGAGGTGCTCGTGATGGTCCCCCACAGAGTTAGCTTCTGGTTATGGTGTATGATACTGGCCATAAATTTTGGGTTTTGGGAAGGAAGTACTTGAAGTTTAAAAAGTTTTGAAATGTCTTGTAAATATTGTTAACGATGTAAACAGTTTTTAATATATGTAAAATTCTGTTGCGTTTGTAGTCTCTGAATGGTTATAATAACCCAACTAGTAGCACCCTCCTTATTATATTATTGTTATGAATTTGAGGGTGTTACAAGTTGGTATAAGAGCCATAGTTAAAGAGATTTGAACATTTGATTGCTTCAAACTTTAACAGAAAATGTGGGAAGTGCCAGTATCTACAACCGGAAGTGGGGTGAACTATGGTGTGGATGAGTATTTAATTATTTGTGATAATTCATTTGATTGTTGAATGAAAGTAATTGTTTAAGATAAAGACTAGTATTATGTGTATGCATGATTTTGTGCTTTAGATAGGGTTAGAAATAAACTGTGAAAGGATAATGAGAAGAGTCAGGATGGTGTGAATAAGTAAATAATTGATAACACCTGGCCAATGTTATGAGCAATTTACATTATATGCAACATCCTGGTATCATTCATTATTTGATTATGGTTTATTTCTGATCGTAGATGGAGGAAACCAGTAATACAAATTCTAGACTTGAAGCTAGGATCTCTGGTGATGAACTTAAGGCAGCTATAGGTGATGAAGTCGCCCGAGTGTTGCGTACCACCTTACCTGAAATGTTGAGCGACCTTAGGAAAGGTGGTGAATCATCTTCCCAACCAACCCCTCCACCTGTTATTGTTGAGCCTGTAGTGGAGAAACCAATATCATATAAGCATTTTAAGGAATGTGACCCGCCTAAGTTTGAAGGCCAGAAGGGTGTAGTAGTAACTTACAAATGGTTACGAGAGATGGAAGCGGCGTTTAAACTTAGTAGATGCAATGAAGATCAGAAGGTGGGCTTTGCAGTGCATTCTTTTCAAGCAGAAGCCTTGTACTGGTGGGATACAGTGGAACAGGCCATGGGTGAGGCCGCCATAAGTCAGATGACGTGGGAAACTTTTAAGGAACTGGTGATAGAAAAGTTCTGTCCGAAAGGCGAGATGGACAGAATTGAGATCAAGTTTTTACAGTTTCAAGCAGGCAGTTTAAGCCATAAAGAGTATACTTCTAGATTTGAAGAAATGGCACGCTTGGTACCTCATTTAGTAACTCCTGAGGCAAAGAGAATTACCAGATATATCCAGGGATTACCCCCTAAGGTAAGAATGTTGGTAAAGTCTAATTCTCCTTCTACTTACCAAGCCACGGTGAATTTGGCTGCGGATATGTATGAGGAAGTCACTGAGTCTGAGAAACTTGTGGTGAAAGAGGAAGTGGTGAGTCATCAGGAAGCTTCACTGAGTTCCAGGCCTATGTATGGACAGAGTGGGCCGCAGAAGAGGAAGTTTAATGCTAGGGGTTTTGTAGGTCCCCCTCCTCGGTGTAATAAATGCGGGAAGTCTCATAGAGGGGAATGTAGATTGAATCACCCGGCATGTCGTAAATGCGGGAAGCCTGGACATTTTGTTTCCAGATGTCCAGAACTTCGGTGTTATGGATGCGGGGAGATGGGACACATAAAATCTGAATGTCCAAAACTTAGACCTGGATCGGTTCCTATTCCTATAGTGGGAGGACCGAGTAAAGGCAGCGTGAGTGGTAGTAGCGGTACTGCGGGGAGAGCCTTTACGATGACTACGGAGGAGGCTAAGGCATTACCAGATGTTGTGTCGGGTACGTTTCTTGTTAATGATGTACCTGCTAGAGTTTTATTTGATTCAGGGGCTAATAGAAGTTTCATATCAATAAAATTCCATGTCTTAATAAAAGTTAAACCATCAAAACTAGACGTTGCTTTTTCAGTAGAAACTGCCTCTAATGAATTTATAGTTGTCAGTGAGGTAATAGATGATTGTTTTATCGAATTAGAAGGTGCAAAATTTCCTGCTAAGCTACATATGATGAAATTAGGAGGTTTTGATGTAGTATTGGGAATGGACTGGTTATCTACGTTTGAGGCCCAGATAATATGCAAAAGAAAGATAATTGTGTTGCGAGCACCAGATGGTAATTCGGTAACGGTTTTTGGTGATGATCATAATAGTGGGGTGAAAGTCATATCTATGATTCAGGCTGAGAAATTATTGAATAGGGGTTGTGAGTCATTCTTAGCATATGTAGTTGATACTGTTAAGGAGACGAAGAAATTAGAAGATGTTCCAGTAGTTTGTAATTTCCCTGATGTATTTCCAGAGGATCTACCGGGTATACCTCCTGATAGAGAAATTGAGTTTAGCATTGATTTAATACCTGAGGCAAAACCTGTCGCTAAGACCCCTTATAGACTTGCACCGGCTGAGTTAAAGGAACTCCTGAAGCAATTACAGGAATTATTAGACAAGGGTTTTATCTGACCCAGCTCTTCGCCGTGGGGTGCCCCTGTTCTATTTGTAAAGAAGAAAGATGGCAGTTTGAGGATGTGCATAGATTACAGAGAACTAAACAAGCTGACTGTCAAGAATAAATACTCGTTACCCCGTATAGACGATTTATTTGATCAACTTCAAGGTGCTAATTGGTTCTCAAAGATAGATCTTAGATCCGGATATCATCAGTTGAAGCTAAGAGAAGAAGACATACCAAAGACAGCGTTTCGTACCCGCTATGGTCATTATGAATTTCTGGTTATGTCCTTTGGATTAACGAATGCTCCTGCTGCTTTCATGGATTTGATGAACAGAGTATGTAGACCGATGCTGGATAAATCGGTAATTGTGTTTATAGATGATATTTTGATCTATTCTAAGAACGAAGGAGATCATGCTTGTCACATTCGAGAAGTATTGGAAACCTTGAGGAAGAATAAGTTATATGCAAAATCCTCGAAGTGTGAATTTTGGTTAAGAGAAGTGCAATTTTTGGGCCATGTGGTGAATGCGAATGGAATATCCATTGGACCCTGCAAAGATTGAAGCTGTGGTGAACTGGGGAATTCCTAAAAGTCCTTCAGAAATTCGTAGTTTCTTAGGACTGGCAGGATACTATAGGAGATTCATTCAGGATTTTGCTAAAATTGCTTCCCCATTGACGAAGTTAACTCGAAAGGACGTTAAGTATGAATGGAATAAGGAACAGGAAGCTGCTTTTCAGGAACTGAAGAACCGGTTAACACAAGCCCCAGTATTAGCAATACCAGAAGGTGTAGAAGATTTAGTAATATATTCTGATGCATCATATCAAGGACTGGGGTGTGTTTTAATGCAACGTGGAAGAGTTATTGCTTATGCTTCTAGACAGTTGAAGCCTTATGAAGTTAATTACCCAACCCACGATTTAGAATTAGCAGCTGTAGTTTTTGCTCTTAAGATATGGCGACATTACTTATATGGAGTGAGGTGTACCATCTTTACTGATCATAAGAGCCTGAAATACTTCTTTGAGCAAAAAGATTTGAATATGAGACAAAGGCGATGGTTGGAGTTAATCAAAGATTATGATTGTGAAATTTTGTATCACCCCGGGAAAGCAAATGTGGTTGCTGATGCATTGAGCAGAAAAGAGAAATACGAACTGATTAAGGTTAAGGCGTATAAACTTGTAATCACTCCTGATTTTATGCAACAGCTGAAAGAAGCCCAACTGGAAGCATTAAAAGAAGGAAACATTAAGAAAGAAAGAATGGTTGGTCAAGAGAGATATTTAGAAGAAAATAGCCAAGGTGTTAAAACCAGATTTGGTCGAATGTGGGTTCCGTTGGCTTTACGTGATATGGTACTTGATGAAGCTCACAAATCTAGGTATTCTATTCACCCAGGCATGACTAAGATGTACCAAGATTTGAAGCAAGATTATTGGTGGCCAGGGATGAAATTTAATGTGATGCAGTATGTAAATAGATGTCTGATGTGCGCCCAGGTAAAAGCTAAACATCAGAAACCTTACGGATTGTTGCAGCCATTAGCTATTCCAGTTTGGAAGTGGGACGATCTGACTATGGATTTTATAACAAAGTTGCCCCGTACACCAAAAGGTTATGATACTATTTGGATAGTGGTAGATCAGTTAACCAAGAGTGCTTTATTTCTACCAATACGGGAAACCTATTCGATAGAAAGACTAGCTGATATCTTTACTAAAGAAATAGTTAGATTACATGGAGTTCCGAAAAGTATTACATCTGATAGAGATGCCAGATTTACCTCCAGGTATTGGAGAAAATTTCACGAAGCCATGGGAACTAGACTTTACTTTAGCACAGCCTATCATCCCCAAACAGATGGTCAAAGTGAAAGAACTATTCAGACATTAGAGGATATGCTACGGGCATGTAGTATTGATTTTGGAGGTAGCTGGGATAGTCATCTTCCATTAGCTGAATTTGCATACAACAACAGTTATCAAGCTACCCTTCAAATGTCTCCGTTTGAAATGTTGTACGGAAGAAAATGCAAAACTCCACTGTATTGGGGAGATATGGGGCAACACGAATTGGGAAATAGTGAAATAATTGAAGAAACAATGTCAAAGTTTGAAATAGTTAAAAATCGTATTAAAGAGGCGAAAAGCAGGCAGAAATCGTATGCAGATCGTAGAAGAAAACCATTAGAATTTAAAGTTGGGGATTTTGTTTTGTTGAAAGTTTCTCCATGGAAAGGCATTATTCGATTCAGAAAGAGGGGCAAGTTAAGTCCACGTTTTATTGGACCTTTCCAAATAGTAGAGAAAGTAGGGTACGTGGCGCATAGGTTGGACTTGCCTAAAGAACTAAGTGCTATTCATCCAACCTTCCACGTCTCTCAGTTACGGAAGTGTTTAGCTAATGAAACTCAATATGTACCATTAGATGATATTGAGGTTGATGAGAAGCTCAATTATGTTGAACAACCTGTGGCCATTACGAATCGTAAAGAGAAGAAACTTAGAAATAAGAGCATTAGCTTAGTCCGGGTGCAGTGGGCACATCGCCAAGGATCTGAGTCAACCTGGGAGCCAGAAGAGGAGATGAGGCGAAACTACCCTCATTTGTTTTAATCAGGTTTCGAGGACGAAACCCTAAATAAGGTGGGTAGACTTGTAACATCCAAAAGTTTGATAATTATTTATTTATTAGGATTAGTGTTCAGTCGCACGCCATGCGTACGAATGAGGCCCAATCGCACGAATGAAGGGCGTATGGGTTCAGTCGTACGATTGAGCCATGCGAATGGGTCCAGTCGTACGATTGAGAAAGTCGGCTAAAAATTGGCATGTAGCATAAGTAAGGCGGTTAAAGGTGTTAGAAGCAGATTTTATCTGCTATATTCTCACCCTCTCGTCCCTTTTGAACCCCAACACCCCTGCTCTTGCTATATTGAGTAAATTAGCTCCGTTTTGGTAAGTTTTGCTTGGTGCGGATCAATTATTGATTAAGTGAAGCTGTGTAGGTGGTTGAAATTGATCCAAAAACATGTTTTTAATCTGGGTTTTGTTAAATCTTTCTGTTAAACTGAAAAGTGAAGGTTCGGGTCCTAGTTTTTGGTGAAGATTGATGAAATAAGGACCCGAAACGGTTGTAAATGAGATGTATATGTTCTGTTGTGGATATGGTATAATCTGAACGGTTAAAACTTGAATTTTTGGATCAAATATGGTAAGAACACAGCTGTTGATCCGTTTCAGGCGAATGAGCCCAGTCGCATGCCCATTCGTACGACTGAGTCAATCGCATTGTTCAAACGTGCGACTGAAGTTCAGTCGCATGAACCAATCGTACGAATGGAGGTCATTCGCACAAACCCTGTCATAGCTCATTCGCACCTCTGTCGTATGGTCCATTCGTACGACTAAGCTCAGTCGCATGTTCAGTCGTACGAATGAGTCCAGTCGCATAGCTTTAGTCGTGTGAAGTGGTCAGCTAGGGAAAATTTGACTAAGTTAGAGTTATTGTTTTAGGTTGCATTGAGAAAGAGAAGTTTTAGCTGCCCTAGTGTATTTGGATTGGTAAACACTTGCTGAAAGTATTAAGGTGAGTTCTAATTGCCCTTTTTATGTGTTAATATCGTATGATAAATGTTGTTTGATAAAATCGGGCACTGGCATGCAGATAAATAAATATAAAATGTGAAAATGAGTTGAAAGTGGTAAATGTTGATGAATGGCGAGGTGGAGGTCTGACCCACCAAATTATAGACGGAGGTTTGACCCGTCAACGCCAAATTATAGACGGAGGTTTGACCCGTCAACGCGCGAGGTGGAGGTTTGGCCCACCAAATTATAGACGGAGGTTTGACCCGTCAACGCGCGAGGTGGAGGTTTCACCCACCAAATTAAAATTGATTAAAGATGTCCATAAATACCGTGTGGGTATTTGATATGCATATCAATACTGGGATAAATAAATGGACTGATGAATATGTGTGTGGATCATTCGGTGTGATAACAATTGATGAATTGTTACTATTGAAATATGGTGTATGTTAGAACTCACCAGTTTATCTGACTTTGTGTTTGTTTTCTAATGCATGCCAGGTAGTAATAGAGGTGCTCGTGATGGTCCCCCACAGAGTTAGCTTCCGGTTATGGTGTATGATACTGGCCACAAATTTTGGGTTTTGGGAAGGAAGTACTTGAAGTTTAAAAAGTTTTGAAATGTCTTGTAAATATTGTTAACGATGTAAACAGTTTTTAATATATGTAAAATTCCGCTGCGTTTGTAGTCTCTGAATGGTTATAATAACCCAACTAGTAGCACCCTCCTTATTATATTATTGTTATGAATTTGAGGGTGTTACAAATTTAACCGTGCTTAGCAGGGCGCAATTAAACCCAACAGTATTAACGGGTTAGGGGATATTTTAGCACTCGGGCGGGAAAGTCCTGGCCAGGCTTGATTGTGATACAGTCTATAGTGCAACTTTAATATTACTATTGTTTTAGTCACTAACAAGTTTATTGAATGTAATATTTATCATGATGGGTAACATGACTTAAATCATGAGCTCACCAACATTATGTTGACATATTTTGAATGTGTATTTCAGGTGAAGTTTAAGTGACAGGTGTCAAAAAGATAGGTGCTGCCTTAGATGGACCTTTGGAGATTTAGCCACCACCCTATCCACTTTATGATTTATGAACAATTATTTTATCATGCTTTAATTCAGATATTAGACAATTTCAACTTAAGAATTTTATGGATGTTTTTACAGCCTTGTGTTGATATCAGTCAGTGACGGCCAGACCCGATCAACGGGGTATGACACGTGTGTGATAGATTGGGCCCAGAACAGCCTCTCAGTTACGGCTGCTAACCATAAACGACAACCATATAAAAAGCAACTGATATCATTTTTGTTTATCGTCATGGCCCGACATTAGCATAGGGACATAGGCCTTCGATGAATGGTCGTCATCATCATCGAACTATAATACCGACATATGAACCTTCGTCACAGAACGACAAACAGAGGATGAGGATTAATTAGGGTTGCCTTGCCCATCATCACTGACCCATAACTTGTAGCAAAGAATATGCAACAAAATTGAAATAGTAACAATAACAACCACCTGAATGTTGTCGCCGGTCAACCAAAGGCACATCGCCTAAACCAAGGCTCAAACTTACCTAACATCATAGTCGCAACTTAACAGTTTTAACCGGATACCGGATCCATAGTAATCACCAAAGTACGACTCAAAACCGATGCCTAGTTATGGCTGCATGCCAAAAATGGCTGCTAAACCAAGGCAACCAACACCGGTTTTCAAGTATCATCAGAACCGCCCAACAATCAAAATCAAGAGTCTCATATGAACAAGTGTCTAGCATTATCAACATTAGCAAACATGTAACATCTCAGAAGAGCTAAAGCTCAACATCATTGACATATAAAAGTCTCAGGTAAAAGTAAGCTTAGCATCATTGACATCACGTGACAGTAAGAACAGTGAGAACACACCGGAGGGACAGTAAGAATATATTGAAGGGACAAATACCGCCGACGGCACCACCTCAACCACATAGGGAGGCGGAAGGGAAATAGACCCACCGCCACCACCACCACAAAACAAAATTTCAGATCTCAGATCAGGGCTAAGTCAGGCAAAAAAAGATAGACTGACATGCAAGCGACCGCACCGGCATCAACACCAACACCATAGCCACCGTCGATTGACAACCATGTTGACTAGATTTAAACCCGTCTCAAGCAAAGCACACTAGGGGCGGAGAGACGGCAGTCAACCCGGAGTGGCCGCCGCCTCCACTACTTCCGACGTCTGGTCTGGGAGAGACGGAATTCGAAATCATGTGAAACTAAAGCCAAATCGTGCATGTCGTCGGTAAGCCACCCGCAAGAACAAAGATCTGGTGGTCCCGAGGGACACACCCCCTACTAGGTGTTGATTTCTGGGATGATTGGAGCCTCAATAGCCACCACGTTGGCCGAAGAAGAAGAAACGTACAGGCGCCAAACACACCGCCTCCATCTAGGCAGAAACAAACAGGCGACGACAAAAACCCAGAGACCTCTGGCCACCCACACACCCCATTTCTCTCTTTGTAAGTCGGGAATAAAGAAAACCAAGGCTTAAAACCAAAAGAAATAAACATTAAAAGTTGTACACACAACATAAAAAACTGTTAGATTACTGTTTATAAAACTTCTTTTTTCACATAGGTAAATATGTATTCTTTTGACGAGGTACCATATGATAAAGTTTTTTAGTATGTGATTGTTTTAGATCACAATTGTAATGTTATCATATGCTATTTGTTGGATGTATAGTTCCAATATTATCATTACGATGAAATGTTTGAAGTGTCTATGTAAATTTTATAAGGATATATGACAAAGATATGTTAATATTTCACTGTCAAAAAAATGAATAGTTACCAAGTTTTGAGTAGAATGAAATATTATTAGACAATGGTTAAGGAATAATTAAAATTAAAATAATTTTCTTAAGTATATTCACTATATTGTTTTGGATATATGGTTTTAAATAATCAAGTCGGTTGTCAGCTTAGATTTCTTCTGTATAATACTAATCGATAGGGTAATATCACACCTATCTCATACTCACAGAAAATTTTAAAGCTAATGTCACACCAAGTCCTGAATACCATCCATTACCCATCCTAAATGTTTTAGGTTTCCGGTATTATCGTACTTTTTGACATCCCTACCTTCATGCTATAGTGGAGGGTTATCGAAATTTACGTAAGTCAGTTGTCATTCTGTTGATTCAAAGGATAAGGATGTGAGTTCACATTCTATGCAAAGTATTGGAAAGAAGTTATACGATGAAAATCGTTTGTACTATCACCCATAATAACTATTTCAGAGCCATAGAGAAACAAATACCACTCTTAAACAAACAAAAATAATAAAATTATTATATATGCTATTAAACTCTTATGTCGGTTTATAAAAGGATTTTTAAAGCTTTATATTTTGGCAACCAAAGTGGCTAAGTTTGATAACTTGTTTTTTCAAAAACATGCATATTAGATTAGACGTAGTGATACCCCTAGGGGGCTTCAAAGTTGCTGATGTAGATACAATTGGGGCATTAAAGCCACTACGTCCTGGTTAAAAAGAGACTTTAAACTCATTTTTAGTCAAACCCTTACGGGCGTTAAAAGAGATAAATGGTTCATTTTTCTCATTTTTAACTAAAAAAGATTTAAACCCACTACACTTGATTTATAATGATTATAATAAATGTATATTTTCTATGTGATGTTTTAACTAAATAAATCACTACACATTTCCTTAATGTAATACTATTGCAAGTATAACGGTTGTTAGTTGTTTGATGTGTATAGTTTGCTACTTTGCTAAGAAAGAGAAGGAGGTAACTTTTTCTCATTCTTTTAAAGTTTCTCTCTCGTCAACATATAATTTTATGTCTTTTTCTCTCCACAAGCAAAAAAAATTTAAACCTAACTAGTCAACTTTAAAATAACGTACTTAAAATTTATAAGTTGCGGGTTCACGTCGGTACAATTTTTATTTTAAAAAAACTAATTTATTACATTCATATTTATATTTGTTTCGGTATGAGTCGTGTCAAACATAAAACATTTTTGTGCATATTTTTATATACGTTTTGAGATGATTTACGTGAGTCAAATATAAAACATTTTCATTCAAAGGTATAAATCCTAGTTACTCTACGTTTCAACGTTAATTTAAATTTGGAAACGAGTCGGGGCGATTATAATCTATGTGCTTTTTTATGCACGAAAAGAGTTGGTCTACGTTTCGGCGTAATTTTGTTTGGAAAAAAGATGAGTCAAGTAAAATACGTAGTCGTTCAACGATATAAATTCGAGTTAATTTACTATTAGGAGTAAATTTACTCCGGACACAAGTCGGATCGATTGTTAACTATACTTTATCACGTCGCGTACGATGTTACCACAACGCGCAGCGGGTAAAAAAAACTAGTTTTACTTGAAATTAGATTAGATTTACTCTCCTAATAATCTTACTAAAATGACAAGGCTTCTCTTAAAAAAGCAACCGTGGTGGTGCGACGGTAGTGGTGTGCAAAGGGGGCGTGGTGTTTAAGCAGGGACGATGGCTTGATGGCCGCCTATGTTTAAGCAGGGACGATGGCTTGATGGTCAAGGCGGCAGCGGCAGCAGCGGGTGTTAGGTTTCAGCAGCAGCGATGCAATGGTTCCACTGTGGTTTGGTGGTTTAAGGTGGTCAGGTTAGAAGAAAGAAGTAGGTGGTCCAGATTTGAAAGTGTTGTAAATTGTGGTTGAAACCACATGTTTATAAATGGTCCAATTTCCGTTCGTTGTTTTTGACGATTAAAAATAAACATGTGATACAACAGTTCATATCTCCAGTATGTCATAAACACAATTCAAATGATTAAACAAGCAAGAAAAACTCATAAGAATTAGAAACAAGAAGATAATGAGGTGCACAAAAACTGATTAACTGACCCGATCCGGTTATTACAAAAACCTCTTTTGACCAAGCGTTGACCAAAGCGTGTAGCTTAAAAATCAGACTGGTTTTTTCAAAAACACACGTGCACCTCTAGAAGACATGACATGGAATGAGCTAAAACTAGTAATTTTGTGTTGGTCGGATCAAGTTGGCCCGAAACATATTTTGTCAAAATATCTATATATTCTATAAACAATTAGTTGATAAAATATGATAACAAAAACTATACCAATTTACTATTAATTTGCCTGTCAACAAAATGATTTTGGATGTTTTATGCCAATAGACTATGGCTGACCCATTTGACCTGTAACCGTTTTAGCAATTATCTTCTTTTAACTTATAACCATAACCTGAATCAATACATTTATAAGTAAACGGGTCGCATCGACAGCCTTAGTTAGAAGTTAGAACCCATTTCAGAACAATGAGGTTAGGTGCAGCTTCAAATGTGCATGCAGACTATCAAGAAAAGAGGCTAAAATGAAACTGAAAAGCAGCCTGTTTGAGTTTTATCTAGTGTAATTGAGAATTAACAACTAATACAACAACAAATTATACCAATTTCCACGTCTCAAAATCTCCTCTCTCAAATTTAGTGGTGTTCAACCGTTTGATACAATCTCACACGTATAAGTTTTAGATAAGTTTCTTCTTGTGGAAGAATCGTTTCAAGTACCAGACCTGCAAAATCGAAGCTCCAATGCACACGCCAAGAGACATTATGCTAAACCAAGCCACTCTTGCATTGGTCTTTTCACTCACTTCCCTCATATCCGCTTCCCTGCACATTTATACGGGTTGATATACTACTTGACAAATACAAAAAAGGATAATTTTCTTTGAATCTTTCCATGCATCAAACTAATTTCCTCCAGAAGAATGAAAAGATTCCTATAAAAAGAAAGCAACAATAATTATTCTTAAAAAAGATAAAAATTTACCTGTTCTTCAAATAGATCAGGTTTTCATGGATAGCTTCCACGGCACCTTCAAGTTTCGTCAATTCAAATTCAACACCCTGAAGAGAAGTATCGTGTGTAAAATGAAGGCAGCAAACTAGAGGTGACAGTTTCAATAAGGGTTGCAACTTACTATATATAGAAAGATTAGCTATAAGGGAAATGGGTCAAAAGGTCAAACGGGTTAAAGTGTATTCAAATGCTTACAAGCTACAAGATCGTTTTTATTTTAACATAAAGAATTTGGTAATCATATTATATATATACATCAAGTACTTCTAAAATTCAAATATGAAAAGAGAAAAGTGTAAGGCAGGTCAACCCACTTTGACCAGCGCTTAAAAAAGGATCCATTTAACCTAACCCATTCAGATATGTGACTCAACCTGCCTAATTTGTTACCTCTACAGTATAACTAAGATTAATTTAGATTGCAGTAGAGAAAGATAGTAACCTCTATTTTCTCTTTCTTTGCAACAGACTCCCAATCTTTTGCGGCAATACCAATTCGCCAGTCAAGGCTAACGGTCAGACGATTACCAGCATGATTATTCCCGTCTACCCAAAAACACGCCAAGTAGTTTCCTGATTCCGTAGTTGTAAATGCAAATTGACCATGAGTTATGTTCTCTTTATGGTGGAGATTGTTTCCGTATGGTGAGGTTACCTTCAAAAATATAACATCTATTATTTTTTCACAGCTCTCATGATATAATCATAATCAGAAAACATTAAATTTACAAATCTATGCATGATATTTCTGGAAAACAGTAAACAGTATTCCCAGTTCAAAACTCGATCCAATTGCAACTCAAACTGCAAATTCCATCCCCCTAAACTAAAGCCATGAACATTTTGTAACCATCTAAGAATTAAAGTCTCTTTCCAATTAAGGTTCTTGTAGTTTTCCATTGCAAAAATGTTTCATATCTAATACTATTCACATAGGTGAATGTTAATCTCAAAAATTTTTACAACGAACATAATCATTGGTTCTTCGAATTTCATTTACGACTGCCTTCACATGAGCGTGCAGATTAATAACTATGTGGCTATGTGCCAGTTAATTCGTAGTCTAGCCAAAACTTAGTTCAGCTGAACAAGATATATGTAAGCAAAAATTTAAGTAAGTCTCTAATTTTGTTCTATAATTAAATTGCTTTCTTACTTAGTAACTCCAGTTTCTTCTATATCCGAAAGAACTTTACCACATTTCCACCTAAAACCTAATCCAATTGTGTGAAAAACAAAAGAGGGCTCTGTATTGCAGAAATAGGCACATTCTCTGCCATTCATGAATCTTTCTACCATATTGGTGACCCGTGGCGAGAGAAAAAAAATGAATGTTAGAAAGGCCATTGCAGAATAACAAGCAAGAAGATGTGGGTTTCATACCCTCTGTAGTCTGTAGGTTGCATTGTATAGTGATATAACTAGATACCTCAATAAAGATGAATCATACACCAAATTAAAAGACCATTTGATAAGAGCACAGGGAGCACACTTGGTTTGAAAAGGGGTGAGGCGCACCGAGGCGATTAGAGTCCCGGAAACCAAGGGTTAGGCGAAGACCCTAGCCTCTGTACCCAAGGCACCTAATACTAAGAAGTCTTTATAGATTGAATACAAGACATGTAAAAGTAAAATATAAGAATTAAAAAAAATACACATAGAAAATCTAAAAAAAAGGTAATGTCATTCCACAAATATAGTAAAATCAGTATAAGCTTCAACCTAACGCCTCATATATGGGGCTCCCTGGAGCAACAGAAAAACAAACAAACAACATACCCAGTATATCTCACTCAAAAGCAGGGTCTGGGAGGGCTAGGTGGTGGCAAGTCTTTCCTCTATCTTGAGAGATAGAGAGACCGCTTCCAAAGAGACCCCCGACTCGAGAACGAGAATATATAACAAGGCAATAGAAGTGTTAGCGGATCAGCACAACCCAACCCAACCCGTTCTAATCGGCACATAAATGACCCGCTTTGACCCATTATCCAACCCGACCAATCCACCCATTTTGGCACCTCTACTCTTTCTTTAGGGATGGAGATGAGCCAATGCTTGTGATATGAGACAAACTAGAAGTGTACCGTCTCCCTTGACGTATAGCTAAATGATACATTCAGAAACTCAATACACCCCTTAAAATTTGGCAATGTTGTCCCTGAAGCAACACCTCAAGCAAAATTGGTGCCTCAGGTGTCGACGTGTCGTGAGGTGTTTTTCATTTGCTGCTAGTGCCTAGCACCTCACACGGGGCTTCTTTAAACCAAGGAACCGCATACTTAACTATAACATTCCCATATAAGATAATGACTAGTTACTTGAACAGCAAAGTATAATAAACATCAAAAGTAAACAAAGATAAATCATTTATCCATCATTTTAAATTTTTCCTCTTTACATGCTATATCTAGATAATTTCATGTCAAATTACTAATTAAAACAAAATCCAAACATTAGAAACTGATTATCCGATAATCTCCTACTAACTTGCATCCAAACAACCCCTATTAGATGCACCATAATCCATAATACCATATCATCAGAACAAGATCATGTGTCATTCAACTCAAGCTGCAACCAACATTAATCCCTTTCTATTTCTTCGATTCCATTTCAAATTCAACCAATTACTCATGATAAATCCATTTCAACAACAAACACAAATTGATTCCCGCTTAGCTAAATGGTAAAATCACCTACCTAAATCAACGCGCATTAGATTGTCAACTTCAATCTGACCCATCCAAGCAAACAAGATCAAGATCTGAAGCATAGCTAATAAACCCAATTTACATCAAAATTATCGAAAACCCAGATCGATACTTACCTTAACGGAGATTGTAGCACCTGGGTGCAGATGAGAATCCTCTTGATTGTTGATTAGCGAGTAATCAGCAAGAACAACGACGTTGTTGTGAATATCTTCGGAGACACACTTGGTTCCTGAATCAGGTAAGTCTAACCAGATCGCTTGTGTTGTACTGGTGATGGTGCACCAGCATATGAACACAACAACAGCTCTCCAACCCCACTTCGTTGCCATTAAAACCAGTTGTATTTGTGTGATGAAGAAGAAGAAGAAGAAGAAGAAAGAGGAGATCTGAGTTTACCCTTTGTTGAAGATTGAAGTTGTGTTTGGTATAATAAAATATAATATCAGTTGAAGAAAATGTGTTTACTCCAATAATAAGAAGTAGTGTTGAATTTTTTTTTAAAGTAGTATATATTAAAAAAAAAATTAGGAAACCGGTTAAGTCAAAAAAAAAAATGGAAAATAGTATATCCGCTATTACAAATAGCGGATTAGGGGTTATTTTTTTTTTAAATTCTGACACTCTGACAATTTAAAAAAATGGTATTTTTTTTTTAATTTTGTATATGAGCCGCTTTTACAAATAGCGGATTAGGGGAATGTTAACCATGGTTAAGTTATAAAAAAAAAAATTTTTTCTCCTAATCCGCTATTAGAAATAGCGGATTAAGTAAAAAAAAAAAAAAATTTTTGTCCTAATCCGCTATTCCTAATAGCGGATTAAGTAAAAAAAAAAAAAAAATTTGTCCTAATCCGCTATTCCTAATAGCGGATTAAGTAAAAAAAAAAAAAAATTTTGTCCTAATCCGCTATTCCTAAAAGCGGATTAAGTAAAAAAAAAAAAAAATTTGTCCTAATCCGCTATTCCTAATAGCGGATTAGGCTTTAAAAAAAATGTGGTTTGGCCGGGTTTCGAACCCGGGACGTTTCTGTCACATGCATTGCACCCAGCCAGTTGAGCTGAGTGACTAACCTAACATTTCAATGATTTCATTTATTAATATATAGTATTTGACAGAATTAAAACTAAAATTAACCATCACTTTTTTTTACTTAGTAATTATTTTTACTTACTAAAATATTTTTAAAACTTAGTGTATTGTTACTATAAAATTTTATAATTAGTAAAATTTAAGATTAAAAAAAATTTTAAAACTAAATTTAACTCTCACTTTAATACTTAGTATAATGTTTACTTTTTTTAATTGTACTATAAAATTTTATACTTAGTAAAATTTAAATTTAAGAATATTTTTTAATTTTTTACTATAAAATTAGTAAAATTAGTAAAATTAGTAAAATTAGTAAAATATAGAATGTTTAATTTTTTTTTAATTATGACATGCAAGTCTGCATTATCACATGTCTTCATTATGCAACATTATCACATGCAAGGCTGCAAATGTCTGCAAAGTGAAATGTCTGTAAATTATCAGTATCACATGCAAGTCTGCATTTCCATTATCACTTGCAGACGGAAAAGACAATATATCTGTATCACTGCATAGTAAATTTGCAGAAATCTGAGACATGGTCACATGCAGAAGTCTGAGACGTAATAATCACAGGACAAAATAAAAAAGGACAAAATTTGCAGTAGTTTGAGACGTATTATTGTCACAGGACAAATTATTTATAAGAGGACAAAATTTACAGAAGTCTGATCACATGAAGTTTGAGACGTATTATTGTCACAGGACAAATTACTTTTTTTAATTGTACTATAAAATTTTATACTTAGTAAAATTTAAATTTAAGAATATTTTTTTAATTTTTTACTATAAAATTAGTAAAATTAGTAAAATTAGTAAAATATAGAATGTTTAATTTTTTTAATTTTTTACATAAAAGGACAATATATTTAATAAAACAATATATTTGAATATATTGTTTTAATGCCTATGCGGATAACGGATCAGACAGCCACCGGTGCCACAACCAACTGGCTTTGGATGTCTCGGTGGTTGTACGCGTCTTGTTGCTGGATCTTCGGGGTCATTATCATTTGGTGGACTGAAGCCTTCGGGTTGACTAAGCTGTAGGTCCAAGCTCATTTGAACTGGACTTAAATGTTGGTACCGCGGCTGTTGTACACTAAAACCAGTATAATCGTAATTCTGAAAGAGCCCCGGCTGGTCTGAGTACATCGGAGGAATCATATTAGCAGAGGGAGTGTTGTCAAATAGTGAGGATACCCAGTTGTTTTGTTCGTTGTTGTTAAAATTCGACTGGGTACCTAATTCAGTGTTTGATAATCCATGTCCAACATTTTCAAATGAAGGCTGATAACATGGTTGCCAATCTAGTGTTGGCCCTCCAACATATGATGTACCCTCCCCATAATTGGATGTTGCCCCTGTTAAATTGGAGGGACCCGCCCCATAGTTGGGTGTTGCCCCTGTAAAATTTGGGGGACCGTCCGTATAGTTGGGTGGGGGCCCTCCAAAATGCTGGGTACCCTCCCCCTCATCATCATTGGGTACGAAATTTACCCGTGTTCTTTGTCGACCACGGCGCCCCCGACCACGCGGAGCACGTTGGGGGAGTGTGTTATCCAGTCCCAGATCCGGTTCATTAGTCTGTATGTACGTAGGCTGATCAATTTGATTAACCGATCCAATCAGTTGAGAAGCCATTCCTTGGACCCCTCCAAAATTTTCGTAGTAATGATCAGGGCCCATGTTTCGCATCCTGATTGCTTCTTGACCAATGAAGCCTAATCCATCCACCTGCAAAACCAAAATTATTAACTATACGCATTACTTGTTTATTAAATTTAATTCTACATTAGTAATTACACTTACCAAGAATCTTGCAGCTCCACCGTGATCATCAAATCCAGCATGGACAACACCCGGGACGTGCCTCGGGTCTTTTATATACAAAACAGTATGCCGATGAAACCAATCATTGTAAGTATGGTGTGTCGTAGGCATGTTGGTGGGCACACCTTCCACAACATTTTCGTGTCTATGGTTCCAATTGTCGACATACGCTGCGTGATGAACAGACCAGTCTGTTTCTAACCTCCCTTTCCGTATTGTTTTACGGAGTTTGTTAAGCACTTGACGTGAAACGGGGAATGGGGCAGGGACTTCCTGAAGAAATCCAAACTGCCTCATCACCCTTTCCACCGGATGATATTCAACAATGTTCCAATATAGTAAAAAACATTGTGACTTCCAACTGCTTATGCCTGTTTTGCACATTTCAGGGAGTCTTCGCATCACGTTCTGATAAGGCATCCAATCAAACTGTAAAAATAAAAATTTGTTAATATTTATTATTTAACATTGATTTATAAAATCATTATGTTAAAGAAAAAATACATCGGCCTCTCGGAGATTTTGTAATGTTGTACGGTGTGCCTTTATAACGTGCGAAGGAGTATCTGTGTTGCTAATGGCATGGTCCGCCCACCTTCACGAACACAATGACAAGTATTAGAATAATAATATATATTTAAGTATTACAATAGTATGTATTTACCTTGCACCATATGGTTTTTTCCAATCTATTTGTTGATTGACAATTGTGGGTGCTAACGGGCGTATCCGGGTCCATGCCCATATTTGTAGCAGTGACATTGGGCCTCCCACTGCCTTTGTATTTGGCTTGGTTGCCTTATAGAGTTCTCTATACAGAGACGCTAGGGCAGCAGCACCCCAACTGATTTGCCCACTAACAGTAATGTCAGTCAAATGACTTAATAAATGTAATGATGCGTACCCATTATTCGTATCTGCTAATACATTGTTAGTAATCATTATTAGGCAAATACAACGTGCACGCTGCATACATTCTTGATCTGTTGATTCATCAGTTATTGGGTAATCTAACATAAACGTTAACAAGGTACTGAGTTTCAGCATATGATTTTTAAAATCAGTTGGTTTTGGATCAAAACCTAAGTAATTTATGCACATATGCCTGCGTTCTTCCTCGTTGTACGAACCCTCGGCTCCAACTAATGCCACGCCCTCGATGGGCAACCCCCATAGAACGTTAACATCCTCCAACGTTACAGTGGCCTCACCAAAAGGCAGGTGAAACGTGTTCGTTTCGGGCCGCCACCTTTCAACCAGTGCTTCTATCAACGCCCTATCAATTCTCCTATAGGCACATCGTACAACACCGCCAAAACCAAATAAACGGATGTACTTTAAAACTTTACCCGTTAGAGTAATGTGTTCGTCATAAATCAGCTCCCAAAATGAACCGTCTCCACGCTTAAAATCAAGTGTACAGTTGTCCCCTCTTGTGGATTCAGAAACAACTTTCTGGCCCGGTGTTCGGCTCCCAGGTACAACAGACTTTCATCCCTTGGACCCGGGTTGAGATGCATGTTCATATTCATTTTGAGAAATGAAAATGAGATGAGGCTTGAGTTGGAGAATGTGGTAGGTGTTTGAGATGAAGTTGGTGAGATGAGATGATGCTTGAGTCTTCATATTTATAATGAAAATAATTATATTTTTACTTTAATTATAATAAAAATAAATATACTTTTAATTTAATAAAAATAAATTATGACTACTTGCAGAAGGAGTCTGCATTTCCATGTGACATTTCCATGTTTGAGTCTTCATGTTTAGTGACATTTCCATGTGACATTATGACTACTTGCAGAAGGAGTCTGCATTTCCATTATGACTACTTGCAGAAGGAGTCTGCATTTCCATGTGACATTTCCATGTTTGAGTCTTCATGTTTAGTGACATTTCCATGTGACATTATGACTACTTGCAGAAGGAGTCTGCATTTCCATTATGACTACTTGCAGAAGGAAAAACAATATCAGTATCTGCATATTTTCAGTATCACATGTGACATGTTTGAATTATGCAACTCCATTATGACATGATCACATGTCTGCATATTCACATGTTTGCATTATGTATTTCCACCGTAAATAAATATTAATGCAAGTTGCAACTCAATTCATAAATATACTTTTGCTTAAATAATAATAAAAATAAATATACTTTTAATTTAATAAAAATAAATTATAATAAAAATAAATATACCCTTAAAGTCTATAAATACCCTTCAAAGAACCCTTCAAACAACATCATCTCATTATCAACTACAAAAAATGGCAAATAATGAAGACGGTTTTTATTGTTCTCAACCTCCACCTAAGACGGCAAGAGTTACAGATTTGGTATGGAGACGTTTAAAGAGGCAATCCGTGTCAAAAACTCCGGCATCGTCTTCAGAGAATCCCCATCAAAATGAAGGTCAAAATAAAGCACAAAATGAAACACCCAAAAAAATCTTTGCTGTTTCTATCGACGAGTCCATCAACTGGTCCAAAGATGTCGTAGATTTTTATACTAACGGAGATGCACCATTTTGCTATACTAGTTTCATTAGCAAAAAACTAGACAAAGATTTTTGGGGTTCCCTATTAGGTTGTCATTCAAATCGTTCACTTACGGACACGGTAAGATGTATTACTTTTATATTCATGGTACCATATAGTAAATGAATAATGTATTACCTTTTTAATTCTTACTGTGCAGCACCTTGAAGCATGGACTGTAAGACTTATGCGTAAAAGACAGTCAAAGCTCTTAAAAAACCCAAGTGCAAATGTAAGTTGGACAGTCTTACCACCTTGTTTTTATGATGAAATGAGAAATGAAAACCCTCAAACCGCCATTGATATGGCGGGAAGAAAATCACCATATCCCCCAATTTGGGAGGTTGACACTGTTTACCTTCCTTTATGGATCGGGAAAACTGACTGGCTACTAATCAGCATTGATATGCGGAGCATGGTATTAACTCAATACTGGACTGATTACCGATGGAGAAATGAGAAAAAAGGTATAACATCATACTATATGGAGGTGGTTCCCCTGTACTTTGGATGGTTTCTTGACCGTATTCAATACTGGTCTAGGTCAAAACACCGAACTAAGTGTGATATTACAGTTGGTTTAGTTGAGTTGAACTTGCCACGATGCAATGGTAACATTGCCAATTCAGGGGTTCTTGTTTGTATGATATTGGAGAAACTGGTTACAAACAAACCATTGCCGATAGAAGATGATGTCGAGGTGGCTTGTGTGAATTACCGACGCTACATGGCCGACCAGCTGTATTACTGGCGTTGTGTTCCGGGCCGCTAATTTGCAGGGTTTTATTTCAAGTCTATCTGTAATTGTATTTCAGGTCTATGTGTAATTTTATTTCAGTTTATCTGTATTTTTATTTCAAGTGTATCTTTAATTTTATTTCAAGTCTCACTATAATTTTATCACTGCCAAAAGATTGAATTATCACTGACAAAAGATTGAATTATTACCCTCTGAATTATCACTGTCAAAAGCTTGAATTATCACTGCCAAAAGATTGAATTATAACTGACAAAAGATTGAATTATTACCCTCTGAATTATCACTGTCAAAAGCTTGAATTATCACTGCCAAAAGATTGAATTATCACTGACAAAAGATTGAATTATTACCCTCTGAATTATTACAATCTGACAGAGATATTACACTCCATACCCATTACTTTCACAATGCTTGAATTATCACTGCCAACTATACCACTATAAATTGATGCTAATGTTTTCATATTTCTTATTCTGACAGAGTTATTCCTTCTTCATTCCACCATTCACTTTACAATGTTTTCATCTTTCTCATTCACTCCCTTTGTGGTACAATTATTTTATGGGGGTGAAGTGTCATACACGCAAGGGGTAGTAATGGGTGCTCCGGGAACTCATACCATTACGTTTTTAGTTACTAGTCCACTCGGTTATTCTGAGTTCGTGGACAACATATGTAGATGTGTTCAACTTGATCGTCAGTCTTGTTGTCTACACTTAACACTCTACTATGAATACAATGGAGGTTCATTTACCTCAAATATTAACCAAGAAAATGATATGTATATAATATACCAACTAGCTTCCATTGTTCCGGGTTACACCTGTAGAATTCATGTGAAGTGGACGATGCTAGTTCCCAACCAGCATCAACATGAATTTGGAACCACTTCCTCAGCCGCTGTAGAAAACGACGAAGGTTATTCTACTTCCTTTTTATTTTATTATATTCTAATACAATTTTTTTATATTAATGTTATGTCGTAAATTCTAATACAATTTTTTTGTAAGACTCTACTGCTGAAGAAATTGAAGACACGGAAGAGAGTGAACCATCTGTTTCAGAATATGATACACAAGAGGACCAACCAATCCAGGAGGACCAGCCAATCCCTCCTTTGCCTCAACATCAAAGTAAGGGGCTTACCCAATTCCCTGAACTTAATGTTGATGGGAGGGAAATAGATGAAGACTATATTCCTATGGATAATTTCGGGGAAGATGAAATGGAGTTTTGGGAAGAAAAAGATCCCGAAATACGTTTAAATATGTATTTCACTTCAAAAGAACAAGTTGATTACGCAGTCAGAATGTGGAATATCAACCATAAAAGAGAGATATTCATGGCAGATACCCGACCAAAGGTCTTGACGGCCAAATGTAAAAGTATCAAAGAAACAGACAACAACCAGCACGAAGACTCTTAACCATGTCTTTGGACATGCACCGCCAGAAAATTAAAAAATTCTCATTGTTTCAAAATGACTGTATGGACACCGGCTCACTCATGTTTCACAACTGTTTCTCGCAACAACAACCGCTCCTTAAGATCAAAAGTTGTAGCATCCCACATCCAAGAACAAGTTCTTACAAATGTAGCGTTGCCTGTGAAACAAATTCAGTCTCTCATCAAAGAGAAACTGAACATTGATATCACTTACGGCAAGGCTTGGGCTGCCAGGAAAAAGGCCATTGAAAACATATACGGTACCTGGGATCAAAACTTCCATTATTTACCTCACTACATAATGGCACTACAACAAGCTAACCCCGGTACCGTTGTCCAGTGGTTACATCATCCCCATAGTCCAAGTGACTGCTCAGTATTCAAGTTTGTGTTCTGGGCTTCCCGTCCAAGTATTGAAGCCTTTCATTTTTGCATTCCTGTAATCTCTATAGATGCCACCCATCTACGGGCACCTACAAGGGAAAACTATTGATGGCAGTTTCAAAAAATGCCAACAACATGATCTTGCCGATTGCGTACGCATTGGTGGATGAAGAAACAAACGAGAGCTGGATGTGGTTTCTTCAAAAATTTGCTGAGAACGTTGCAGACCCCACCAGTCGAAGTTTGTGTGTAATTTCTGACAGGCATGCCGGTATAAAACACGCTATGGATAATTTAGAATCCTGGAAGGAACCCCACGCCCACCATCGATTTTGTCTAAGGCATATCAGAAGCAATTTCATGACGAAGTTCAAGAGCGTCAGCTTGAAAAGGATGTGTTGGGACATTGGAAGCACAACACAAGAAAGAAAGTTCGAACGACTGATGCTTGAGCTTAAGGCGACAAATAAACAAGCGTGGCAGTACCTATCCGCAATTGATAAAACAAAATGGACAGTCTTGTATGACCGTGGGAATCGCCGATGGGGTATCCTCACCACGAACATATCGGAAAGCATGAACAATGTCTTACGTGGTGCCAGGATGCTCCCAATTAAGGCGTTAATTGAATATACCTTTAAGAGAGAAGTTGAACAATACGTCTATCACTACACAACCGCGTATAATTGTTCGACTGACTTTCCTCCCCGCTTGTGGACAGAATTCCATAAGCGTGAATTAAGGGCTTCCCAACACAGGGTATACCCTTACTCAGTACGTGAACAAAGGTTCATGGTGGAGACACCCCTACAAGCATCGGACGAATCTGGAAATAGTCCGTATATGGTAGAATTCAAGAAAAAAACCTGCACTTGTGGTAAGTGGCAGATCTACCGGTTCCCCTGTAGTCACGCAATTGCAGTTTGTGGCTATCTACGTGAAAGTCCACAACAAACTGCGGATCGAAGGTTTCTTACGGGAGTGTACCGTGCACAATACAACAACGAGTATTTTCCGGTGCCTCATAAAGAAGACTGGTTGCACGCGGGTTGGGAAATTCGTGGGGACGCATCTAAGATAACTATAGTAAGAGGAAGGCGGCGTGCGAGAAGGATGCATAACGAGATGGACGCCAGCTACGCTGAGGAAAGGACGGGTCGTAAGTGTTCCGGTTGTAAAAGAACGGGTCACAGGGTCAACAAATGTCCATACCGACAAAATAATTAATTGTATTTTATTATCATGTGCGTGAGTATGTTTGTTGTAACTCTAATGTTTTTTTAATTTATAATGTCAATCACGTGTTTCTTTTTTTTAGTAGACTTAGTGGTATTTACATATTAATTATTGTTTTAAATTTTTATATACTAAATAATTACTAAGGTAATATTAAATTTTTTATTAATTTGAATATTATTAATTTTATATTTACTAAGTAAAAAATTAAAAAAATTAAACATTCTATATTTTACTAATTTTACTAATTTTATAGTAAAAAATTAAAAAAATATTCTTAAATTTAAATTTTACTAAGTATAAAATTTTATAGTACAATTAAAAAAAGTAAACATTATAAATTTTAAATTAATAAAACGTAAACATTAAAGTGAGAGTTAAATTTAGTTTTAAAATTTTTTTTAATCTTAAATTTTACTAATTATAAAATTTTATAGTAACAATACACTAAGTTTTAAAAATATTTTAGTAAGTAAAAATAATTACTAAGTAAAAAAAAGTGATGGTTAATTTTAGTTTTAATTCTGTCAAATACTATATATTAATAAATGAAATCATTGAAATGTTGGGTTAGTCACTCAGCTCAACTGGCTGGGTGCATTCATGTCACAGAAACGTCCCGGGTTCGAAACCCGGCCAAACCACATTTTTTTTAAAGCCTAATCCGCTATTAGGAATAGCGGATTAGGACAAAATTTTTTTTTTTTTTTTTTTACTTAATCCGCTATTAGGATAGCGGATTAGGACAAATTTTTTTTTTTTTTTTACTTAATCCGCTATTAGGAATAGCGGATTAGGACAAAATTTTTTTTTTTTTTTACTTAATCCGCTATTAGGAATAGCGGATTAGGACAAAATTTTTTTTTTTTTTACTTAATCCGCTATTTCTAATAGCGGATTAGGAGAAAAAATTATTTTTTTTTTATAACTTAACCATGGTTAACATTCCCCCTAATCCGCTATTTGTAAAAGCGGCTCATATACAAAATTAAAAAAAAAATACCCTTTTTTTAAATTGTCAGAGTGTCAGAATTTAAAAAAAAAATAACCCCTAATCCGCTATTTGTAATAGCGGATATACTATTTTCCATTTTTTTTTGACTTAACCGGTTTCCTAATTTTTTTTTAATATATACTACTTTAAAAAAAAATTCTAGTAGTGTTACCCTTTTCTTTCGGGGAAGACAAAGTTACCTTAACAAGAATAAAGGATTTTTAAGAGATTTGTTTGTAATATTTTATTTATTTAATGCAAATGTTTGATATTTTTACAGTAAAGGTCATTTTAAAAATATTAATTATGAGTAGGAAAAAAGCTATATATATAAATTTACAACCAACTAAAACATTAGAAATGTAGAATGTTAATGATTTCTTTACTTTCTTGGTTGATTAACTTAAAGTATATAACATATTGTGACATTACTCTATATATTTATAAACCAAACGAAGGAGTGCATATCAGTGTTTTTGTGATTTAAACACAACTTTAAAGGTTTTCTTTTTGCCCCCTCCATGTGTGTTTATATGGACAGAAAAGAGGTTTACCCACAAAGTGGGTTTTCTAGGTGTTGTGGTGGTCGTCGACGATGGCAGAGGTGATGATGATGGCAACCGTTTCACCGTGTGCATCTATTTATCGCTCTTCGCCGCGGTGGTATGGGATCTGTTGCCGCTCTGCCCTCCCTCTGTGGTTGGCGGCGGTCTGCGGGTGATGGTCGGTGGTTACGGTGGTAAGGTTTATCGCCGCTTTTTGGGTTACGCGGCCCTTAATGGCCCTCAGTGGCAGTACCTGTGGCGGTGTTGTCATCGTCGTCATCGCGACGACCTAGGGTTTTCAGATCTGAAGACGCGATGATTTAGGGTCTTCAGATCTGATAGTTTTTTTCAAGGGCGCTACGACTTTTTCTCCGGCGCGATGATTTAGGGTCTTTAGATCTGATAGTTTTTTTCACGGGCGCTACGACTTTTTCTCCGGTGACCCTTCGGCATCCCTTCACGGTTGAGATGGGATCGGTTGCGATGGTAATGGTGTAAGCGGTTTTTTGGCCCCTGTTTTCATGGTTCATTTTATATGTTTTTATCTCTGACATCTATTTCAATGACGATGCGCACTATCTCATCTGAGATACGGTTTTGTGGTCGGTTTGCATGTTGTAATTTACTGTTTCTATGTGTCGATGACGATGAATCATTGTTCATCTGAGATCTTTGGTTGTTGGTAAATCGAGGGCTATGATTGTAGAGTGAAATGGTGCCGGTTGTCATGGTTTGGTGACCGTTTATGGTTTGCAGCCGCACCCTACTACCAGTTTCGAATCTCATCACAAGTATTGCATTGCTACGCATTATTGATTTTTTATGTGGTGGCAACGAGTATATTTTGCGGGATTTGCCCCTGTTACTTATGTTGTTGTGCAGACTATTTATTAAGGATGAAAAGTCTGGTTATGTGTTTGGCTATGATGACGGATCTGGGCCTTTTTTTGCCCCGTCCATCACACGCGCGAAGCGCGTGAATGTTTACCAATTACTCTAAATATTATTGTACAGAGAAATAGTAGGTTTTTGTGAACTTTAGTTTTACCACAGTAAACTTTTTATATTTGCATTTTGGTCATATTCTTTTTTGTTTTCAAATGAGAAATCTTGCATGGAAATTTTGGGATTTTCATGTTGGCCACACCACATTAAAGTTTATGATTTTATTTATTTATTTATTTTGGGCACTTAAGTTTGTTTGTTAAACTCCTTAGCTACAATAGTTGGTAATTTTTTTTATTTTTGACCACATAAGTTTTTTAAGATTTTAAAGTATGTAAACTTTTGATTTTGATAACATAAGATTTTAAGTTTTTTTTCCGATCACCTCAGCTACAATAGTTTGTAAAGTTTTGACTATGGTCACTTATGTTTTTTAGTTTGTATTTTGAACACCTTAGTACAGAAGGAAAACGACCAAACTTCCATGATATTGTGCAGGTATTTGTTCATTAACTTTTTTCTATACGAGATACACATCCAACTTTAGCTTCTTCTTTTTTTGTCTACCTCCTTATATAAATTAATTTTGAAAACAGAGTTACATTCATACTCAAGTTTTTTTATGGTATCATAGGCTATATGAAGTGTGGCTATTATTGCGGTATCGTGACGAACCAAATCGATTATGAGCGAACGAACATCTTCGTTGCTGGCATCGAAACTTGTATTTGTATCCATTTTTACATTTTGAAATGAGTTGAAGTGATAAATACCAAAGTCAAACAACGTAAAATGTGGATAATCATCAAAATCTCGCAGCTAAGCGCGACTATAAAAAATCCTAGTGATAATGGAAATGCGAAGAGATTTTATATTTAAAATAAAACATAAAACATTTAGAAAGTATTTTGAAATAGGTAGAAAATAATTCATAAGATTAAGCATATGGTGGTGTCTAGTAAGTGTACAGTGTATATGTAACATTATTTGTATAAATTCTACTACTCTAATAAAAGAGTAACTAGGGTTGCTACATGTCACTTTTTAGACTCATCTAATATCACATGTCATATTGACATTTAACAAAAAATATTTTTCCCGCCCAAAAAAATTCAATCAACTATTTTGTATTAATTTTTTTAAATAACATTTTGTTTCCAAATATAATTCCATCCAAAATTAACTGGATATAAATTATAACCCTTCGATTTTAAACTAGAAAACATATATCTTTTACTTTTACTCCTAGCAAACTCTATTGGTTAATTTTTAAAATTATATTCTTATCAAATCTTTATTTTTAAAAGACAAAATAAATCATAATTCTAAGATAAATGTTTACTTTAAGATTGTATAGTACCACTCAAAGACACACCAATTATAATGTTTTACAAGTTTTTTTTCTATAGAAGCTACTATTAGTAAAAACAAAGAATTACTTTTAGAAATTAAAATAAAATACTATTAGAAAAAGGTATTTAAATTAGACATCATATATTCAATTGCCCTTTATTTCATTACCGTCTCTTTTTCTTTTTTTATTTGTCACCATCAACAAGATCATTATTTTCCAAACTTTAAGATGTTTTTAGCCAATTTTTGAATTGATATCAATCGTATATTTTAAAATATTATTTTATAATTAATAAAATTTTATTTTATTTAATATTTTATTTACTTAACCCGTGTAATACACGGGTTCACTAAAGCTAGTTGTATATATAACATTATTTCTACCCTTGATAATGTGATAATTAGTAAGAACGTCTTATGGTTGTCGACTTAAAACCTATGATGCTAATATATCATCATGCATATCTATACGTTGTGACATAAACTCTAATTTGATTATTTTTTTCTCGAGTATTCATTAAATGATATAAGGTCGATTGCATTCTAAATGCAATTCAAACTCATTAAATTAAACAATGTCAACTGAGTTTTGGTTGAAGGAAGCTCTTACGTCGATAAGAGTCAAGCCTTTTCAATTCACATTTTGTACAAGCTAAGTTCTCAAGATGATGAGAATATCAGCACTTCCAATTTCATCGATGTGAGAGGAAGGCCTCTAAATAAGTAAATGTCAATACTTTCAATTAGCTAATGAAAAACAATTCCTAATTTAGGTTTTCCTTGAAATCTTGATTACATAAAACACATGATGGTATAGCATGTGTGGTCTAGAATTAGCATGTAACTAGGGTTGCTAAATGGTATGTGTTTGGGGGTTGAGCTTGACACGAACCTGAAAATTTCACACGAACATAATCATGACACGAACCGAAACCAGAACACAACACACGTAAGACACGAACAAGACTAGTTTAACTTGAATTTTTATTTATTTATGATTATTTTTGCATATTAATCTTTAATAATTTTATATCTACCTATTTTATTTATTTTTTGAAGCAATATGTATAACTATGTCAATTGATTTTAAAGCTATTAGATTTTGCATAGAAAATGCTCAATTAGTTTAAGTTATTGTATTAAGCATATTTATAAGAAAACTAAAAAATAAATAAACAGGTTAAAGAAGATCAAACTGTGATCTCATCGAGTTGACACAAATGTGACTCTTTTAGCTAAAGTGTTCTTTGACCTGATATAAAAATAAGCCAAATCCATTTATATTAAACCCAAGCTGTGAATTTCGTGTTACGTTTATGTCGTATTTTTACTCGAATTTACATCCCTAATACTAACACACAAAACCTGCGCCAACTCATTGACAATTTTATACCTCATTTAGGAAAGCTATATGTAATAATCTAAGCATTAAAACTCTTATGCATTTAATCCTATTCCAATATCCTAATATTGCTTCAATTCCTAGCGTTCACTCAAATTCACATTAATGTGCTTCTTCTAGCACAAAAATAACAAAAGCGACCCATAACAAATTTCACCATCTACAACACCAAATCAACTTTAATTACCCAGAATATCTATTAGGGGGCGTTTGGTTCGCGGAATTTATTAGAATTAGAATTGGAATTGTAATTTGAATTGTAATTTAAAGGAATTGCATTTGGAATTCAATATTTTCCAAATGATTTGAAATTAAAAGGAATTGAAATCTATAAAGGGAATTTAAATTCCAAACGCATTTCTAGTGCCAAAACAATATAAAGGAATTGGAATTTATCACCCGCTGCAATCCGCCACCACCTCAATGACCACCGATCATCGCCGCTACATATCACCGACCGCCGCCGCCGTCACCGTCGACAATCGACCTCGACCACCAACCGCGCCCGTTGCCGAAAACACCGCCGTCGATCGACCGCCACCAACCGATAACGCCCATCGTCGAGACACGGTTCGACAACGACTGTCGGTGACGGTCGACGATTAGGGGTGGCGGTGGTCGGCGTCGGTGGCGATTGGTGGGCGGCGGCGACGACAATCGGGGTCGGCGGCGGTCGGGGTCGGCGGTCGGTGATGGACGGCGGCGGTCGGGGTCGGCGGTCGGTGTCGGACGACGACGGTCGGCGGCGAGGGTCGACGGACAACGACCGTGGTCATTGATCGGGGCGGGCAGCGGCATCGGTGATCGGGGGCGTCACAATCGGTTGGCGGTGGGCGGCGGTCGGGGGCGGCGGTCGGGGGCGGCGGGGGTTAGGGTTGGCGGGGGTGTCGGCGGTCGGTGGTCGGGGTCGTCGGTAGTGTTGGTCGGCGATGAGCGGGGTGGTAGGCGGCGATTAGTGGTGGAGGCAAGAGTCGATGGAATTTGAAATCATTCAATATTTGAAAGGATTTTGAAATCCTTTATTTGAAGGAATTTAAGGGAATTAATTCCAATTCAATTTCCAGTTCCTTTAATCAACCAACCACGTTAAGAATGGAATTCAAATTCCAATTTCAACGAATTCCTACTAACAAACACAATGACCAATGGAATTCAGATTCCAATTCCATTGAATTTCATTGAATTCCTGCATACCAAACGCCCCCTTAGTATTCAATTTGTTATGATTAAAGCCTAAACATAGATTTGATCTTAAATTGCTTAATTTACAAAATTTAAATTTGCCACGTCTCATTCATCACAAAAACCAACAAACCGAGTTTGATCACATCATAGGTGAATTTTTATAGTAAGAAAACACTTAAATAATAACAAGACTGGCATGTTAACTTTGGTTGGACAATCATGTTTAAAGGTGTTTATTATTTTGTTTAATCATATAAGTTATATGTCCATAATTATTTGGATTGGATAATTTGTTTTAGATCAGAGATAAAAATAAGAGTAAATTACATAGATAGGCCTTGTGGTTATGTTGAAATTTTGGGGTTTAATTTTTTTTAATATAGTTTATAATATTTCTTTCTCTTTCATCTATGATTCATATATCTATTAGTTAACAGTTAGTGATGTTAAATATTATCAAAATTAATATTTACTTGCATTAACCATCTATTTAATTTATCTGTTAAAATAAAGTTTATTTTTATTAAAGAAAGTTTTATATTTTGGTTTTTTAAAGTTTCCCATTTTTTATATTTCATTATTTCATTATTAATGTGTTTATTATTTAATAAAATACGTTTTAAAAAACATATATAATTTTTTTAGAAACATGTTTTTTGAAATGTTTGGTTTTTAAACCGTTCGTTTTCTAAACATCATATATTGATTTGTGAAGGTAATGAATGGTGGAGTTTTGTGGTCCTTGATATTGACTGCTGAAAGTTTTGATCTTTTTTGATTTTGTCTCCGTGTCTACCTTTGAGTGCTCTTTCTTGGTAGAGAGAAAGGGATAGCTTCCCCCTCTTTCTTTTTCTGCTATTGTCATGTGATGACCTTAAGTATGTCGGCTCCCCCTCTTTCCTTTGTCATCGCTACCATGATGATGACCTCTTGTGTGTCAGTCAGAGCTTGACCTCCGCCTATGTTGTGCATGGATGGTGGCCTTGCTTTGTGTCCGTGTGTTTCCGGGAAACACTGTCTGCTAACCTGAGGTTGAGCGCCGCTTCCATCATGCCTATTCTGTTTTGACGTTCTTTCTACATTGTCGGACGTCGGTAAAGGTATGAAGGTTAGTGGTGACAGGCATTGTCATTGGTGGTGGCTTTCTCGCCCTGATACTTTTGAGGTTCCCTAGCCTACCAAGGCCTTTTGAGCCTTCGATTCGTCGATGATGGTGGGCATTGTCATCGGTGGTGGTTTTCTCGCCGTGATCGTTTTCTATTGTATACTATTTTGGTGATGGTGGTGTGATCCTGATGATGATGTTGAGTTTAATTCATACGAGGCAAGATTTCACGCGTTTTTAATATAAATGTAAACATCAGTAGGCAATGACGAAGAAAAAAAGAGATGTAGTCTTTATTGTTTTTGTGTGGTAAACGATTGTTTGCAGCCACAAAGAACTATCACTTTTGAGCCTTCATTCCAGAATTATTATGTTCGGATGGGGTCGTCGAAAATGCAATGCGATAGCATACCAGACACCACATAACTCCACTATTGTTTTAGTTAACAAATTAATAATTATTATAGTTACTAGAATATCATGGCCAAATGTTAAAACACCAGAAAGAATATTGCTGTCAAATTTAAAAGATAAAAAAATGACGGTGAATGCTATCATTCAATGGGCAATGACGATAAAAAATATATGTGGTTTTAGTCGTCTTAGCATGGTAAAAGGGCGTTTACAGCCACAACGACTCACAATTTCTGACCCATGTAATCCAAAATTATATCGTTATGTTGCGTTAAGATTGTTTTAAAACCAGGCACAAAGCATGGGCCGATTCCACCTAGTTGCTTTAATAATTTAAGATCAAATTTGAAGGTCTTTAAACAGGATCCACCTCAAACCAAATAAAAAAATACCATTAAGATAAGTTTTTAACCTAATACATATACCTTAAATACAACTCAATTTGTAAAAAGTGCAGTTGAATAACCAAAATACAAATATGCTCATGCGAATAATTTAATATGTTAAACTGAAATAGTTTAAAATGGTAGTTGGAAATCTTGATTATCTAATAAAATATGTCGTCCGAAAAAACGTGAAAGTTGTGTGAATAAGACCAACCCTTCTTTGGGTGGTTGGGAGCTCGGTTGGACAGGTAAGTAGGTAACTTCACACAAAAAATCCAAATAATTTGATGCAATAATCCACTTAGCTCAAAATTCACTAAAATGAACACCTCTGGTTGCGTTACTTTAAATATATCCTTTGAATTTATGAGTGTATACATGTTGAGTTGATGCTAAACTCAAGTAGTAGGATGAAGAATGAGTGAGAGAATAAAACTAAAAAATACTCGCATAACAACATAACATTGACAAGTATAATAAAAATATTCGGGGTTTATAGATTGTTGCTTATGTATTATTAGAGATATTATAAAACACGAATACATGATACATAAAATAAAGTAAGTAGTTGTGATAAAAAAACCAAAGGAATGTTTGGTAGTATTTTAATAATTATTAAAGTGCTACTTTTTAATGGTTAATAACTTTTAATTATTAAGAGCTAACCTTAATATTGAATGATTAAAAATTACTATTAATATGTTTTATTTTAACCATTTAACATTAAGATTGATTTTATCCACTAAAAAACTAAAAACTATTACAAGATAACCTTTTAATTATATATATATATAACACCAATGTCGGTGTGAACAGTAGTTCACACTGACTGGTACACGTGGCATACGCTGATTGGATATTGTAATTTCCTTTTTTTTTGGTTTCTGCTCCGGCCACCGCCGCTGCACCGGCGGTATAGATGTAGAGAGACAGAGAGAGAGTGAGGAAAATGTCATCGTTATGGTGAGCCCCGGAGTTTCACCGGCGGTGGTGTAGGTGTAGAGAGAGAGAGAGAGGAAGACGGTGGCGGACTGGCGGTTTACCACCACGTCGGTAGTGTTGACCGGCGGCTGTTTGGTAAACGTCGTCGATGTTGGTGAGCCCCGGCTGTTGCGGCGGTGACGCGGGCGGTGGCTGTACCGGTGGCATGGAGTGTGTGTTAATATGTGTTATGTAGGTTGCGGTGGCGGTGGCGGTGACGCCAGCGCCGCCGGCGGTGGCTCCGGCGGCGGTGGCTCCGGCGGCGGTGGTGGCTCCGGAGGCGGTGGTGGCTCCGGAGGCGGTGGTGGCTCCGGAGGCGGTGGTGGCTCCGGAGGTGGTGGCGGCTCCGATGGTAAAGAAAGAGAGAAAGATTGAGAGAGTGGAGGTGGTAATGTGTTTATTGTTACTTATTTAACCGGATTTTAAAGTTTTTATTAAATTTGGTTGATAACAAATTTCAATTCCATATTTTGCAGTACTACCCTAATAGTAATCTTCTTTTTATAATCCAAACATGAATTTGAATTAACATCATTTTTTTCATAAAAGATCAATAACATAGTAGTCTATTAAATATTGTTATACTTTGGAAGCTATATACATATTTTACACACATATATTTATGAACCCCTCTATGATAACTGTGGAGTCATTTCTTTCATTTCTCAAAATTGATTTTAAACTATTAAACTTTAACATGTCCCTGAAAGGCTATTCAGAATAGATTATAATGTTAATTACATCCTACATAGGGTTGATAATGTAGACATACTACATTCTAGAAATCTATATGTTACATGAGTTGTATGGAAATAATAAATTAATAGTTATATATTAATATTTAGAAATGATGGTATAAATTAATAGTTATATATTTAAAAATTGTGGTTGAATTTAATATTGAAATAGGTCAAATTAGTGAGTGTTTTTGGATCTTATAAAAAGATATATATCTTCAAAAGATATGGAACTGAAGGAGATCATTTAATTAAAAATATACTAATTTGAGCATTTATAGTATGGAACTAAAGGAAAACATTTATTTAAAAACATACTAATTTGAGCATTTATAATGATAAAAGAATGGTTTTATTTAACGTGATTATATTTTATCAACTGAAAACTATTAATCATTTATTTACCAAAATGTCTCTTCATTCTGCGTTCTTTATAGTTTTATATGAATATACATGAAACAATTAATACCTTCTTTGTGTTTTATAGTTTTTAACTATAATATTTTTACATGTTTTCCACATATTTATTTCGTTTAACTGTCGTGTTATAACGTGTGAATCCTAAATCGAGTTGCTTATTATTTTAATATTTTACTTTTCACGTCCATAGTTTAACATGTTTATATCTACTTTCCATTCTATTTTTTTGTTTTATTTTAATACGGGATTTTCCGGTGTTTATGGTCGTTGGATGTGATGCGACATTAATGCTACTTGGCACTATTTTACGCCCCCGCGCAACGCAAGGACTCAATACTAGTTACTATTAAAAAAAGTACAAACAACCAATGACTTATAAATACACTCTATTAAAAAAAATAATTAAAAACACGCTCTCTCATAAAAAGAATAAAATTAAAAAAAAGCAACCAATCACAAAATTGCAATTTTGGTAATTATATTCTTAAATAAAATACTTAATTAAAGAAACGCAATTAATATTACCACATTTGGTGGGTGAGCTACCTTGCATTGACCTTTAGATTCAATGGAAAAACAGCATTCCCAAATGCCAATCCCCTCTATAAATAACACCCCCTGTTAAAATGCTCTCTTTTTCTTTCTTCCCTCTTTCTTCTCGCTTCATCTTCTTCTCCGGCGACCTTCTCGCCGGCGTTTCACCGTCCACGTCCGGCCTCCGGCGAATTTCATTTTCCGACATTTAATATCCTCAAGGTATTCACTCTCTCTTTCATCTCCGTTTTCAGATTTCATACTTTGTATTTTGGTGTAGCTTCAGATCTCAAACGTATTTTGTCGAATCCTCCGGTAGTAGTTTGTTTACGCGTTTATTTTGTGAAGATTTTTGAGTGTTGTTTGTTGTTGCGCGACGATTGTGGATCTCGGATGTATCGTTTGGTAGTTTTGGAATGTAATGCAGATTCGTTGATGTTGTGGAGTTCTCTGCAGGTTTGGATTTGGTGATTTTGTTATCAGGTGGTTCGTTTTGCTTTGTAGATGATTGAATTTCTGATTTGGTAGGTTTTGGTTTTGGATTGTGTAAAACTGGAAGTGACTTTTGTGTTTTTGTGGTTTTTTGTTTTGGAATTCGTGTTGGAAATTGAACGGCATTTCTGCCCTGGCTATGTTTGTTTCATGAATCATAACTGTGTATTATTTTCTACAAAGATTATTGATGTTATGATTGGTGGCAATAGGATGTTAATATCAACTAGTTTTTATGTATGAGGGTGAATGTTTAAAAGTATTTGAGCTGCTGAGTTTATTGTTATAACTTGGGGACCATGGGAGTAATAGTTGTTGGCTTAAGTTTAGTTAATTATTCGTAGGTGACTATTATGCTTGTTGGTCTCATATCATTACATACGGTCCATATGGATAAGATCGACTACTAAGCAATTAAGTGTCCTTATCATTGTTATATATTTATTTATCTTCTTTTTCGTAGATGGAAACAAAATGAGAGAGAGAGAGAGGGCTATTAGTTGTGTAATATGTATTCAAGATTAACTAGTTCACATTAATGTTTATATATATATGTGTGTCATGGTGCAGAGTATTATTCTGTGGAAAAGTTGAGTATTATGGATGCTCCTAAAGAGACTGGACTTCGTAATGTTAACTCAGTTTGCTCCATTCCTGAAATGGATGACTTTGATCTTACAAAGCTTCTGGATAAGCCAAGGCTTACCATTAAAAGGGAGAGATCGTTCGATGAAAGGTCACTCAGCGAGATGTCCTTATCAAGGGGTCTTGACAATTTGGAACTTGCATACTCTCCAGGTGGACGCTCTGGATTAGATACCCCAGCTTCATCTACCCGTAACTCTTTTGAGCCTCATCCGATGGTCGCTGAAGCCTGGGAGTCTCTTCGTAGATCATTGGTTCATTTCAGGGGCCAACCAGTCGGCACAATTGCTGCATATGATCATGCATCCGAGGAAGTTTTAAACTATGATCAGGTAAAATCTTCTACACCTTGGTCATAACTTATATGAAACTACAATCCACTGTTTTCACACTGATGTAAAATCATAGCTTATTTTAATTATGCTATGTAGGTATTCGTACGGGATTTTGTACCCAGTGCACTGGCTTTTCTAATGAATGGGGAGCCTGATATAGTGAAGAACTTTTTATTAAAGACACTTCAACTTCAAGGGTGGGAAAAAAGGGTTGATAAATTCAGACTTGGGGAAGGGGCAATGCCTGCCAGTTTTAAAGTACTTCATGACCCAGAACGTAAAACAGATACAATTGTGGCAGATTTTGGTGAGAGTGCTATTGGTAGAGTTGCACCAGTTGATTCTGGGTTCTGGTGGATTATATTGCTTCGTGCATATACAAAGTCTACTGGTGATCTTACTCTTGCTGAAATGCCAGACTGCCAAAAAGGGATGAAACTTATATTGACTTTGTGCTTATCGGAGGGTTTTGATACATTTCCAACCCTGCTGTGTGCAGATGGGTGTTCGATGATTGACCGAAGGATGGTAAGAAAATTTTCAGTTTAACATGGTTTTAGATTTTGTATGATATTTCAACGTATTCCACTATCCAAATGATAAAGTCCTTCAAATTTCAACGTATCTATATTAAAATATTTTGGGGTCCCTTTAGGTGACTTTTCTGTATAGTTGGCTGACCACTAGGATTTTCTTAGTGTAATGCTGATCTGCATGGATCACATGGTACTTAAAATATTCAAACAAAATTTGAGTTGACAAATACTCTGATTGGTTAATCCGTTTGCATCATGAATCATGATCTCATTAGTATATTCTTATTAATTATTTATTCAGGCTAGTTAGTACATCTGTATCTTTTGTAATCCTCAAGAAGACAATTCTGTAATACTCAGTGTCAAAATTATACTACAAGCTACAATGGACAAACACTCTTGCCTATCTTATACTAGGGATGCCAATATTTGTTTTAATTTCATTTGTTCCAGTAGTGAGTTAAATTGAAATCTTGTAGAACAAAAACTTATATACTTTGTAAGGGGACTGTGAAGGATGGACAAGTAACTTACCATAACTTGATGGTTTGTCAAAAGAAGATATTCTCATTTTTGTGATACGTCTAGTAAGTATTAAGTGTTCAGGGGCTGTAGATAAATTGGGTTGGGGATCTTATCTTGCTGTTATGGGTTTATGGCAGGTCTAAACTTATAGGTTGATAATGTTAGGATCGAGTTGCAAGCACACACCCAAATAAAGTTCAGAAAAATAAAAACAAAGATGAACATGAGAGATTTATGTGGTTCGGCTGGTGTTACTTTCATCTACGGTCTAGAACTATGGTATTTTATTATTGCTATCTGCTTCACTAGTGAGGAATTACAAGTACACACACGTATATGTATGTATAAGTACAAGATTAGGGTTTCTAACTTATTCCCCAAGAAATAATAAATGGACTAATAATAAAAGGTTAGGGTCAATCCCACTACCACCTTTGTGATCTCCATATAGGCCCAAACCGATCTTCATTTAAACGACTGAGGGGTACGAGCGTAGTCGAGCCCGAGCTCGCTTATGGTCTAGCATTTTATATCTAAAGCTCGAGCTCGGCTCGTTAGAAAGTTTTCAAGCCTGAGCTTGGCTCGTTTATTATTATATTATTTAATTTTTATTTTTTTATAGTTGCTTTATATTTATTTATAATCACACCCTTTATATAACAAAATATATATTATTTAGTTATACTAATCATTATTTTATATATAACAATATTATTTATATAATATGTAAATAAAAATTATATAAACAAAAAGCTTGTTTAGGCTTGCGAGCCGGCTCGAGCTCGATATCTGAAGCTCGGACTCGAGCTTGTTTAGTAAACAAGCCATAATATGAGCCCGAGCTTGTTTAAGATCGTCTCGATTGGAGCCAATCCCGAGTAACTTGCGAGTCGGCTTGACTTGTTTACAACCCTAAAACAACATGCGAGCCCATTCAAGACTTCACAAACCCAACAATCTCCCATTTAAAGGCTTGGTAGTCTTTAAACTACCATTTGTTATGAACATTTGTAACGCTTTTAATCTCCCTTCTTTTTTGGTTGCAACGACCTTTTTATCAATTAACCTAAAGGCCCGTCTCCCCTAAGCTCCAACACATTAGTCATGGCTAGACCTGCCACCGCCGTCATCTTTGGTACCGGCTCCCACTGTCACGAACTATCAAATCTTGAGACGCCTTCAGAACAAACACTATTCATTATAAGTAAGAAATCATTTGTAGAGATTGTTTCAATACGATTTTTAGTTTTCATAAATCCACTGTTATCTAGAAGTTGTAACTATAACTTTGACCGGCTTGCTAGTTGCTACGAGTTCTCCCACTGTCATGATGTCCCTTGGCTGATTTAACCTGTCAAACATGTTCTTCTTGAGTTTTCACAATGGCTTTAGGTTTCTCTTTTTCAAAGCAAAGCTTCTTCTGTCCATGAGATTCTGGAACTGAATGTCCTTTTTTCAGAACCTATCCAATTTGATCCTTTGATGGTAAACTGATCATGCATAATGACCCCTCTTATGTCCATAGTTGTCAATAGTGAATAACGGTAAATAGCGACAAACTACCTATATGCTACATCGTGGATAACGATAAATAGCGACCACTATTTTGTGTTTAGCGATTAAGTAGTAGAAAATTCAAGAAATATTGTACTTTTAATACAAACACCATATCAAGTTCCTTTCTAGTTCTAGTGCCCAATTCTGTTTAACTACAACATAATCCAAACACCATATCAAATCAAGTAACAACACAATAAGTAAATTAGACAACAAAAGTTAACAATTGGTCATATTTCAACAATCAACACATGCAATAAATACCAATCAACAATTCAAGTATTAAACAATAGTATGTTTATGGTAGAAGCAAATTCAACATAAAAATCTACCAAAAGGATGTTTCTTAGCAGCAATTCAATAAAAAAAGACCTAATTAGCAATTCAACAAAAAACCTAGAAACTCTAAAAGTTCTTACAACCAAATCAATGTTTTGTAGTAGCAAGAGCAATTCAAGTCGGTCAGCAGTTACCTTTTTTTATGTCTATATCAATGTTTCTTAGTAGCAGCAACAACAACTACGACGATGATGAGGAGGAATCGAGAACATAAGGCCGAGTTTGATGAGGGATCCAAGAACATGAGTCTGACGATGAAGAGCAGTGCTATAATTGTCGATTAAGTGAGGGGTAAAACCCTATGCAGTCGCTTTTGTTAGTATCAAAGAGCTCAAACACACGAACACAATCACAAGAACAATAAATCAAAAGCAATAAACGAGACACGAGATTTATAGTGGTTCGGTTACGGTGTGTAACCTACGTCCACTTGGGGCAACTAGGGTTTTCTTTTATTGAGGTGTTCCATGTTTACAAGTACAAGAGATATATTTATACTAACTAGACAATTAGGGTTAACGCACTTTGCCTAAAATAGCAAACTGGGCTTTAGGGCGGCCGTCCCTTAATCTCCTAATTCTGTCTTCAGTTAATACCGGGCCCACCCGAGATGGGTCGGAGCCCACAACTTAACAACTTTTTTATATTTATAATAAAAAAATAGAAAAATCGCTACAACCCGCTATTACACCGCAAACCACTTTGTAGCGGCTAAAGCCTTGTACACGTCGTAGTTCGCTATAGTGCGCGCTATAGCCGCTATTGACAACGCTGCTTATGTCCACGAGCTACCACAAGATTACCTTTGATTTCTGAACTTAACCTCATGCCCTTGGTCATTCAGTTGCCTAACTGGAGATAAAATGTTCTTAAAGTTTGGAATAACCTTTATGTCTCTCAACATCTAAATAGTATCGGCTAAAGTTATCAAATCAACATCTCCCATGCCTGTAACATCAAGTATATCATCATTTGCAAGCTTAACCTTTCTAAAGTCCCCTAAGTTAAGATTCCTCATTGTTTCACTGTTGTGGGTAACATGAAACAAAGCTACGCAATCCATTAGCCATGAATTTACATTGCTTTCCACCCTACATATTAAGGTATCATCTGATTTTTATAATGTCCTGCTTGTTTACAGTTCTAACACTTCACATCATTTTGAGCCCTAGACTAACTCCTCTTTCTGTTTCTGCTCCCATTACCTCTGTTTTTCTTTCTTCCTCTGCCAACATGCATTAATTCACTCGCTGATTCCCCGAATTTCTTCGTCTGACGTCTTCGCATGGATTAAGATTCTGAATCCTATCAAAACTGTACTCGCTGGTTGAACTAGTAAATGTTGTAATAGTCCCTAACCATCTATTAGGCAATAAATATAATAGTAGTGAAGTCCGAACCTCATCCCCAAATTTGATATCGACCCAAGTTTTGATAAATCGAGTTTAAGTTGTTGATGTGCACTGTAACAGGATTTCTTTCTTTCATTGTTATATTAACTAGCTCCCGAATCAATCTTTATTTGCTGTCAAAGGCTTCTCGTACATATTAGATAATGTATCCATGACACCTTTTTTGTGGATTCCTTTAGAATATTGAACGCAACATATTTTGTGAGCTACAATTTAATAACTGCCCCGACCCTTCTATCCAAAATTTCCCACTCATCTGATGTTAACTTTTTCGTTTTATCACTCAAAATCGCATCCAAGTCCTTCTGAATAAGCAATTCCCCCATTTGTGTTTTCCACCAAGCAACCTTTTCTATTAAACTTCTCAATTTGAAGTCTCACTGATACACATTCTAACAGAAGTATTAATACAAGGGCTGAATTGTTAAAAGTTTACTCTAGAAGGGGCAAAAAGGGGAACTCTAATAGTGGCTAAGGAACATTCAAGGGAAAAGGGAGTACTTAGTAAGGAGGAATAAGTGGGTGTGAGGTAGGTCTATGTTAGCTATCCTATTTTGTAGGCTCCTGCAATAGTGCAAGGAGAGAGGGATAATTCCCTGGAACCTTCGTTGTTTTGTCCATACTTTTGTGGTTTCTTCCCCAAGTTTTCTAAGAACTCCATTAAATTTCTATAGTCAATTCCTTCTTTTGAGTTGTGTTGTGTTCAATGTTTTTAAAACCGGACCGGACAGTGAACCGGACGCCTTACCGGTTCACTGGTCGGACCGGTTCAACCGGTCGGACCGTATATAAGAACCGGATAAAATTATAATTATTTTTTATAAATATATGTAAAAATTACAAAAAAATAAAAATTTTTATAAAAAAGCCGGTTCAACCGGTCCGGTTACCGGTTCAACCGGTCCGGTTCCGGGTCCGACCGCCGGTTCAACCGGTCTGACCACTGGTTCACTGTTAAACCGGTTTTAAGCACCGAACCGGACCGGATTGGAGTCCGGTTCCCGGTCGGACGACCGGTCCGGTCCGGTTTTCAAAACATTGGTTGTGTTGATTGTGGTTTGGATTTCCCATCATTGGTCCGACCTGCCGGCGACCTGTCCGGAATTGTTTCACATTCGTTTTCATTTCATGGAGACGCGCACAAATTCTCGATTAGATGCTCAAGAGACACAAATTAAACAACTCCAATCAGACGTTTCCGACATAAAAGCTACTCTGAAATCCTTAGAAGCGGATCGTGGTGAATCAACGGAGTTTCGAACGGTAGTATTGGACTGGATGAAACATCAACAGAAGAAACAGAGCACCGAGTCGTCTGGCTCGGGTGTTCATAGCGGAGAAGGGATTTCGAGTTTGCGCACTTCGTCCGATTCTCCGAAGGATTCGTCGGTTGCGTCTCCTTGGGCGGTTAAAAAGGTGAAACTACCGGAGTTTACCGGCTTCGACCCTCAAGGGTGGATCCAGAAGGCCAAACTCTACTTTGATTTAAACGCCACCGCGGAGGATGTCCGTCTCTGTTTGGCACAATTGAGCATGGTGGGGGTAGCACAACACTGGTTCACCATACTTACTCAGGTTCGGGACTCTTTATCTTGGTCTGAATTTGAAGATGAACTCCTTCGCAGATTTAGTGGGTTGTCAATTCATAACCCTTATGAACAACTTGCTACAATCCAGCAAGGAGATTCAATTCATGATTATATTGATGATTTTGAATATCTGTTGTCCTTGGTTCCACGCTTACCGGATTCGCAATCGTTGGGTTATTATGTGGCGGGGTTGCGACCGGAAGTAAAGAAATGGGTTCGGTTACACCGACCCCCAACACTGTTGGATGCAATGTTTATTTCAAAGGATGTTACGGAGATGCTCCGGCCAAGCGGCGGTTCCGACTCAATGTCCAGATTTCGGTATTTACACCATTTTGGGCCATCATCTTTCTCCCCGGTGGATGGCCTACATACGGTGGGCCGTAGTGAGCCCAAATTGGGTAATCAGCCCAAAGTCTCTGATAGGGTTTTTTTTGGTAGAGGTGATTTACAGCGCTCCCAATCATCTCCTAAATTAGGAACTTCTCCTTCGGATCCTTCAATTATTTTTCCCGGGATCGGGGTATGCGTTCATTATCCCGTACGGAATGGGAGGATCGACGCAAGAAGGGTTTGTGTTTCCATTGCGGACAACAGTATGGGCCTACTCATAACTGTCCGGAAGGGAAGTTAAGGGTGTTACTGTTAGGCGAGGATGAGTAAGACGCCACAGGTGGGGAATATTTCTCTATGGGGTTGGCTTCTCCAACGGAGGAAGAAGCTCCTTCTGACTTAACAGTAGGGACTTGTATGTCCTTGGATTTTGAAGGAATTTTAGCAATTCATGGGGGCGCTAATACATTAAAGTTTCAAGGAAGGTTACAAGAAATTCCGATTTACATCCTAGTGGATAGTGGAGCTTCTCACAATTTTATTTCTCAACGACTAGTGTCAGCTTTGGGGCTACCCTCGACGACGATTCCAACCATTTCGATTAAATTGGGTGACGGTCACACGGTTGTTGTGTCAGAGCAATGTTCAGGTATCCCAATTCATGTTGGAGCCTGTATTTTTGCTATAAATGCATTGGTTATGGATATTGGGGGACTTGACTGCATTTTAGGAATGGTTTGGCTGAATTCATTGGGAGAGGTCACCCACGATTGGAAACATTCATGGATGAAATTTCACTTTGATGGTAAACAAGTACAATTATAGGGGATTCTTACAAACCAGCCCTCTCCAGCGGCATTACATAAGTGGTTATTTTTTGCTGAGGAGACACCTCTCCAGCTCCATCCGCTCTTAGTGCCGCCTTTATCCGCAGCTCCTCTGTCGGGCTCGGTCGCCTTAGAGGAGGACCAACAATGGAGTTTGTCGCGGTTACTCTCAAGGTTCGCAACTTATTTCATAGTCCAACCTCTCTACCTCCCTCTCGAGCGCATGATCACGTCATTACATTGTCCTCAAGTAATCCAGTTTGTGTTCGCCCTTATCGATATCCACATCTCCAGAAATCCGAAATTGAGCGTCAGGTTGGTGAACTTCTGGCAACGGGTTTAATTAGGCCGAGTAAAAGCGCTTATTCAAGTCCGGTAATTTTGGTTAAAAAAAAGGATCAATCGTGGCGAATGTGCGTTGACTATCGAGCTTTAAATCAAGTTACTATTCCGGATAAGTTTCCCATTCCCGTGGTTGATGAATTGTTAGATGAGTTACATGGAGCATGTTTCTTCTCGAAACTTGATCTTAAATCAGGATATAATCAAATACGAATGCATCCAGACAACATCCCGAAAACGGCTTTTCGTACCCATGACGGACACTACGAATATTTGGTAATGCCGTTTGGGCTAATGAATGCCCCGGCCACTTTTCAGGCAACAATGAAAGACATCTTTCGGCCCCTTTTGCGTAAAACTGTGGTAATTTTTTTTTGATGATATTTTAGTCTATAGCCCTTCTTGGTAGAACCATTTGCAAGACATTGAAGTAGCACTGAATATTCTACAAGATAACCATTTCATGGTTAACCATTCAAAGTGTTCATTTGGTTCACCTACAATTGAATATTTGGGTCATATTATCGACGGTCTCGGAGTGCATATGGATCCAAAGAAAGTGGCGGCAGTAGCAGATTGGCCGGTGCCAAAGACATTAAAAGGGCTTCGGGGGTTCCTGGGTCTCACTGATTATTATCGTAAGTTTATTCGGAATTATGGGAGCATTGCTAGACCACTTACCGATCTTACAAAAAAAGATGCTTTCGTGTGGCAACCAATGGCTCAGAAAGTGTTTGAGGATTTGAAGCAAGCCCTTCTTGAAGCTCCTGTTTTAGCTTTGCCTAATTTTAAGGAGTCATTTGTCGTTGAATGTGATGCATCGGGGCGAGGTATCGGGGCAGTACTCATGCAGCATAGCCACCCCATTGCTTATTTTAGCAAAGTGTTAAGTGATCGAAACTTGGCTAAGTCGGCTTATGAGAGGGAAATTATGGCGCTTGTGTTAGCAGTGCAGCATTGGAGATCTTATCTTTTAGGCACACGCTTTACGGTCTTCACAGACCAAAAAAGTTTAAAATTCTTGCTTCAACAACGGGTGACTACTCCAAATCAACAAAATTGGGTGGCGAAGCTTCTGGGATATGATTTTGACATTCCGTACAAACCGGGGAGGGAAAATAGAGGAGCGGATGCGTTATCGCGAAGGGCTGATATGGGGGAGTTTAATCATATCATCTCAACACCTATCTGGGTTCAAGGAGCACAATTATTGGAAGAGGCTAGGAACGATGGAGACATTCAAAAGCTGATACAGAAGTGTTTGGCTTCACCAAACAAATGTCCAGGTTATTCAGTCAAACAAGGGGTGTTATATTATCAAAACCGTGTGGTCATTTCACGAACCTCTAGATTCATTCCAGCCCTATTACATGAATTTCATACTACAGCCACCGGCGGACACTCGGGTTTTTATCGGACTTACCGACGTTTGGCAGCAAACCTGTATTGGCCGGGGATGACCACAACCATTAAGCAATTCATCCGTGATTGTGATACCTGTCAACGTTGTAAATCTAGCTCAGTATTGCCGGGGGGTTTATTACAGCCGTTGGCAATTCCGAATGCTATTTGGGAAGACATTTCAATGGATTTTATCTCGGGTTTGCCCACGTCTCGAGGATACAATGTTATATTAGTGGTGGTGGATCGGTTATCAAAATATGTCCACTTTATTCTTTTAAAACACCCATACACCGCCAAATCCGTAGCAGAGGTACTTGTCAAAGAGGTCATTCGTCATCACGGAGTGCCTAAGTCTATAGTAAGCGATCGTGACCCATTATTTTTAAGCAAATTTTGGCAGGAGATTTTTCGCGCCATGGGAACCGCTCTTCATATGAGTTCTGCGTACCATCCTGAATCGGATGGCCAAACTAAGGTGGTTAACCGTTGTCTTGAATCATATTTGCGTTGCTTTGCCGTGGATCAGCCTAAATCATGGGCGGTGTGGCTTCCTTGGGCGGAGTTTTGGTACAATTCTACCTTCCACAGTTCAACAGGTTCGACACCCTTCGAATCGGTGTATGGCCGACGACCGCCTTCGATTTTTCAATGCATTCCGGGTGAAATTAAAGTTGAATCAGTGGCGGAAGAATTACGAGACAGAGATGAAGCATTAAAGCAACTAAAAAGACATCTAGCCAATGCTCAAAGTTCTATGAAGGCTCAGGCGGATAAAAAAAGACGGGATGTGCACTTTTCAATTGGAGATTGGGTATATGTTAAGCTTAAACCTTACCGACAAATGTCGGTTAAGAGTCGAATTCATCAGAAGTTAGCTGCAAAATATTTTGGTCCTTTTCAAATAATGAAACAACTTGGACCGGTGGCGTACAAACTTCAACTTCCTTCAACGTCTAGAGTACACCCCGTCTTTCATGTCTCGTTGCTTAAAAAGGCAGTTCAGGGAGCAGTGGAATCATCGCTACCACCGGAATTATTAACAACCGACAAAGATGTGCTAATTCCGTTGGCGATATTGTCAAAACGACAGTTGGGATTAAAGTCAGCAAGGAAAGAAGAATGGTTAGTCCAGTGGCAAGATCATTCAGTTGAAGATGCAACATGGGAGGATGCTACGTGGATTAAAGATCAATTTCCCGACTTGAGTCTTGAGGACAAGACTTCTTTTGAAGGGGCGAGTAGTGATACACATTCTAACAGAAGTATTAATACAAGGGCTGAATTGTTAAAAGTTTACTCTAGAAGGGGCAAAAAGGGGAACTCTAATAGTGGCTAAGGAACATTCAAGGGAAAAGGGAGTACTTAGTAAGGAGGAATAAGTGGGTGTGAGGTAGGTCTATGTTAGCTATCCTATTTTGTAGGCTCCTGCAATAGTGCAAGGAGAGAGGGATAATTCCCTGGAACCTTCGTTGTTTTGTCCATACTTTTTTGGTTTCTTCCCCAAGTTTTCTAAGAACTCCATTAAATTTCTATAGTCAATTCCTTCTTTTGAGTTGTGTTGTGTTGATTGTGGTTTGGATTTCCCATCACTCACCGTCTCAGTCATTATCTCAAGTTCTCAACTACAATCTGAAATAAGCATCCTTTTTAGGTTTGGAATAACTCTGACATCCTTCAAAGTCTAGGTGGCTCCTAGGGAAGTTTTCAAATCAACATCTCCCATTCCCGTGAAATCTAAGATCTCATCATTGCATTCTCTACGCAACTAATCAACGTGTCCACTAAGTCTTCTGCTGCAACAATATCATCTCTTTCTTTCTTAATTGTTGGACACTGATTTTTAAAATGCCTTACCTGGTTACTATCTTAACAAGTGATATATTTCCAATGCTTTGATTGATTCCTCTTCTACCTGATTGTTCCCCATTCATATCTTTTTCCTTTGCTCTATATCTAACGGTGAACGTGAAAGATCACTTGAGCTTCTGCGTCTTATATCTTCTCATAGAATCATGTCATTTATGCCTTCAAAAGTAAACTTAGCAGTTCGCCAACTGATGAACTACCAACTGCTGTCACTGTCCCAGACCAAGTCTCCGGCAAAGAAGATAAAATGAGCAACACCTGAATCTCATCATTAAATTTAATGTCAATCGAACTTAAACGGGTTATGATTGAATTAAAATCATTGATGTGAGCTACAACTGAGGCACCCCCTCTCATTCTGGTATTGACTAGCTGTCTCAGAAACACCTTATTGAAAGCTGAAGGTTTTCCATACATATAAAGCCTTCATCAATCCATACATGGTCGTTTCGTTAACAATGTTGTATGCAACGCTCTTTTCTAATGGAAGCTGAACTACTCCAAAGGCGTGTCAATATCCAATGCATCAGACATCTTCTTTAGCTTCTCTCCCAACATTGGTTAGTATAGCTTTTTCTTGTAACAGATAATCCTCAATCTGCATCTTCCAAAACCCAAAGTCCTGCCCATCGAACTTGTCAATATTCTGTTATGATAATCAAATACCAAGAACAAGGCTATACTGGGTTGAGATCGAACAACACTGAACAAACACAACAATGGCGGCGGCCTGAACTCAACAGGTGTTCTATTGAAACACTATTAAGGTGCTGATCAGAAATGAACGAAATCAAGGGCTGAATCTGCTCTTAAACAAATCGCAACAGCAGCAACAGGCCAACAGCGATTCAGCAGCCCTAAATTTAACAGAATTAGCTTCTGCAGTGCAAAAACAGGTCCGACATGACGGAACCCTAGCAACCAGGCGTGGCGGTTCTGAAGGTTGGTCGGCTGAAATTGTAATAACCGGCCCCTTATACCACCAATATTGTACGCTTTGCTTACGAGTAGCTCACGGATTTGCTTTTGGTTGTGCGGGTGAAAACTTCCCAGGAAGGTCACCCATCTCTAGATTGTTGCCACCTGGAGTTCTCTCATCCACAGCTAATACGTCCAAAACGCGTTGGTGATATATAGAGGTAGGACATTCCTTATTCCTCTCTTGTCCACGGCCGTTGTGGGATTTGCCTAGGGTGTTACAATCACCCCTCCTTTGGACTCATCGTCCTCGATGAGGTTTGCCCCACCATCCCATCCATGGATGTGAGATTTGCCTAAGGTCGCTTTGCTCACGAGTAGCTTACGGATTTGCTTTTGGTTGTCTGGGTGAAAACTTCCTAGGAAGGTCACCCATCCCTAGATTGATGGCACCTGGGCACGCTTAATTGTAGAGTTCTCCTCTCATCCACAGACAATACACCTAAAATGCATTGGTGATATTAGAGTCCAAAACATCGAAAACCAACATTAAACCCCCTGAGGCGCAATTTTTCTTACCGCCTCAGCCCTATGAGGCATACATACAAAATAACCCCCTGAGGCGCCGCCTCATACTCGTTTTTTGGGCGCCTCGCCTCGAGGCGCACGCCTCAACCGTTTTTTAAAACTATGGTTCTACTTAAGGTGAAGCTGGAACAAGTTCTAGCACAAGCCTGAAATGGCTAACCAACATTATATACAATATTTCTAAACACAACTTGTATTTTAACATGAACATAGATTTGTCCAGTAGATGGCTGTCCCAAATTGGTTTTGTTTTTCAGTAAGGTGTAAATCCTTTGTTTGAAGTTATATTATATGAGCCTATTTCCAAATATGCTGCAATATTTTAGACAATATATAAGCATTCTATTCTCCAAAAAAGTCAGTCAAGTTGCCAATGTACTCGATGCATTTATCAACAAAAAATCTTAGTTTCTGCAATGTATTCACATCAGGTGCTAGATTCAGATATAGTCATGGAGTTGGAAATATGTTTCCTGAACCCAAAATAAATATACCGAAATTTGTCTTTTTCTTCTCAGGCATAGTCTGAAGATTTATGAACATCGTACAAGTACGACTGTACGAGTGAATATTCATACTTCAGAAACCAAGTAAAGCTATGAAAACTTAATAGAATTATATCTTGTTGTATATGATGGTATAGAGTATTATGTTATGTGTTTGAAACATTAAGATTTTTTCAAAGTTTATCAAAATCTTCGACCAATGCTTTGAATGTAAAGTATGAACTATATTACTACCTTGAATAATGACTAATTGTAAAAACAATAGCTCAGTTTAGTTTCTTACCCATTATACTTATATGGATTAGTTAAATTAACTTCTTCGCTGTTTCTTTACTAATTCAGATTACTTATGGTATTTTGGGTTTATAATGCAGGGAATTTATGGTTATCCAATAGAAATACAAGCGCTTTTTTTCATGGCATTGAGATGTTCTTTGGCCATGCTGAAACTTGACGCCGAGGGAAAGGAATTTGCAGAAAGAATAATGAAGCGGTTGCATGCCTTAAGCTTTCACATGAGAAGTTATTTCTGGATTGACTTCCAACAATTAAATGACATCTATCGCTACAAAACAGAGGAGTATTCTCACACTGCTGTAAATAAGTTTAATGTTATTCCTGATTCAATCCCGGATTGGGTTTTTGATTTTATGCCAACACGTGGTGGGTACTTTATTGGAAACGTGAGTCCAGCAAGGATGGACTTTCGTTGGTTTGCTTTAGGTAACTGTGTTGCTATCTTATCTTCTCTTGCAACGCCTGATCAAGCTTCAGCAATTATGGATCTTTTTGAAGCACGTTGGGAGGAGCTCGTGGGGGAAATGCCTATCAAGATCTGTTATCCTGCAATTGAAAGTCATGAATGGAGAATTGTAACCGGTTGTGATCCCAAGAACACTAGATGGAGTTACCACAATGGAGGATCTTGGCCAGGTTTGCTGTTTTTTTATTCTTCTTTTGAATATTTTTATTGCTTACCTGATTTTAGAGCACATGCTTATACTGTCTTTAGAGTTGTGAAAGTTATTGCCTTCAGATCTACGATTTTGGTTCTGAAGGTCAACTGTTATATCTATCTGGTCTTGCCTTTGGTGCTTTGACCATGATTGAAGCATGCTTTATTGTGATGACATACTAGACGACAATAAATATTGCAACAAAAACACTCTGATTGGCAATTTTGACCTAATTACTTTTAAATGAGTCTGTTTGAGTTATGTTTTATCTCTCATGTTTCATACGAAGAATTTAGGTAAAAGGGAACGATCCATAATGTATTTTTTCAAAAACTTAGATTAGCATTTTAATAGTATAGTTTTTGGAATCATATTAAACACAGATTATTTATAAAAAAAAATATTTGGACAAAAAGTGTTATGGTTCAACCCATCATGACATAATCCTTAGTCCTTACCAAAACTATCGGACCCATTTGATCAAGTTACCCAACTTACCCGACTTTGACCATTCCAAACTATATATTTATGAAGGTCAAATTAGCTGAAACTGAGGTCGGATGGGTTAAGTGAGTTGAAAGTCGACCAAAGTATAGTAGATAACTATTATACTAGTGTATTTTTTGCAATCATGAACTACTTATAAACTTTGTAAGGTCAAGAAAAAGTGTTTGTGTGTCTACCTAAACCGACCCGTTTTGACACACTAAAAGATTACTCTTCTCAACCTGAACTTATTTTGAAGAGTTTTTGAGTCTACCAACCTGTCCTGATTGCCTCTACTGGGGGGTTATTAATTGTTCATTTGTAGCTTTCACTACTTGCAAGATTACATTTAAGCTTGCGCTGCAACTATGTTCTGTCTTTGTGATAATTGCAGTGCTTCTATGGCTACTAACGGCGGCCTGCATCAAAACGGGAAGGCCACAGATAGCAAGACGTGCAATTGAACTTGCTGAAAGCAGATTGCTAAAAGACGGGTGGCCTGAATACTATGATGGAAAACTCGGAAGATATATCGGAAAGCAAGCAAGAAAGTATCAAACATGGTCAATTGCAGGTTATTTGGTAGCAAAGATGATGTTAGAAGATCCTTCACACTTGGGAATGATCTCCCTTGAAGATGATAGACAATTGAGACCCATCATTAAAAGATCTGCTTCCTTCTAAAAGCGTAAAATCATCTCCATAACAAGAGGTGAGTAATCTAATTTCTTGATGTGAAACGAGATTTAAGCTCATTGAACATCCTCTTCTTTAGATTGAATGTTTCATTTTGTGTACATTATGATTCGACACGCCTCTCTTATTGCTTCCTTTAATAAAAACAACACGACTGTGTGAATCTCTTCTCTGTATTTGATTTTGGACTGATGATATTGTATTTTTGTTGAAATTTTGGACTAATGATTTGTGGTTATTGTGGAAATTGTGATTATACATAAAGTTATAAAGGTATTACTTTCAAGATCTAGGATTTATGCAATGAAGATTAACTCCAAGGTTTAGTTTTTTCAGGACAAATAAACTGTTTTCAACGTGCAGGTAGCCTGCTCAAACTTTGTTCAAACCGGTGAACCGATAAACTGTCCATGTTTTTAGGTCATGGAAAGTAGTTGGGCTCAAAACTGGTGAAAGTGTGAAACCCATCAGTGATCTAGTTTGGTTTTGTAACACTTTCAAAATAGTGGTTTTCAGATTACTTTTCGCTTTACCCTATTAATATAATAAACCGGTAATATGTTATGGTGTTAATATATTTCTAGAAGTCATCAATATTTGTATAAAGTCAAATTTTCACGTAAGTTAGAAGTTTTTTTATAAAGTTCAAGGTTGTCCCAACCTGCCAAAGGTTACATTTTTTAAAAAACAACATAATCATCGAAATCCAAAAGTAGAAATGGTTTGGATTTCACCAGTTCATTGTCAATATTTAGTTTGGTTTCAATATACTAGTAAGAAAAACTGTTACTAATGGTTTGATAATTGGTTGATCTACAACTATCAAAACCTAACTATGAACACCCTATAAACGAATCATCTATCTTTTATAGTGGCAAAGAAGGGTAAGTAGTAAAATACACACGTAAGTAATCATTTTTGTGATGGTATTTTTCGTAAGAAACAAGTTAGTCATATTAACGTTGGAATGATAACATATTGTCTAATGAACATAGACAAACACAAAAAAACATCGCGCGCGCATGACTACAATTTAAACACACAAAAAGCAAGAAGCTTTTGGAAACATTTATAGCACAACAAATATCCAAATGGGAAGGAAGGGGTCTATATTTATAATTATATAACTACTTTATTAAAACATGTATAACATACACAAACTAAAACGTTTTTTCAAAAATATAATGCTATTATTATAATGATACAATGTTAACAGAATGATTGCTTATTTTGTTCAACCCAATCCAACCAAATCAGATTCAACCCTAGATAAAAGGTACCCATTTAACTCATGACTCAATGTGTTTGACCCGTCCATTTTATCATCTTTACATGACACCATTGGCTCTTAAAAAAGTACAATACCAAAAGAAGTGGAACACACGGTCGTGTTTTCTCATTAAAGGAAGCAAGAAGAGAGAGGCGTGTTGAATGCTAATGACATAAAATAAACAAGTCTAACCTAAAGAAGATAATGTTCAAAGAGCTTATAGTCCTGTTTTCTCATGAAGAAATTAGCTTACTCATCTCTTGTTATCTCATATGAGCAAGATCTATTCATGATGGTTTTAATTGTCTATCATCTTCAAGTAAGATTACTTGCAAGTGCGAAGGATCTAAGATCATCTTTGCTACAAAATAAACTGCTATTAACAATGTCTCGTTCTTTCTTACTTGCTTACCAAGTTTTCCATCATAATATTCAGGCCACACGGCTTTTATTACCTGTTCAATCGCACATCTTGTTATTTGTTACCTTCTCTTTTTATGCAAACCGTTGTTAAGAGCCATAGAAGCACTACGATTATCACATAGACAAAACATAATTGCAACATATGGTTCTAAGCATCATGTAACCAATGAAAACACAAATGAACAATTAACAACTCCGAGTAGAGGAGGCAAAATGGATAGTTGCATTGGGCAACCAATGAAAATGAGTGTTGAAATAGGTTGGGTCAGCTTGATCCACAAACACTTTTTATCCACCATAAACGAAAAAAAAAAAACAGTGAATGGAAAATAAAACAAATATAAATATGGAATTGTGCAATTACCCATTGTTAATTCTTGTTGTCTAGTATGTGAGCAGAAAAAACATGGTTTAGAGCAAATCATAAGATACAAGACCAGACAGACATGCCTAAAAGTTATCTTGACTGTTGGATGGTGTCCCAAGCTATGACCAAAACTTCTTTTAATAAGTTGTTTTCATGCCAACTCCATATGTGGATTGGGAAAAAGTAAGATCAAGTTCACACAACTTGAAGACCCAACAACCAACACAAAATCAAAAACCCAATAATAACTTGTTTATAGAGAGAGGTGTGAGTATACTCTTTTGTTTCATAGCGGCATATTTTGTTTGATTGATAGAAGTAAATCCAGAAATAACTCCTTATGTGAAAGCTCAAAGCATGCAACTCTTCATTTTTATCAATCCCACAAGTTCCTTTCACTCTAGGTCTAGTTTCAACATTGCCAAGAAACATCTAATGCCATTAAGAAAAGTGCTTGTATTTCTATTGAATACCATAAGTTCCCTAAAATATACTAAGGGAACATTAGATTTGATACAACTGACAGAAGCACCAATGTTGCAAATATATGAAGTGTATTTGAAATGGTAACCGGTCGTATTGAGTAGGAGTGTTTAGTATTCGAATTAGGTTCGAAATACTTAAAATTCAATTCGATTTGATTTGGTAATCAACAACTCGAAATTCGATTCAGACTTTCAAATTCGAATTCGATTGGGAGTTTTTTTTATCGAATTTGAATTAAATTTCAAATACGTGATATATGATTAGATTAGATTCGAAGTCCGAATTAAAATTATATGTAATTATATATATATACCTCATTTATTTTATATATTATATAAATGATATACTTATTTATTTTATTTTTTACATTCATAATTTAAATATTTGAATGTTACTACTATCATTTAGTTTGATTTTTTTTTTTATAATTTGAAAAGTTTAATTTTCTTATATTGAACCAAAGGTTAGTAGATTTGAAAAATAAAATAAAATAACATTTTTGAGTAAATTCGAATTCAACATTCAAATGCTAATCAAATTCAAATTCAGTTTTAAAAAATCAAAATTCTAAGATTTCGATCTGTTTAGTTTGAGAATTTGAAATTCTGATTTGTTGAACATCGCTACTATTGAGTCTGTTTGAGCTCGTGAGGCTGGTTGAATCGATGAACCAGACCAATTGGTTGGACCCGATTCCAAAAGTTTTTTTTTAATTTGGAAATATCGTGATTCATTTACTATTTCATCCATCAAAATTTGTTTATTTCTTGTTTATATTTTGCTACCATATAAGAAGATAATATAGTAATTTATCTTACAAACGTACATTATCCTTCTACTCTAATAAAAGTGTAACTATGGAGGACACGTGATAATATCACATTTATTCTTACAAAAGTTTTTCCGTTTCTCTCTCCTATTAAATAATTACCTTAATTATAAATAATATTATTTAAATCTTTTTTAGATAAAAATGATTTTCTAAGAAATTGAGAAAGATATCATTTTATTAACGTTATATCTAAAGAAATAATTTTTTTATAAAATAATTTTTTTCAAACATCAAACTTATTTAAAAATATGAAATATTTTAAATTTAGTGTTTTTGTAAAGTAAATTTTTTATAAACCAAAAATAATTAAAAATAAGAGTTATAATAAAGATATTTATAAAAATGAAAATTTTTTAAAGAGTAAATTACCATTTGCATCCTTGAGGTTTGGTGATTTTGACCATTTGCATCCCTACAGTTTAAAAATCCCCATATACCCCCTAACGTTTCATTTTTGTTCCTATTTGAATCCAAAATACTAACACCGTTAAATTATTCAGTTAACTCCCTTGTTAAAAGACTAAACTGCCCTTCAAATTAAAACCCTAGTCCCCTCTTCATCTTTTCCATCTTCTCCACCCACCCGAATCTCAACAACCTCTACAACCACCTGCAACGCCACCACATCGCCACCACAGAAGGAAGCATCCCCATTTCACTCATACCAAGTAGTTGGAAAGCATCACTACTCATTTCAGCTTCAAACAACCCTAAATTAGACATAGCAGAAGCAGCTTGAATCCACCATTTAAGCCAAGATCCCCCAATCAACATCCCAACTTCAGCAAAATACCCATCACTCCACTACAACCACCTGAATCTCAACTTCACCTGAATCTCAGCATCACTCCACTACAACCACCTGCAAAATCCCAACTTCACCTGAATCTCAACAACCTCTACAACCACCTGCAAAATCCCAACTTCACCTGAATCTCAACAACCTCTACAACCACCTGCGACCCTAAATTAGACATAGCAGAAGCAGCTTGATCGACCTCCTCAGCCTTCCTCCGTCGTCGAACTCCGTTCACGAACAGATCATCACGAACAGATCATCACGAACAACCTTCCTCCTCAGCCTTCCTCGATTATCGACCTTCGGTAACCGCTTCAACACTCTCGAATCTCTCCGGTAATTTCACGAACAGATCATCACTAGTGTCTCCTCCTCCTCCTCCACCTTCGCCACCGATCTACAACATCACCGGAAACTACACGTTTCAGTTTCCGGTGGCGATAGAGTCTCCGCTCTCATCACATCACACGCAAAATCAAACCATATCGTCACCGGAAACTTCGCCTCCGGTGAACGAAAGTATTGAGCAGTTGCATCTGAGCCCTAATCAGTCGGCGAATCATTTCGCCTCTGTTGAGTTCAGAGGGGAAGAGCGTATGCCTAGGGAAAAGTTGTTGGAGGTGAGTTCTGATGGTGCGTATGACCATTCATCGGCTACTGGATCGACCGGTGGGGATGATGATCGAACCGTGGATTGCTCAGGAGGTTATGGTGTTGGTGATGAGCTCACCGCACGTATTCAACCTAGAAGAGTGAAGAGAGAGAGACATAGAGAGAAGATGAAAAGGGTGGGGTGTGGATATATGAAGGGTAGTTTAGTCTTTTAACAAGAGAGTTAACAGAATAAGTTAACGGTGTTAGTGTTTTGGATTCAAATGGGAACAAAAATGAAACGTTAGGGGGTATATGAGGATTTTTAAACTGTAGGGATGCAAATGGTCAAAATCACCAAACCTTAAGGATGCAAATGGTAATTTACTCTTTTTTAAAACAAAATGTTTGATTTTTTTTGAATAAAAAATTTAAAAAGCTGATATCGTCGTTTTATTACTTTTAGTTTTCACTCCTATGTAATTTAAATAATATATTATCTTAAAATATTATTTTATAATTAAGTAAAATTTTATTATATTTAATATTCTATTTATTAATCAACTCGTGTAATACACGGGTTTACTAAAGATAACATATCAATAATTGCATTTATGTGTGTGTTTAAGTGTGAGAGATGTTTTTTCCATCCAAAACATATGATGTCATCAGAATGCGACATGTATACTTTAAGTGATGGATAAATGTGACATAACCATATAAAAATATATATAATTACGTAATACTGTAGCCATCATGCCAATAATTACCCAACGTATCTTTACAAACAATAAACCTTACATTAACAATTTTAGCATTTTAAAATTATTTTTAGAGTAAATTGCCATTTTCGTCCCTTGGTGAAAATTGCCACTTTAATCCAATAGTTTGTTTTTTCGCATCTGGGTCCCTGTGGTTTACAAATTTTGTCATATTCATCCAGTCCGTTAACTCCATCCAAAATTTCCGTTAAATGTAGGGGTATATTGGTTATTTTACATATATGTTTTTATTTTTATTTTTAAACCTGATTTAATATATACTCTTTAAATATATTGCTATTTTAGTCCCTGTGGTTTGAGCGTATTTGCTAATTTAGTCCAAAAATAACCACAACACCACTACCCGTCACAAGAACCACCGAACCACCGCCACCACCCCATCACAAAGCGACCAACACCACACCAGAGCGCCCACCACCACCACGCACATCGGATCGTCGCTACCATGTAAACCCTAAAAATCGACAATCAATATTGGACTTGTAACATACCATTTCGAAAATGCATATCAAATCCTACTAATACCTCTACAATACTCGTTTTCAAGGGTTCTATATACGTTTTCGAAGGGGTTTGTTATAAGTTTGAGATTAACGGTTGGTTTCTAGGGTCCACATGGTGGTGGTGATCTAGTATGTGATGGTGGAGATCTAATGTGTGGTGGTGGAGATCTAATGTGTGGTGGTGGTGCCCGTTTGGTATGGTGTTGGTGGTTTTATGATAGGATGGTGGTGATGATTTGGTGGTTCTGATGGAGTGGTGGTGGTTTTGTGGCGTGGTGGTGGTGTGGTGTGTAAATACGAGGTCCAACTCTGGATGGTTCCGGTCTTGTTGAACTTCGATCCACCGATGCTCTCTGAAGCTTCACACCTACGCACAATGAAAACAACACCAGTTAAGGGGGTGGTGCCCGTCTCGTGTGCTGATTTATAGGGATTATGTTCTCCGACCGTTAATGAATTATCGGTTATGATTGGGGTGATTCTGATGTAATTAAATGCGGGGCACGTGTCCTGCTGGCTTACCCATTCCGCCCGCATGGGCCGGGCTTTCGGGTTTTGGTACTCAGTCTTGTGTGGGTTATTTGTACCCTACGTCTACATGGTGGTTCCATCACGGGTGATGGTGATATGGTGTTTTATGCCAAGGTGGTGGGATTTTTGGACTGAATTGGCAAACATGTCCAAACTACAGGGACTAAAATAGCAATTTGTTTAAAGGGGATATATTAAATGGGGTTTAAAAAAATAGAAAAATAAAACATATATGTAAAATGACCAATATACCCTTCATTTAACGGAGAATGATGGATGGAGTTAACGAACTGGATGAATATGACAAGATTTGTAAACCACAGGGACCCAGATGCGAAAAAATAAACTATTGGATGAAAGTGACAATTTTCACCAAACCACAGGGACGAAAATGACAATTTACTCTTATTTTTAAAAAGAAAAATAATATAAGGATACTATACACAAAATGAAGATTATAAAGTTCCCTAAATCTTTGGTAATTTTATTTTTAATATAAACAAATTAAAGATTGTAACATTCCCTAATTATTCGGTACTTTTAACTCTTTGGTATTTTTATTTTCGAAAATTAAATATTTATAAATTACATATAGATTAAAAGTTATTTGAGTATATAAAAGTAAAAAGCAAACTTGAAAAAAAAAGAAAAGTAAAAAATTAAACCATTTTGAATTTCCTCTTTCATTTTAGTTATTATCAAATCTCTTTCTACTATAAAATATTTGACAATTCAAATCTTAAATTTTTACTTACTATTGATATTTCAATGTAACCCACAAACCATATAAAAATTCAGGTTCCAAATAAATATCCATACCTATATATAGAATCCTCATTGTTTCTATATGTTTAAACAATTCTTATTTTCAACGAGCCTGTCCTTTTGTACTTACCTAATTTCTTTCATCTATGCTTTAACCATTGATGTGAGATGCTTCTCCTTTTATTGTTACGACCTCCTTTATTGGCTTCAACCCTCAATGTAGGATGATTAAAAACAAGATTTTAAAGTCCAGGATAATATCACTCCTAATTAAGTTCCTATAATAATATTCTTAAATATAAAAGTATAATGAGTAAGAACATAGATAAATAGTAATATAACACTCTTAAAATAGGATATAGGAAGAATGAGATGAGTGCAAACCTACCTTTATCGTATGAGATAGACAAACTACTTCCAAATAAAAACCTCAGTTCAACCATTTCCATTTCTCCAACTGTTGTAGTATAAAAAGGAACATAATATTAAAATTAGTAGCACAAGAGAAAAGAAAATGGAAGACTCTAAATGAATCATAAATCACTAAGAGAGTAACTAGTACACCTAGGAATAAAGGCAGGCAAAAGTGTAGGACAAGCCAAGACATCTGGATCCGGATAATGCAAATGTATACATCCCTAAGAATTCTAACCTTGACGTCTTTAAAATTTCCCATCACCGATCACATTTTGAAAGTGACGCAACTCCAATAAATCTTGTTTAGTTTGCTCATCGCATGTTAGTTTGTGTCGCACCCCCTGGATAAAGCGAAAGCACCAAGGAGTGACAAAATTGAATCATATCATAATGATGAAGAGTAATGAAAGAAACTAACATAAAAACCGATAGTTGATTACACTAAAATTCAGAAACAAATAAAACAAGCAAACGAATGAGTCTTTATTTTTTTAAATCTAACTAGGTCAAACTAAAACTTGTTCTTGAATCCTGCAAAGCAACAAACTTAGTTTCTATTATCTTAAAAACATGCTAAAGTAGGTAATCTAAAAAGTTAGTGAAAACTTAGGTTTAAAAATATACATATAATATATAACCATGTGCAAATCAACAAAAAAAATTCAAATATAAGTAGTTAAAGTACTATAAATGAGTCCGTAACCAACTCTAGTGATCGAATACCCTCCTGTTTAACCCCTAACACAAGAGATCAGATGTTTGTATAGTATGTAGTTTCTAAACATCAACTTCTCCCAGGTAAAAGAGAATACATTGACCTAAAAACACTCGAGATAGATTGGCATGCATCAACCCTAGTACCGAATGGGCTTGTTAAGTCAGTAGATCTACCTACGTACTCGCGTGAGTTCCCTAAAGTTAATAGTTGTGTACATGTTACAAGGGAGATATGATTGTCTGAAATTGACCTTACGAATTTGTCAAAATCCCAAAATTCAAGTTTAATGTGTTTAAGTAAAGTTTTGATAATTTCACGTTTATTTGATGATTTGATCCATCCTATATCTATAATTACTATACAAACATGTTATTTAATCATAGATCTAAGCTAGCTATGATTGAATTTTGATAAACACAAATGAAAAGTTATGTGTAAGGCCCCGATCCCGGGCACCTCACAGTTGGTCATTCACAACATTAATTACACAAAACGTTACATAATACAAATTTAAGCAGCGGAATTTAATTTAACAAAAGCCATTCATTCATTATAAACTCTGTTGTTAAGCAATACACCATGGTTTAGTCATGTTACAAAATAATAGTTCGATTGCATTACAAAACAACAGTTCTATCATGTATGAATGGATGTCAGTCATGCCCCGCCGAGTAGCTTCGCCCGCGTGCCATCCTCAACAATATTTTACCTGCCAACTGAAAAATGCATAAAAGTCAGTGTTGCTGAGTGAGTCCTAGTTTTGTAAATAAAATACTTCACTTTTCATTCCAAACCGTTCTTTATTTTCAGACATGATCACACATCATACGTACACTTAAGTAATATCATTATTATCTTCATCATCGTTTATTTCGTACTTTTATCATTATCTTTCCGAGTCTTTTGAGACAACAGAGTCGCTCACCTCATTAGCAATCTCACGGATTGCACGTCTTCCGAGTCTTTTGCGACACAGAGTCGCTCACCTCATTAGCAATCTCACGGATTGCACGTCTTCCGAGTCTTTTGCGACACAGAGTCACTCACCTCATTATCAATCTCAAAGATTGACCCTGTGTGCATCCTTCGGGGTAGCTAACCCGCATCACAGTTGAGCTAACGACAACAAGGCCGTGCACCTCATTACATCTGCTTGCAAGACTTTCGTTCATTCATTTACGTTCCACTTTTCTTTATTTATTAATCTTTCACTTGATTAATAATAATAATTTCTGTTTCAATCAAGAACATATCACGTAAGGTCACACAATAATAATAACATTAATGATAGGGTTAACAAAAATAGTAATATTAATAATATTAATAGGGAATCATAAAAACAATCATAATTATGCTTGGAATCAGGCTTTAATAACCCTAGTCAACTGTCGTGATAAACCCTATTTGCACAGACTCCCATAAAATTCCTAAAAAAAATCTAAGTATCAGACGCAAGGGCCCTGTTTGGACGCATGGACCCTGTTTGGACGCACGGGTCCTGTTCGGGCGTCTGGCCATGTACTTTGTTATCCTGAGCAAACTATCTAGACGGTTGGGCACTATTCAGGCGCATGGGCCTGACTTAGACGCATGGGCACTTAGGCGTTTGGGCACTGTTCAGGCGTATGGGCCTACACTTGGTCGTTTTCACCTTAGACGTATAGGACTATTCAGGCGGTTTGGACACTTAGACGTTTAGGAAATTCCCAGACGCATGGGCCCTGTTCAGACGCATGGGCCCTGTTCAGACGCATGGGCTCACTTAGCTTTTTCTAAGGCAATTTTAGACGGTTGGGAGTACTGTTTAGACGGTTGGGCATCAAATGTTCACTTAAACAACATAAACCAGTCCCAGTTCATTCTAAATCGACATCTAAGCTTAGTTCTATCATTCTAAGCATCAAAACATACACACACATCATGATAATAATATCAAATGCACCCAAATCACACCCGGCCGTCTTCTTTCCCCCGGAACTCTCCGCCCTCGGCCTTCTGCAGTCCCTGCTCATATGTCCCTCCTTGCCACAGGTATAACACCTCAGCGCCTTACAGTCTCTGTAGATGTGGTCCGGCTTCCCATACTTGAAACACACGTTGAGCCCCGGCCTACACTCCCCTGTATGCTCCTTCCCGTACTTTCCACACCTCAGGGGTCCCGAGCTTGCTGACCCCGTTATACGGTCATCCATTCTCATCCTCTTATTGTTCGGGACGAAACCACCACGCCCGAACCGTTTTTCGTTCCAATCCGGTCACCACCACCAGCCTTCTTCACCTCCACGACCGTCACCTCCCTCTCATCATAGAACCTCCCAGCCAAATCCACCGCCGACCTAAAAGTGCTTGGTCGAGCAGCGATCAAGTGCCTACGAATGTCGACTGACCATCCCTGGATGTACCGGTTGATCTTTCGGGACACCGGCGTCACCTGGTCCGGTACAAGCCTCGCCATTTCATTGAATTTGGTGGTGTACTGTTGGTGGGTCATGGTTCCCACTTCGAGTTGTAGGAATTCTCTCTCAATCTTATCGAGCTCCCGGTGGGGACAGAATTCCTCAATCACCAATTGCTTCAGCTCTTTCCATCGCATTTTTTCGATGGCTCTGGCACCCTCAGCTTGGGTAATGTTGTCCCACCAACACAACGCCGAGTCAACAAAGGAGTGAGTCGTGAACTTCACCTTCTGGTCTTCGCAACACTCGATGATCTCCAATACTGCTTCCATCTCCCTCACCCATCGGTGAGCGGCAGCAGCATTGCTATTGCCATCGAAAGTCGGGGGCTTGCACCTCTGGAACACCCCATGTAACACCTCTGAAATCTAGCACAATTAGAAAACTTAATTTATTATAGGACCCAATAAAGGTCCGGATTGATTTGGGCTTACCAAAGAAATCTTGCAAAACGAAACTAGCCTTTTGGGCCTAATAAGCCCAATAAGGGCCCGAACGTACAAACAAGGCCCATTTAAGGCCCAAATGCATGTTTACGAACTAACTGAATGAGAAACCATGAAGCAATGGATTCTTATGTGATTTGAAACAACTATGGAAGGATCCAAACTAAAAACAGATTCAGAACCCATACCGTGTAAAATCTGGTATTTAACGCATTCTAACGTCTGAATTCCATCATAAATTCTTATAATGGCTTGTCATCCAATCTAAATCATTGTTAATCTCAACTAATATCATGAATAAGGCTCTCTAAAAGATATTTCATCAATCATACATAAACAACAGAATTTCGTAACTGAAACGCGAATACCGGTTTTCACCAGCATTTAAATGTCATCTGATACGTCGACCGAACCTCGTAACTCCGTAAACAATTATCTAATCATTTTTTTATTATCATATCATATCCATTTGGTGAGTGATACGTTGTCCGGAATAAATGCGTTTCGAAACGCGACCGTGACGCGAACCGGGTTACGATCAGGTCAAACCCGAGAATTCATCAGATAAGGTTTTAACGTGACTAACATAGGAAGTTAACGCTCAAAATATCATTTAATACTTAAATGCATATATTTTGATAGAAAAATGATAATATTAACGCTCATTCGATAAAAACACGTAAAACCGTGGAACGTGTTAAATACGCGATAAGTTACAAACTCGTATGATTATCCGGCATGTTTTAAGTACGTAATCTCGGAACACTTATAACGTTTTGTATAAATTCAACTAACGAGAAACAAATTTAAACGCTACGTGACAAACTTGATCGAACGTGTTCGAACCGAATTCTTTACGAACCCGTTTCATTTAACCCTAGTATATAAAGAACATAATCTCCATTCTAGGGTTTTAAAACCGAAAATCAGAGAGAGAGAAGGAGAGGCATCCGCGACACCTTCCCCCCCCCCCCCCCCAACTCGAATCCAGCCGGATTACCGACCACCGACGACGTTTTCCGGCGAGTGCCGGCGTGTGACTCCCCTCCGACGACTCCCCTCGACTCCCCAATCATGGTGGTGGCCTTGATTTCTCCTAAAACTCAACCAGGCGATTGGAATCAAAGGCAAAGATGGCGGTTGCAGGTCGGATTCGGAATGGTGGTACAGGGCCGTAGCGGGGATGGTGATGGTGGCGGTGCTGCTGGATCTGGATGGTGGTTGGGTGTTGGTGGTCGAGTGGTGGTCACGACCACTCACCTGGTGGTCGCGCAGTCTATGGAGTGGCGGTGGTATGGCGGTCATGGATGTGGATCTAGGCAGTGACAGTGGTGATGGTGGTTATGGATAATAGCAGCGATGGTCATGGCTGTGATTGTGGTGGTTGTTTGTGAGTTCTCCAAAAGCCGTAAACGAGGCGGTGTGGCGATGGTCGGATTGTGCTTGGTGGTTGTTCCGGTGGGTTTTATTGGTGACAACAGCCCACCATTGTGGTGGTAGTTAGTGAGGTTAGGTGGTGGTGAAAGGGGATGTGTTGTAATGGTGGCTGGAATTGATGGTTGTTGGCTACGAGGGTGGTGTAAGGTGAGGATGATGGTGTGGTTTGTGGCTGCACTGTGATTATTGGTTATGACTATTGGTGATAGGTCAGTTGGGTTGTGATGGTCGTAGACGGTCCGTGATGGTGACGATGGTTGATGTTGGTTGTGGTATAGTTGTGCATGTGAGGGTTGTCGTATTGGATGTCGGTTGTAATGGCTGCATGTAGTGGGTAGTAACGGTAAAAGTCATAACCGAGGGGTATGGTGACGGTAAAAGTTATAACTGATGGTGGTGATGATTGGAAAAGGCTAGTAGTGGTAATCTAGGACTCTGATTGTGGTTGCATGCGGTGACTAATGGCGGTTAAACATCGGTCAAAGCTGGTCAAACTTGGTCAACGAGCGGACAACGGAACGCGAACGCGATTAACTCAAGTCGTAAACGAGTGAGTTAGTGAACGTAGCCGAGTGAAAGGTATAATCGCACACGCAACGCAATTAATATTGAAATATAATTTGCATACGTGTTATTGAGCTCTAATTAATTAAAGGCATAAATTATAAAATACGTGAATTATAAACGAAGATGAACGTCACTTGTTATAATTATCTGATTTAAACGGATGGTTTGGGCACGAGATTAAAATAACAACGTTATTTGTTAGAAATCAACCTAGATAAAATATATGAAATATTACATTTTGGGAAATGGTTATAACATGTCATAGATGATACAAATAAGTTGATTTCGTGTCACACTAAATCATAGAAGACTTAGAGATGTAATTCATACAAATACGACTATGCACTTATAAATATATATATATATATATATATATATATATATATATATATATATATATATATACATATAATGAATATTTAGGATTACTGGCATCTACACGTGTTTATTCAAGGAAAGAGATTTATATATACTATAACAATCCATCATCTTATTATTATTATTAGTTGACCATCTCATTGCTATTGAAATAAATATTATTGGTATCACCCTTTTTATTAAAAAAATATCGACGACCATCATAAATGATTGGATTTCTTAGCGTCAATCAAATTAACTATTATGATGTAAACGTGAACATTATGAACATCACTTGAAACATTTTATATTACTTACATCGTCAATGTAAGTTATTTATAAAGATTTGGAATCCATGATACAAATTGATTTTTCTACATTCCTCATGCTAAGACTCAATTCCTGATTAAGTGCATTAACTGACCTAATGCACACGAGTTAATTCATGACAATTAACAAATACACAAGAAGCTAAGGTACACTAAGGATACTAATCACCAACCTTAAGTCAACTAAAGAGCTCAACCGCACGCATGTAATAACATCATGCTAATTCTAAACATCAATCTTATATGTTCTAGTTAAGATTGCTTTGTTGGTGATCATCCTTTTTCTTTATCAAGCTCAGAATTATTCAAGGATACAAGGTGAGTTCTCGTGTCCCCCTTTTTACTTTGGTTTTGGGGATGAAGCATGCTCTTTTAAACTGAAACTATCATTTGGGGTACTATATGATGCTTATGTTGTGGATTTTGATGATACCTGTTGATACATGAACCACAATCATTAATTCTATTATGAACCGCTTACTTTATATGGATAGATCTATTTGGGGAATCCCCCACACACAGTGGCTCCCGCTACAGGGAGGTACCCCACTGAGATCTTGAGGGGTCGTATGTGGCATGTGACAAGTTTATATAAGATACAAAGGTGGACCATCCGGCAGGTGGGTCCACTGCTATGAGGCTTAGATTCTCCCCTTTGGGGTTAACCGGTACAACACAACTTTAGAAGAGGCAAGCCGGGACTGAGTGCAGGATTGATTGTGACCCCATAACAGCTATAATAGATACAAATACTTTAACATATGGACCTTAAGAGTCCCTTTTATTTCCTGAAACAAAACCGCTTGAACTCACCAACTTTTTAGTTGACACAAAATCTTTTTGAGCATGTCTTCAGGTACAGCTAGGGAGAATAGTTGAGCTATAGAAGATACCTAAATCCGAAACAAGAAGCGAGGGTAGGTGTTGAAGACAAAAGCCGAGCCTAAAAGCCTTAGTTACCGAAGCATCAAGAAACACATACCAAGAGATTGATCATGACACCTATAGACTGGAGATTTAGGCACCTTGTAAATTGAAACTAAGCCAATATTCTGATGTAAAATGTTGCAACTTGTACTTTATTAAACCATTTAGTTTCCGCTGCATTTTGGTTGTTGATTACTGATCGTTACGTCCCGCCTCTCTGGGCCCGGGGTGTGACAGATTGGTATCAGAGCCAAAGGTTGTAGAAGTAGGTCTGCTTTGCGAGACCGAAACCATAACCATATGAACCTCATAGGACCACCTTAGTAAAATGACACTTCTGAGCTTTGCTGAACCAAGGGTGTAGAAATGTGGGTTTGCTTTGCAATACCTAAGCGGTAACCATAAATAGGACCAGCCTAGTAGGTTGTTTCCATGATCCAGTGATCCAAAGTTTGTAGCAAGAATAGGTTCCCTTAAGAACTCCCATCTTTAACTTGTATACCTTAAGGATTACATATATCTCATTAATAATTCTCTACCCTATAAGAAACTTTGATACATTAGGGTATTACCTATGATAGGTGCACCCGAGTAAATCAGGAAATGTATGGAACCTTTTGGAGATGACTAACAGGACCACTGAACATTAAGTACTAAGAATGTTAGAAACCAACGCTGTGCACATATATCAGGACTTAAATCCTGGAGAGACACTTATTTGATTGCATAGTTGACTTTTGTCACTATATGAAACAACTGCTGTTAGCTATACACTTGAGACGACTTGTGTCATTACATGAGACAACTGTTATAATGATACTTGTTGGAATGATGATAATTGCTTATATGCCTCCTCTGTAAGATGATACATGTTGGAATTTAGTGGTAAGATAGTAACCATGATGCCTTTTTGTTTGTTCTGCTCCCTAGGATAGCCTGTACCTGAATGCTCATTTATTGCTTGATTTGTTGAAACTAACTTTGAGATAATTTTTGGGTGAACAAGAATGTCAACATAATTGGAACATGAGTGTGCTTAATTGCAGATGATGACCAAATGGGAATTTTAACTCCATGACTTAATTACACAGAACTTCGAACTTGTGATGGGAATGACTAGAATGATAGTGTAAGGTAAATTGACGATTACGGGTGCACACGTAATGGTGAATTTACAGGTACACTTGAATTCTAGTGGGCCCTGTCATGTAAACTAATATCAAAGTACAACACTCAAAGAACCAATAAATGCAAGATTTAAACACAAATATATGGAATATATTCAATGATTTCATGTTCAAAACTTTCATGCTGGGCGAAAACCATTTGACACTTGAAGAGCTATCAAGGACGACATTGTAGTAACTATTCTTTTTCTTCTTCTTCTCTTTTCTTTTGTTCTGCTACCCTATTGGGATATATTGATGCAATTATCTGACTCAAAAGATCATCAAATGTTCCTTCTCAAGCTCCACCAGCCTCGCGCTGAGAGTACGGTACTTCACCTAAGTTATGTGGGTACTTTAACAAAATTTTTCATTTTTTTGTGATGCCCAAGGATTCCTTCCTACCTATTACAGAATTCGTTTCAACTTTGTCGGTATCGTAAAAGACTCCCTAACATAAACTCTACAACCGAGAATAGATTGGAGTAATGGATTGTCGAGAAGCACCTCTGGTGATCCATGACATAGAAGACTTGTCACTTCTTTCTTTCTTAGTAGTTCACACTTCATAGGATCTTCCAGATTCTAGAATTCCTCTGATCATTTTCTCGAAGTCTTTGAGGAATATGACTTCTCTCTACCTATTCATTGTAATGGAACCGCCTAACTCAAAGGAATATTCTTAATATCAGCTCCGATTGTGATTGATAATCACCTTTCTTAATACTACGCTCGTGAAATCTTTCATCATCTTTAACCGTTGGTCACCTAATGACAATCTTCACACGAAACTTAGGTTGAACTATTTTGACCCTGCTTTTAACTGGCCGTGTTGCTGGTAAACATCTGAGTGCCAGAATAAGTAGGAGGTGAAACCTCATCCTGAAATCCTGATTCCATAGAAATAAAGGCTCAAGTGCTAGAGATATTTGCCGAGAAAACTAACCTTCGAGCTTTCATAACAAAAATATGAATTTACAACTTCTGTGAAAATTCCTGGTTTTCACTCACCCTCTGCTCGAGATTTATTTTTCATAAAATTCATGGTCTAACGAGTGGTGCTACTCACCTTAAGCACTATAGCATAACCCTCATCTTTGGAAACGCGTGATAGCCGATGCGGAAAACTTTAAAACCTTGCAAGTTATCTCTACTCGGAGATCTCTACTACTTGAGTGATAAGTTCATGATTCGAGCGCGAAGATCTGAAGTAGAATACGATCTCGAACTATACGATAAGTTATTAGAGTGGTAGTTAACCTTCTTGTGCAAGCGAGCATCTTGATAAAGTCCTAAACTTGTTTGAATTGATGCGGTCGATAATAATGAAGAATTCATGGGAAGAACTCATGGTTGAACTTAAAGGATGGTATTTCTCCAAAAGATGTATTAAGAAGCATAGAAGATCAGCTACAAGAAGTCTCATGTGTTAAATCACTTGAGATACAAGTACAACGAAGTGATAGACATGCAGCAGATTGTAGGCAAAGAAAGTTTGCATAATCATCCCCGATCGTAAGCATTGGTGTTATTCCTCTCTAAATTTTCAAACCTCTCCTAAAGTGATTCTCTAATACCTTACCCTAGAACGCTCCATAACGTCAGAAATTCGAGCAAAAAGTCTTACTCCCATATCTCGTTGGAACAATCGATATGATTATAAAGGATTGGAATCTAAACAGAGTTACTTGCTTCACGAATAGACCCTCTACAGGGCACAGTTACCTTGTAGAATATGGACCGAGGAAGAGGTCATGTAGAAGGTTGACCTTAATTGGGAAACACTATGAAGGAACTAGTGGAAATGTTTGTAACAATTCTGTAGCTTAAGACAATAGTGGAGGTTGCTGTTAAGGAAATTGAGTTGGAGAATAGAAGAAATACATATATATGGGGGTACTAAACTCGAAACTTGTATTAAGGAGCTGGTGGAAGGAAAGAAAATTTGATAATTGTTATATAAACGGATCATAAGACATAGGGTGTCACCTTGAAGAACCCTGCTACACTTTGTGGGGAGAAGAATGGAATACTCCTGATATGGATAGACTATCAAGAGTTGAATAAAGTTACCTAGAAGAAGCGATACCCCCTTCGCAGAATTGCTAACCCGCTTAATCAGTTGCAAGATACTACATACACCTTAAATGTGTCAGCCAAGAATATAAGTGAAACGATGGTACAAGGCAATCTCCTAGCCACCCGACAATTCAAGAAACATGCGAAGGGTTACATTGTACATGAACTGGAACTATGGGGCGCGACTTTTACAAAAAAATATGCATTTGGATACCTTATCTGTACTACTCTCCCAACTACCCATTAGAATACTAGTTCAAACACAATAGGGTGATCAATAATCGGTGATAACAACCGCATTGATAAATGCTGATAGCCTACAGTTAGGCTTATCCTCTATTGCCATTACCTGCATCGCATCTGAAACTTGCGAATTCTTCCAACATCAGTTCACAAGAGCTTATGACATATCCTAGATGGGAAAACTCTCGACATGCATAAGTTAAGATGGATGGAACTACTCGAAGACTGAGATTATTATATACAGTATTGTTCCTGGAGTAGGAAGGTTGGAAAGGAATTGACCATGGTGTGTGACCTATCTTTTCCACTCTTATCATTCGTGAAAACTTTCTAGTCTTAACTTGGCTAGAATAAGTGCGTTAGTTTTAGATATAAATCTGTACTCTTGAGGAACCCAAATCCTCCTTGATCTGAAGTCTTTAATCTATGACATCTTATGACCGATTACCTTAGTATTCTAATGAGACTGAGAGTGACGTATAGCCGACTCGACTATTTTGTCTAATTGAAGTCATTCACACAAACATCTGATTCTTCACAATCTTTCATAAGGTTCTCCGTAAGGACGGTAATACCACCGAGAGTTTGGTGCTCGCCTCCTTGCTAGATTTATCTAGCAGGACGGTGTAATGAACCACAATGGAACACCTTTTCTTATCAAAATCTGTACCAATATCAACTAATCGAGTACTGAATCCAAATATCTATGCATGAAACAACTCACTGGTTCTGACAAGCGTGTTCAAACATCAGAATACTTACTTGAATCTAAACAAACCCAATTATTCAATACATAATCAACAACTTTCATCCTGGAATGCTCAGCTGAATGGCTTTAAATTCTTAAGACTCATATTATGAGTGTATTACACTCGGAAACAATGTTAGCGATACTAAAAATTTCGAGGACGAAATTTCTAAAAGGTGGGGAGAATGTAACACCTCTGAAATCTAGCCCAATTAGAAAACTTAATGTGTTATAGGACCCAATAAAGGTCCGGATTGATTTGAGCTTACCAAAGAAATCTTGCAAAACGAAACTAGCCTTTTGGGCCCAATAAGCCCAATAAGGGCCCGAACATACAAACAAGGCCCATTTAAGGCCCAAATGCATGTTTACGAACTAATTGAATGAGAAACCATGAAGCAATGAATTCTTATGTGATTTGAAACAACTATGGAAGGATCCAAACTGAAAACAGATTCAGAACCCATACCGGGTAAAATCCGGCTATTTAACGCATTCTAACGTCTGAATTCCATCAGAAATTCTTATAATGGCTTGTCATCAAATCTAAATCATTATTAATATCAACTAATATCATGAATAAGGCTCTTTAAAAGATATTTCATCAATCATACATAAACAACAGAATTTCGTAACTGAAACGCGAATACCGATTTTCACCGGCATTTAAATGTCATCTGATACGTCGACCGAACCTCGTAACTCCGTAAAAAATTATCTAATCATTGTTTATTATCATATCATATCCATTTTGTGAGTGATACGTTGTCCGGAATAAATGCGTTCTGAAACGCGACCGTGACGCGAGCCGGGTTACGATCAGGTCAAACCCGAGAATTCGTCAGATAGGGTTTTAACATGACTAACATAGGAAGTTAACGCTCAAAATATCATTTTAATACTTAATTGCATATATTTTGATAGAAAAATGATAATATTAACGCTCATTCGATAAAAACGCGTAAAACCGTGGAACGTGTTAAATACGCGATAAGTTACAAACTTGTTTGATTATCCGGCATGTTTTAAATACGTAATCTTGGAACACTTATAACATTTTGTATAAATTGAAACTAACGAGAAACAAATTTAAACGCTACTTGACAAACTTGATCGAACGTGTTCGAACCGAATTCTTTTACGAACCCGTTTCATTTAACCCTAGTATATAAAGAACATAATCTCCATTCTAGGGTTTTAAAACCCAAAATCAGAGAGAGAGAAGGGGAGGCAACCACGACACCTTCCCCCCCCAACTCGAATCCGGCCGGATTACCGGCCACCGACGACGTTTTCCGGCGAGTGCCGGCGTGTGACTCCCCTCCGACGACTCCCCTCGACTCCCCAATCATGGTGGTGGCCTTGATTTCTCCAAAAACTCAACCAGGCGATGGGAATCGAAGGCAAAGATGGCGGTTGCAGGTCGGATTCGGAATGGTGGTACAGGGCCGTAGCGGGGATGGTGATGGTGGCGGTGCTGCTGGATCTGGATGGTGGTTGGGTTTGGTGGTCGAGTGGTGGTCATGACCACTCATTGGTGGTCGCGCAGTCTATGGAGTGGCGGTGGTATGGCGGTCATGGATGTGGATCTAGGCAGTGACAGTGGTGATGGTGGTTATGGATAATAGCAGCGATGGTCATGGCTGTGATTATGGTGGTTGTTTGTGAGTTCTCCGAAAGCCATAAATGAGGAGGTGTGGCGATGGTCGGATTGCGCTTGGTGGTTGTTCTGGTGGGTTTTATTGGTGACAACAACCCACCATTGTAGTGGTTGTCAGTGAGGTTAGGCGGTGGTGAAAGGGGATGTGTTGTAATAGTGGCTGGAATTGATGGTTGTTGGCTACGAGGGTGGTGTAAGGTGAGGTTGATGGTGTGGTTTGTGGCTGCACTGTGATTATTGGTTATGACTATTGGTGATAGGTCAGTTGGGTTGTGATGGTCGTGGACGGTCCGTGATGGTGACGATGGTTGATGTTGGCTGTGGTATAGTTGTGCATGTGAGGGTTGTTGTATTGGATGTCGGTTGTAATGGCTGCATGTAGTGGGTAGTAACGGTAAAAGTCATAACCGAGGGGTATGGTGACGGTAAAAGTTATAACCGATGGTGGTGATGATTGGAAAAGGCTAGTAGTGGTAATCTAGGACTCTGATTGTAGTTGCATGCGGTGACTAATGGCGGTTAAACATCGGTCAAAGCTGGTCAAACTTGGTCAACGAGCGGACAACAGAACGCGAACGCGATTAACTCAAGTCGTAAACGAGTGAGTTAGTGAACGTAGCCGAGTGAAAGGTATAATCGCAAGCGCAACGCAATTAATATTGAAATATAATTTGCATACGTGTTATTGAGCTCTAATTAATTAAAGGCATAAATTATAAAATACATGAATTATAAACGAAGATGAACGTCACTTGTTATAATAATCTGATTTAAACGGATGGTTTGGGCACGAGATTTAAATAACAACGTTATTTGTTAGAAATTAACCTAGATAAAATATATGAAGCATTACATTTTGGAAAATGGTTATAACATGTCATAGATGATACAAATAAGTTGATTTCGTGTCACACTAAATCATTAGAAGACTTAGAGATGCAATTCATACAAATACGATTATGTACTTATAAATATATGTATATATATATACACATATAATGAATATTTAGGATTACTGGCATCTACACGTGTTTATTCAAGGAAATAGATTTATATATACTATAACAGTCCATCATCTTATTATTATTATTAGTTGACCATCTCATTGCTATTGAAATAAATATTATTGGTATCACCCTTTTTATTAAAAAAATATCGACGACCATCATAAATGATTGGATTTCTTAGGGTCAATCAAATTAACTATTATGATGTAAACCTGAACATTATGAACATCACTTGAAACATTTTATATTACTTACATCGTCAATGTAAGTTATTTATAAAGATTTGGAATGCATGATACAAATTGATTTTTCTACATTCCTCATGCTAAGACTCAATTCCTGATTAAGTGCATTAACTAACCTAATGCACACGAGTTAATTCATGACAATTAACAAATACACAAGAAGCTAAGGTACACTAAGGATACTAATCACCAACCTTAAGTCAACTAAAGAGCTCAACCGCACTCATGTAATAACATCATGCTAATTCTAAACGTGAATCTTATATGTTCTAGTTAGGATTGCTTTGTTGGTGATCATCCTTTTTCTTTATCAAGCTCATAATTATTTAAGGATACAAGATGAGTTCTCGTGTCCCCCTTTTTACTTTGGTTTTGGGGATGAAGCATGCTCTTTTAAACTGAAACTATCATTTGTGGTACTATATGATGCTTATGTTGTGGATTTTGATGATACCTGCTGATACATGAACCACAATCATTAATTATATTGTGAACCGCTTGCTTTATATGGATAGATCTATTTGGGGAATCCCCCACATACAGTGGCTCCCGCTACAGGGAGGTACCCCACTGAGATCCTGAGGGGTCGTATGTGGCATGTGACAAGTTTATATAAGATACAAAGGTGGACCATCCGGCAGGTGGGTCCACTACTATGAGGCTCAGATTCTCCCCTTTGGGGTTAACCCGTACAACACAACTTTAGAAGAGGCAAGCCGAGACTGAGTGCAGGATTGATTGTGACCCCACAACAGCTATAATAGATACAAATACTTTAACATATGGACCTTAAGAGTCCCTTTTATTTCCTGAAACAAAACCGCTTGAACTCACCAACTTTTTAGTTGACACAAAATCTTTTTGAGCATGTCTTCAGGTACAGCTAGGGAGCATAATTGAGCTATAGAAGATACCTAAATCCGAAACAAGAAGCTAGGGTAGGTGTTGAAGACAAAAGCCGAGCCTAAAATCCTTAGTTACCGAATCATCAAGAAACACATACCAAGAGATTGATCATGACACCTATAGACTGGAGATTTAGGCACCTTGTAAATTGAAACTAAGCCAATATTCTGATGTAAAATGTTGCAACTTGTACTTTATTAAACCATTTAGTTTCCGCTGCATTTTGGTTGTTGATTACTGATCGTTACGTCCCGCCTCTCTGGGCCCGGGGTGTGACAGATTGGTATCAGAGCCAAAGGTTGTAGAAGTAGGTCTGCTTTGCGAGACCGAAACTATAACCATATGAACCTCATAGGACCACCTTAGTAAAATGAATCTTCTGAGCTTTGCTGAACCAAGGGTGTAGAAATGTGGGTTTGCTTTGCAATACCTAAGCGGTAACCATAAATAGGACCAGCCTAGTAGGTTGTTTCCATGATCCAGTGATCCAAAGTTTGTAGCAAGAATAGGTTCCCTTAAGAACTCCTATCTTTAACTTGTATACCTTAAGGATTACATATATCCCATTAAGAATTTTCTACCCTATAAGAAACCTTGATACATTAGGGTATTACCTCTGATAGGTGCACCCGAGTAAATCAGGAAATGTATGGAACCTTTTGGAGATGACTAACAGGACCACTGAACATTAAGTACTAAGAATGTTAGAAACCAACGCTGTGCACATATATCAGGACTTAAATCCTGGAGAGACACTTATTTGATTGCATAGTTGACTTTTGTCACTATATGAAACAACTGCTGTTAGTTATACACTTGAGACGACTTGTGTCGTTACATGAGACAACTGTTAAAATGATACTTGTTGTAATGATGATAATTGCTTATATGCCTCCTCTGTAAGATGATACATGTTGGAATTTAGTGGTAAGATAGTAACCATGATGCCTTTTTGTTTGTTCTGCTCCCTAGGATAGCCTGTACCTGAATGCTCATTTATTGCTTGATTTGTTGAAACTAACTTTGAGATAATTTTTGGGTGAACAAGAATGTTAATATAATTGGAACATGAGTGTGCTTAATTGCAGATGATGACCAAATGGGAATTTTAACTCCATGACTTAATTACACAGAACTTCGAACTTGTGATGGGAATGACTAGAATGATAGTGTAAGGTAAATTGACGATTACGGGTGCACACGTAATGGTGAATTTACAGGTACACTTGAATTCTAGTGGGCCCTGTCATGTAAACTAATATCAAAGTACAACACTTAAAGAACCAATAAATGCAAGATTTAAACACAAATATATGGAATATATTCAATGATTTCATGTTCAAAACTTTCATGCTGGGCGAAAACCATTTGACACTTGAAGAGCTATCAAGGACGACATTGTAGTAACTATTCTTTTTCTTCTTCTTCTCTTTTCTTTTGTTCTGCTACCCTATTGGGATATATTGATGCAATTATCTGACTCAAAAGATCATCAAATGTTCCTTCTCAAGCTCCACCAGCCTCGCGCTGAGAGTACGGTACTTCACCTAAGTTATGTGGGTACTTTAACAAAATTTTTCATTTTTTTTGTGATGCCCAAGGATTCCTTCCTACCTATTACAGAATTCGTTTCAACTTTGTCGGTATCGTAAAAGACTCCCTAACATAAACTCTACAACCGAGAATAGATTGGAGTAATGGATTGTCGAGAAGCACCTCTGGTGATCCATGACATAGAAGACTTGTCACTTCTTTCTTTCTTAGTAGTTCACACTTCATAGGATCTTCCGGATTCTAGAATTCCTCTGATCATTTTCTCGAAGTCTTTGAGGAATATGACTTCTCTCTACCTATTCATTGTAATGGAACCACCTAACTCAAAGGAATATTCTTAATATCAGCTCCGATTGTGATTGATAATCACCTTTCTTAATACTATGCTCGTGAAATCTTCATCATCTTTAACCGTTGGTCACCTAATGACAATCTTCACACGAAACTTAGGTTGAACTATTTTGACCCTGCTTTTAACTGGCCGTGTTGCTGGTAAACATCTGAGTGCCAGAATAAGTAGGATGTGAAACCTCATCCTGAAATCCTGATTCCATAGAAATAAAGGCTCAAGTGCTAGAGATATTTGCCGAGAAAACTAACCTTCGAGCTTTCAAAACAAAAATATGAATTTACAACTTCTGTGAAAATTCCTGGTTTTCACTCACCCTCTGCTCGAGATTTATTTTCCATAAAATTAATGGTCTAACGAGTGGTGCTACTCACCTTAAGCTCCTAGTCACACGCGGTCGACCTCTGCCTCTAGAAGCCTTGGAAGACTTCTGTCCAGCCATTTCCTAAGTGCTATAAGATTCAAACACTAACATAGTCATTAAAAGTAATAGCTCTGTTTATGTTAAGTATAGTAAGTCCCTAATTACAGTGGCCAGTTGTGATTAGCCACTTACTTTACTCTCCACACCCCAAGCAACATTTTACCTGCCAACTAAAAAATGCATAAAATTCAGCGTTGCTGAGTGAGTCCTAGTTTTGTAAATAAAATACTTCACTTTTCATTCCAAACCGTTCTTTATTTTCAGACATGATCACACATCATACGTACACTTAGGTAATATCATTATTATCTTCATCATCGTTCATTTCGTACTTTTATCATTATCTTTCCGAGTCTTTTGCGACAACAGAGTCGCTCACCTCATTAACAATCTCACGGATTGCACGTCTTCCGAGTCTTTTGCGACACAGAGTCGCTCACCTCATTGGCAATCTCACGGATTGCACGTCTTCTGAGTCTTTTGCGACACAGAGTCACTCACCTCATTGTCAATCTCTAAGATTGACCCTGTGTGCATCCTTCGGGGTAGCTAACCTGCATCACAGTTGAGCTAACGATAACAAGGCCGTGCACCTCATTACATCTGCTTGCAAGAATTTCGTTCATTCATTTACGTTCCACTTTTCTTTATTCATTAATCTTTCACTTGATTAATATTAATAATTTCTGTTTCGATCAAGAACATACCACGTAAGGTCACACAATAATAATAACATTAATGATAGGGTTAACAAAAATAGTAATATTAATAATATTAATAGCGAATCATAAAAACAATCATAATTATGCATGGAATCAGGCATTTAATAACCCTAGTCAACTGTCGTGATAAACCCTATTTGCACAGACTCCCATAAAATTCCTGAAAAATTTCTAAGTATCAGACGCATGGGCCCTGTTTGGAAGCATGGGCCCTGTTTGGACGCATGGGTCCTGTTCGGGCGTCTGGCCCTGTACTTAGTTATCCTGAGCAAACTATCTAGATGGTTGGGCACTATTCAGGCACATAGGCCTGACTTAGACGCATTGGCATTTAGGCGTTTGGGCACTGTTCAGGCGCATGGGCCTACACTTGGTCGTTTTCATCTTAGACGTATAGGACTATTCAGGCTGTTTGGACACTTAGACGTTTGGGAAATTCCCAGACACATGGGCCCTGTTCAGACGCATGGGCTCACTTAGCTTTTTCTAAGGCAATTTCAGACGGTTGGGAGTACTGTTTAGACGGTTGGGCATCAAATGTTCACTTAAACAACATAAACCAGTCCCAATTCATTCTAAATTGACATCTAAGCTTAGTTCTATCATTCTAAGCATCAAAACATACACACACATCATGATAATAATATCAAATGCACCCAAATCACACCCGACCGTCTTCTTTCCCCCGGAACTCTCCGCCCTCGGCCTTCCGCAGTCCCTGCTCATATGTCCCTCCTTGCCGCAGGTATAACACCTCAGCGCCTTACGGTCTCTGTAGATGTGGTCCGGCTTCCCACACTTGAAACACACGTTGAGCCCCAACCTGCACTCCCCTGTATGCTCCTTCCCGCACTTTCCACACCTCGGGGGTCCCGAGCTTGCTGACCCCTCCCTATGGTCATCCATTCTCTTCCTCTTATTGTTCAGGACGAAACCACCATGCCCGAACCGTTTTCCGTTCCAGTTCCGGTCACCACCACCATCCTTCTTCACCTCCACGACCGTCACCTCCCTCTCATCATAGAGCCTCCCAGCCAAATCCACCGCCGACCTAAAAGTGCTTGGTCGAGCAGCGATCAAGTGCCTACGAATGTCGGCTGGCAATCCCTGGATGTACCGGTTGATCTTTCGGGACACCGGCATCACCTGGTCCGGTACCAGCCTTGCCATTTTATTGAATTTGGTGGTGTACTGTTGGTGGGTCATGGTTCCCGCTTCGAGTTGTAGGAACTCTCTCTCAATCTTATCGAGTTCCCGGTGGGGACAGAATTCCTCAATCACCAATTGATTCAGCTCTTTCCATCACATTTTTCCGATGGCTCTGGCACCCTCAGCTTGGGTAATGTTGTCCCACCAACACAACGCCGAGTCAACAGAGGAGTGAGTCGCGAACTTCGCCTTCTGGTCTTCGCGACACTCGATGATCTTCAATACTGCTTCCATCTCCTTCACCCATCAGTGAGCGGCAGCAGCATTGCCATTGCCATTAAAAGTCGGGGGCTTGCACCTCTAGAACACCCCATAACTGCATCCCTTTGTCACCCCTACTGCATCATCCTCTTCTTCTTCGGACAATACCGTCTCAGGCCCTGGTCGTTCCTCCTCCCCTTTACTTCCCTTGTCCGCTGATCCTTTCCTATTCTCCATCTCCTTTCTCTCCTCGTTTCTCACAGCCCTAACGACTTCAGTTACCACAGATGGTAAAACTGTCTGCATGACCTGGTGTACTTCATCAGCGATCGCCTCCCTAGCCGAGGCGTTCAGGCTAGCATTCTCATTCTCCTCACTCTGACCATGAACCCCAGGGTGCTCATGAGTCGCCTCAGGAGCCTTAGCACTGCTCCTAGTCACAAGCGGTTGACCTCTGCCTCTAGAAGCCTTGGAAGACTTCTGTCCAGCCATTTCCTAAGTGCTATAAGATTCAAACACTAACACAGTCATTAAAGGTAATAGCTCAGTTTATGTTAAGTATAGTAAGTCCCTAATTACAGTGGCCAGTTGTGATTAGCCACTTACTTTACTCTCCACACCCCAAGCATTTCCTATCCTGACTTAATCAGTATCTAAATCTACTAGGAACACATAAGTCGAATAGCACACACACATAATACCAGTTAACATTTACAAAAGACATACCTGATGGCACGTAGCTATTCAGGCTGACGTCCCCCTAACTGTCCCATTTTCACTTTAAGTTTAGGTTTCTTTTGAAAATATTTACCCGTTTCACTTAAACCTTGGCTCTGATACCAACTTGTAAGGCCTTGATCCTGGGCACCTCACAGTTGGTCATTCACAGCATTAATTACACAAAACGTTACATAATACAAATTTAAGCAGAGGAATTTAATTTAACAAAAGTCATTCATTTCATTATAAACTCTGTTGTTAAGCAATACACCATAGTTTAGTCATGTTACAAAATAATAGCTCGATTGCATAACAAAACAACAGTTCTATCATGTATGAATGGATGTCAGTCATGCCCCGCGGAGTAGCTTCGCCCGCGTGCCATCCTCAGCAACATTTTACCTGCCAACTGAAAAATGCATAAAAGTCAGCGTTGCTGAGTGAGTCCTAGTTTTGTAAATAAAATACTTCACTTTTCATTCCAAACCGTTCTTTATTTTCAAAGGATCACACATCATACGTACACTTAGGTAATATCATTATTATCTTCATCATCGTTCATTTCGTACTTTTATCATTATCTTTCCGAGTCTTTTGCGACAACAGAGTCGCCCACCTCATTAGCAATCTCATGGATTGCACGTCTTCGGAGTCTTTTACGACACAGAGTCGCTCACCTCATTAGCAATCTCACGGATTGCACGTCTTCCGAGTCTTTTGCGACACAGAGTCACTCACCTCATTGTCAATCTCAAAGATTGACCCTGTGTGCATCCTTCGGGGTAGCTAACCCGTATCACAGTTAAGCTAAAGACAACAAGGCCGTGCACCTCATTACATCTGCTTGCAAGAATTTCGTTCATTCATTTACGTTCTGCTTTTCTTTATTCATTAATCTTTCACTTGATTAATATTAATAATTTCTGTTTCGATCAAGAGCATACCATGTAAGGTCACACAATAATAATAACATTAATGATAGGGTTAACAAAAATAGTAATATTAATAATATTAATAGTAAATCATAAAAACAATCATAATTATGCTTGGAATCAGGCATTTAATAACCCTAGCCAACTATCATGATAAACCCTATTTGCACAGACTCCCATAGAATTCCTGAAAAATTTCTAAGTATCAGACGCATGGGCCCTGTTTGGACGCATGGGCCTTGTTTGGACGCATGGGCCCTGTTCGGGCGTCTGGCCCTGTACTTGGTTATCCTGAGCAAACTATCTAGATGGTTGGGCACTATTCAGGAGCATGGGCCTGACTTAGACGCATGGGCACTTAGGCGTTTGGGCATTGTTCAGGCGCATGGGCCTACACTTGGTTGTTTTCACCTTAGACGTATGGGACTATTCAGGCGGTTTGGACACTTAGACGTTTGGGAAATTCCCAGACGCACGGGCCCTGTTCAGACGCATGGGCTCACTTAGATTTTTCCAAGGCAATTTCAGACAATTGGGAGTACTGTTTAGACGGTTGGGCATCAAATGTTCACTTAAACAACACAAACCAGTCCCAATTCATTCTAAATCGACATCTAAGCTTAGTTCTATCATTCTAAGCATCAAAACATACACACACATCATGATAATAATATCAAATGCACCCAAATCACACCCACCCACATTCACATTCAAAATATACTTACGGGTGTGAAACCCAATTTTATAAAAACATATATACATGCATTTTCCAGCCCCAAAATTGTTCAAAACATGTTTAAAAGGGGTTCTAGAACTCACCTTAGTTGTTTTCGAGCATATACCCTTCTCTTGACTTTCCCAGACGTTTCTAGCACCTAAAACACACATACACACATACTCGAACTCACAATCACATTTATAAGCATACTACCAAGTCTAGAATCGTCTAAAACATAAAAAACTCGAGAATTCTTACCAAAAAACTTCGAACTTCCTTTTTTTCTTCTAAAATTCCCGAGAATTCTCTGCTATTCTCTTTCTCTCTCCCTAAAATCCGATTGATAGGTGAAAAGTAACATGGAATGGGCGGCCATGTTGCTTTATTCACCAACTTCCCAAAGTTTTGTCCTTTTGGACACTTTTAGCCCCTTAACTTGGGTTGACTTGCATTTCCTTTCTTTTCCTTTGTTTCCATTCTTTTCTTTATTTCTTTAAAAGAGTAACCGGGTGTTACATTATGAACACGAAGAACATGAAAACATGCTTGATATAAAAAGATTCTTGTATCTTCAAGTGAGACGCTATGGGTTGAGATTTTCTTCTATGATCGCTCTAAATTTAGATTTTGGTATAAATCATAATGAGAATAAGGTCCCTTATCTATAGTTGAAGAATTTAGTTTTAGGTTTCAGGTTGATTTTTACTAATATTTTATTGAGAAAATCATGAATTTTAAAGGTACGTATATATATATAGGGGCTGAAAGAAATTATTTAGATATTTTGTTAAGATTAGTTTAATTTATTAGTTGTTATGTTTAGGATAATTACTAGTTAATTATTTAATTGGTTATTTGTTATATATATATATATGTACACTTAAATAATTAAAATAATACAATAATACACATACACACACATACACACACACTCACACACACATATTAATATGTTTTGATAATTAAAAGACTTAGTTTAGTAAATAAATCTTTATCCTTTTGATTAAAAGTTACACATGTATACCCTAAGTTACACATATTTTAATTTTCACCCTTATAGTTATATGTATCTTATTTATGTTGTAATTTCGTATTGTTTTAGAATTTGATTAATGCTAGGGCATTTCTAAGTTATTGTTTATGGCAAGATCTACTATTTACACAAGTTTTGTCATATAATCACCCATATAATCACAAATAAGCCTGTAAAATCATAGAATCACAAATCAAATCACAAACAAAATCATGGACATAATTGTTCAAACTTTGTTTACATGACATTCTCAAATAGCTAACATAGCATAAAATATACGAATGTCACAGTCTCCCCTAATTAGGGAATTTCGTCCCAAAATTTAACTAGTAGAGGCCATGTTTGCTTGGAAGAGACGTGGGTATTTGAACTTCATCTGGTCTTCATATTCCTAGGTGAAATCAGGACTCCTTTTAGAGTTTCATTTGGCTTTCACGATAGAAATACAGCTTTACTTTAGCTTCTTGACTTCACGATCCACAATCCATAGTCTCAACTGGTTACTTAATAATGTGTATTGATGCGGTGTGAATGTATATATATATTGATATAGGATTTTTGCACAGATTCAGTTTTAAATGGTTGTTACCACTACTAACTACACACACAAAAGGCAAAGTGCACCTATCGTGAGGTAATATAGTGATGGTAAGAACCGAGTATCAATCCGTGGACACACTCAGACTACTCAACAACCTTTATGATTGACTATTAGTTTTGGTTTTTGTTTAGGAGGATAAGTTGCACTGATGTAAATTAGGGTTTCTTTAGGGTTTTAAAACTGATAATAAAAATAGAAATAACAAATAAAACAAAACAAGTTGAAACTTTTGGATTTAAAATCAGAGGATAAAGGCTATCATCCTAAATTGGATTACACTTATGTAACTATGATGAAGTGGTGGTGTGGTTAAAGATATTGAATAAAGTAATTGTGTTAACGTTTACAAAGATGAGCTGGCGCGATTTCTCGTCTATCCGCTCCGTAGTGACCAGGACCATGTCAGGTTGAGATTTACTACTGCTTAGGTCAAGGCCCTAGTAATGTAGGTAAATCTTTTGTGTCCTTTTCGACATACGATTTCTGAAAACATAACTTAATGTAAGAAGAGTGTTGATCAAGTTTTATTCCAACATACCATTAATTTTAGAAAACCATAACAATTACTGTAGATTTCTCAGACTAATAAAAGGGAACCCGTAAATGATCAGAGAGTTAAGATGATATGATTTCTAATAACCATCTCTAGTTAATTAGCCATAGTTTGTTATGAATAAAAGTTGGTCATACGTTTTTCAGCCATGAATGAAAATCACAATTACAAACCATAAGTTTATAACCCCCCGTTCAAATATAGGTGCTACCCATCGAAAGTTTTCGCAAGACCACCATAACATTAACACAACATTTATCACACCATTAGTTCATCACAAATTACAGAAGTTTCAACCAGTTAGGATGATAATGAGAGTTTATCTCATAATGAGCTTGAACATAACAACACACAACATAGAAGATAAATATGAATTCATCGGTGAAATGGAACAATCAAACCGGTGATCCACAATGGATGATGTTTAGACAATCCCGAACTTCTTTCAAGTGTTGTATGCACCTCCCGAGCCTCCAAATGGTCTTCAAGACTTGATTCCCAAGACAATTTTGTAGAGTATCACCCCACCAAAAGCTTGCCAAAATGGTGAAATTAGGCCCCTATTTATAGGCTTCTCGGAGTGCTTAAGCACGACCCGTGACAAAAAGGCACGACCCCGTGTTAGTACAATGCTTACGAAAGTTGGTCAGATCGTACGCACAGGAGTTGTCGGGCACGACCCCGTGACAAATGGGGCACGACCCCGTGAAAGGGCCAAGCACGGCCCCGTGACTATTGGGGCATGGCCCCGTGACCGCTTTTGGGGAACAGTACTTTTTGTCCTATCAGATGTCCAATCACGGGAGTGTGCTAAATTAGCACGGGGGTGTGTTTCAGGCAAGGCATGGGGGCGTGCTAAATGAGGCACGACCCCATGCTTGGAATTTTTAGCTTGGATTTCTTCAATTTCTTGTCCAATATGCTCCTTTTGTCCATCTTGTCCTTCACAACACCTGAAAACACAATTAAATGATTTTAAGTACATAATCATCATATTTCGGAAGATATCAAAGAATAATTGATGTGCTTTTGATAGTGTTTTTATGTATAATTTGGAGCACATCAAATATCCCCACACTTAAACTTTGCTTGTCCTCAAGCAAAATCACTTAAAATGACAACTCCACCAAAAACCAAATAAAGCAAAAGATAAATATGTCTTTTGGGAAATATGTAAGTAAAAATTATTTCATCCAAATGCAAACATTTTAGGCATGTATAGAATGATATCCTAGCAAGCAATGGGATTGTTAGTAAAGATTATAATCATGCAAAAATCCACACTCCTCACAAGATGCACTCACACTGGGCTGAATATATGGAATCATACATAAGATGAAGTATGACTAATACGCTCAATTGCCTAGTATGAATACGTGTGAAATCATATGCTTGTTAAGGGATCAATTCTCCACCTACTTAGATATTTACTTGCATAAATCATTAGGTCTTTGATGGGTTGTAACTTGGCTCGGGCTCGGGTGTGAAATGTTTGGAAAAAGTGGTTAAATGCTAAAGACGACGGTCTTGGCTTATTTCTAACATAAACTACAAGGAAAGCAGTAAAAAGTTCCCTATATAATACTTCAAGCTAGAAGGGATATGCTAACTTGAGGACTCGTTTAAGGTCAGATTGTCAAGACCGTATTTTGCTTTCAGATTCCTTACTTCATCCTTCACTCGAAGATACACAAAACTATCCCTTCGTAAGGATCGTTCGGCTTGAAGCCTAATAGCACCCAATCGGATCAGTTCTGTGTATTCATATTGAGACTCAGTTTGGTTCTTTTTGCATTTTCCATTATGTGACCAATTTCCACAATTCGGGCACCTTTCGTATCTTTTTGCCCGTCTCTTTATAGCGCTTTTTGAAATTCCACAAAATGGCAGAACTTGTTCCTTTCTTCGCCATTTCTTTCTTGCGTCGTACGTGAGGTTGAAAATTTGTTCGCGGATTTCCGGGGGAAGTCCCGGTTTTGCGTGATGAAGGCAACAAAGAAAATTAAAGTCAAAAGAATGCATTCCAGTTCTTTTAGATCTGCCGGTAAAAGACCAATTTTTTTTTCTTTTTTTTATATGCCAAAATCGTGTCTTTAACGAAAAACGGGTTTTGTTGAAGGCTTTTTGGTTGAGTGACTTGGTGATTCGGGTGATAAAAATAAAATGTTTAAGCTTAACGGGGCTAACTAGGTTTGACGTTCGGGTAAGGAAGATTAAAAGAAAATGGTTGGGGCTTGAATGGTTAAGGTTTCCTAATGCCTAACTCATTTTTATGCAGAAAATACTAATTAAGGTCTCGAAATGTATACCCAAAGCAAGTTCTAATCGCACTATCATAAGGCACCCTCAATTAAATCAGAATGAAAGTAAAATTGCAAATGTTTGCAAAAGCTGTTTAAGGCTCAAAAATAAACTTACAAATGGATGGAATTGGGTGAAAGTGTTTCATTTCGCATGATTACATATGTTTACTAGATTATTGCTTTTAAGGATATCATAAAAAATATTTTCAAATTTTATTTGGATTTTTCTTATTTACTTATTTATTTCTCAAAAACGTATATTTATAATTTGGTTTATCAAAAATAGTTTAAACTTTTTGGTTTCGTGTCACAAAAAATAATGGTTAAGTGATTTTTTTAAAAATTTTTCAATATGGACCTGTTTTTAGCAAAGTATGGAATATGTAACTCGATTAATCCCATCCCCACACTTAAAATTCATATTGTCCCCAATGTGATAAATAATATAAAACAAGGAATGGTAACGAGATAATCCCCAAAAGATGATGAAGTCGACTTGTGCCTTTGCTTGTGAGAATCATCGGGATCACCTGAAATATCATCCATTTATTGAAAACATTAAAATCCTAAACACACAATATAAAATAAAATGACATAAAGTAAAAGATAGATTGGCACAAAACGACTGTGCCCGGGCCCTGAAAGTGATATGGATTTTCAAGTGCTTTGTGGCGGGATATCTGTAACACCTCTGAAATCTAGGCCAATTAGAAAACTTAATGTATTATAGACCCAATAAAGGTCCGGATTGATTTGGGCTTACCAAAGAAATCTTGCAAAACGAAACTAGCCTTTTTGGGCCCAATAAGCCCAATAAGGGCCCGAACTTATAAAAAGGCCCATTTAAGGCCCAAATACACGTTTAGGAACTAATTAAACAAGAAACCATGAAACAGTGAATTATTAGGTGATTTGAAATAACTATGGAAAGATCCAAACTAAAAACAGATTCAGAACCCATACCGGGTAAAATCCGGCAATTTACCGCGTACTAACGTCTGAATTCCATCAGAAATTCCTACAATGGCTTGTCATCCAATCTAAATCATTTTGAATCTTAAACAATGTCATAAATAATGATTGCTAAAATTTTTTTCATCAAACCTGCATAAGCAATGGAAATACGTAAGTGAAACGCGAATACAGGTTTTCACCGGCATTTAAATGTCTGTTGTGACAACCGAGCCTCGTAACTCCGGAAACAATTATCTAATCATTGTTTATTATCATTTCGTATTAAATAGGTGAGTGATGCGTTGTCTGGAATAAATGCGTTCCGAAACGCGACCGTGACGCGAACCGGGTTACGATCAGGTCAAACCCGAGAATTCGTCAGATAAGGCTTTAACGTGACTAACATAGGAAGTTAACACTTAAAATATCATTTTAATACTTGATTGCATATAATTTGATACCAAAATGATAATATCAACGCTCATTTGATAAAAACACATAAAACCGTTAAACGTATTAAATACGCGTCAATTTACAACCTCGCTTAATTATTTGATATGTTTTTAATATGATAAAATTTATAATCTTGGAATATTTATAACGTTTTGTATAACCGAATCTAACGGGAAAAGAAAAGTTTAACGTTACGCGAAAACTTAATCGAACGTGTACGAACCAACCCGTATTCTAACCCATCATTAAACCCTAGTATATAAGCTCATTTTTCACCATTTTAGGGTTTTAGACAAACATTTGGGTAGAAAAAGAGGGTGGAATTCGCGGCCACCTCTCTCCCTCCTCTCTCCGGCGGTTTTCCGGCCACCAGCGGCGATTCCGGCGACGCCCCGGTGAGTACCATAAATCAAATCAAAGCTCTCGGAAAGACAAACACGATGGCGGTGGTGGTTTCTTCTGATTCGCAATGAAGAGGAAGTTATGGATGAGAGAAGGAGGAGTGGCGGCTAGGGTTCCGGCGAGGTTCCGGCGAGGTTCCAGCCGCCGCAGCTGGCGAGTGGCGGCGAGTGGCGGCGAGTGCTACCCATGCTCTTCTTCGTCTCGACGAGATCTTTCCAATGGTGGTAGCCTCACCCTCTAACTCATAGCATATTGAATGTTATGAGGCAAAGAAGGTGGCGGCAGCTGGGTTTGGTTCGAAGGGCTGTATTGGTTGTCGCGGCTGGAGGGTTTCGTGTGGATGCTGTTGGTCGCGGCTGTGAGTGGGGCTGTGGTGATGAAGCCGCGGTGATGGTGACTGTGGTGGGAGCTTTAGGTGGCGACCAAGGGCTGTTGGTGGCGGTTGAAGACCCGGCTGCGCCGGCGATTGTTTTGGTGGCTGTTGTTAGTATCAGTCGCAGCTGTGGGCTGTAGATAATGGTGGAATAGGTCGCGAATGGGGAAAGGGATGGGCTGGTGTTGCTGCTGGTAGTCTATGGCAGATTGTGGCTATGCTTGTCAGGTGTTAATGTTGGATGTCGGTTGTATTGGCTGCGGTAGACGAAAGAAGGTGGTTATGGTTGTTGTTGGTCATGGTAATGGAGTTGTTTGGTGATAGCCAATGGTGATTGAGCAACCAAAGGTGATGATGTTGGTAAAGGTTAGTGGTGGTGATCTAAGGCTGCTCTTGTGGATGCATGTTAGATTCAAGGCAAAAACCGAAGTATATGGTAACGTATATTGCGGTTATAGTTTCGTTTGGGTATGAGATATCAATATCAAAGCGTTTGTAAATGTTTTTAGTATGTTTTGACTACGTTAAGTCATGACCTAAGTTGATGGTCAATTGAGGTCAACGGGTCGTCAACAACAAGAACGTGATGAGATCAAGAGCAATACAGGTGGGTTAGTGAACGTAACCGAGTGAAAGGTATAATCGCACGCACAACGCAATTGAAATTGAATTATAAATTGCATGTGTGTTGTTTGAGCTTTAATTATATAAAATACATGAATTATAAACGAAAATGAACGTCACTTATTATAATTATCTGATTTAAACGGATGGTTTGGGCATGAGATTTAAATAACAACGTTATTTATTAGAAATCAACTTAGATAAAATACATGAAACTTTACATTTTTGGGAAATGGCTATAACACGTCATAGATGATAACAAATAAGTTGAATTCATGTCACGTTAAATCGTTACAAGACTTAGAGATGTAAAATACCTTAAAATACGACTTTGCATTTGTATATATATGTATACAATAGATATTTAGGTTAACCGGCATCTACAAGTTTTATTTAAGATAAAAGACCTAAAATGCTATAATGATCCATCGTCGTGTTGTTATTAATTTTCGGTCATCTCATTGTTATTGAAATAAATATTAATAGTAACACTCTTTTTATACAAAATATCGTCAACTATCATCAATAATTGGATTAGTTCGCGTCAACCGAGTTAACAAATATGATATAAACGCGAACATTATAAACATCGTTTGAGACATTATATATTACTTACATTGTCAATGCGAGTTATTTTTGAAGATTTGGAATCCATGACATAAATTTATTTTCTACCTTATTTATGCTAAGACTCAATTTTTGATTAAGTGCATTAACTAACCTATGTACACGAGTTAATTCATGACAAATAACCAATATACAAGAAGCTAGGATACACTAAGGATACTAGCACCAACCTTAAGTCAACTAAAGAGCTCAACCGCACGCATGTAATAACATCATGCTAATTCTAAATGTCAATCTTATATGTTCTAGTTAGGATTGCTTTGTTGATGATCATCACTTTTCTTTATCGAGCTCTGAATTTATATAAGGACACCTGGTGAGTGCTAGTGATCCCCTTTTTACTTACTGTTTTTGGGATGGAACATGCTCTTTGTTATGAACTATGATTGTCCTTTATTTGATCCTTGTATGTGGGACTTTTTGGATACCTGCTGATACTTATGTCATGATCATTAATTCTTTTGTGAACCGCTTGTTTTATGTGAATAGATCTATTTGGGGAATCCCCCACGCACAGTGGCTCCTGCTATAGGGAGGTACCCCACTGAGATCCCGAGGGGTCGTTTGTGGCATGTAACAGGTTTTGAATATGAAACTATGGTGAACCATCCTGGCAGGAATGGTTCGTTGATTTGAGGCTTGGTTCCTTCCTTCGGGAATATCCAGTTAAACACAAGTTTAGAAGAGGCCAACCGGGGACCAAGTGCAGGGTTAATTGTGATACCCTACGATGATTGATACTATGATGATGCTTTTAAAATCAAATGAGATTTTTCATAACCTTTTACACTTGATTCTAAACTTTTAAATGTGGACTTTCAGAGTCCCTTTGTTTTAAGACTTAAAGCACATATGTTTTGAAATTTTACTAATGGATTCTAAAGAGACTTTTGTTTTCTGAAACTTTAACCACTTGAACTCACCAACTTTATATTGACACAAAATCTTTTTGAGCATGTCTTCAGGTACAGCTAGGGAGAATAGTTGAGCTATAGAAGTTACCCATATCTGAAGCAAGATATGAGGGTACGCGTTGAAGACAAAAGTCGAGCCTAGAAGCCTTAGATACTAAAGCATCAAGAAACATTTACCAAGAGATTGATGATGACACCTATAGATTGTAGGTTGAAGCACCTTCTGAATTGGAAACAAAGCCAATATTTTAATGTAAATATCATGTGACACTTTGTAATAAACCATTAGTTTCCGCTGCATTTTGGTTGTTGATTACTAATCGTGACGTCCCGCCTCTCTGGGCCCGGGGTGTGACAGATTGGTATCAGAGCCAGAGGTTGTAGCGAACTAGGTCTGCTTCGCGAGACCTAAACTAAAACCATATGAACTTCATAGGACCACCTTAGTAAGGTGACTCTTCTGAGCTTTGCTGAACCAATGGTGCAGAAATATGGGTTTGCTTTGCAATACCTAAGCTGTAACCATAAATAGGACCAGCCTAGTAGGTTGTTTTCATGACCCAGTGATCCAAAGTTTGCAGCAAAAATAGGTTTCCTTTAGAACACCCTTTTTTTAACCTGGATACCTTAAGGATTTCATATATCCCATTAAGAATTCTCTACCCTATAAGAAACCCTTATACATTAGGGTATTACCTATGATAGGTGCACCCGAATAAACCATGAAAGTATGGAATCTTTTGGAGTTGACTCTTAGGACTACTGATTATCAAGTACTAAGAATATTAGAAACCAAAGGTGTGCATATAAGTTAGGACTTAAATCCGGGAGAGATACTTATCTGATTGCACAGTTGACTTTTGTCACTATATGAAACAACTGTTGTTGGCTATACACTTGATACGACTTGTGTCGTTACCTGAGACAACTGTTATACTGATACTTGTTTGGAATGATGATACTTGCTTATATGCTTCATTTATATGATGATACTTGTTAGAATATAGCGATAAGATACTAACCATGATGCCTTTTTGTTTGATCTGCTCCCTAGAATAGTATGTACCTGAATGCTCATTATTTGCTTGATTTGTTTGAACTGCACTTTGACACAATTGTTGGGTTAGTAAGATTGTTAGCATAATTAGAATCTAAGTGCGCTTAATTGTAGATGATGAACAAATGGGAATTGTAACTCAAAGAACTAATTACCTAAATCAGAACTTATGATGGGAATAACCAGGATGATAGTGTAAGGTAAATTGACAATTACGGGTGCACACGTAATGGTGAATTTACAGGTACACTTGAATTCTGGTGGGCCCTGTCATGTAAACTAATATCTATGTATAACATTTAAAGAACCAATAGATACAAGAAATGAACACAAATATTTGGAATATATTCAATGATTTCATGTTCAAAACTTTCATGCTGGGCGAAAGCCAATTGACACTTGAAGAGCTATCAGGGACGACGTTGCAGTAACTATTCCTTTTCTTCTTCTTCTCTTTTCTTTTGTTCGACTACCCTATTGGATTTATAATGATTCAATTATCTGACTCAAAATATCGTCAGGTGATGTTCTCAAGCTCAATTGGTCTCGCGCTGAGAGTGCGGTACTTCACCTAAGTTATGCGTGTACTTTAGCAATATCGTTCATTCTTTTTGTGATGCCCAAGGATTTCTTCCTACCTATTACAGAATTCGTTTCAACTTTGTTGGTATCATAAAAGACTCTCTAACATAAACTCTACAACCGAGAATAGATTGGAGTAATGGACTGTCAAGAAGCACGTCATATAGTCAACGACATAGAAGACTTGTCACTTCTTTCTTCCTTATTAGCCTGCACATCATAGGACATTCTGGACTCTAGAATTCCTCTATCAATTTCTTAAAGTCTTTGATGACTGATTTCTTTATACCTATTCGACGTCATAGAACCACTTAATCCAAAAGAAAATCCTTAATATCAGCTCTGGTAATGATTAACAATCACCTCTCGTAGTACCAAGTGTTTATGAAATCCTTCATCATCAATGAATCGTTAGTTACCTACTAACAATCTTTACCTGCAACATAAGTTGAATTATTTTGACCGTGCTCTTAACTGGCCATGTTGTTGGTAAACTTCTGAGTGCTAGAATAAATAAGAGATGAAACATCGTTCTAAAATCCTGATTCCATAGAAATAAAGGCTCAAGTGCTAGAGATACTTGCTGAGAAAACTAACCTTTGAGCTTTCAAAACAAAAATATGAATTTACAACTTATGTGAATTCCCGGTTTTCACTCACCCTCTACTCTAGATTTATTTCCCATAAAATTCATGGTCTAACGAGTGGTGCTACTCACCCTAAACCCCCTATCATGACCCTCATCTTTGGAAACGCGTGATAGCCGATGCGGAAAACTTTAAAACCCTGTAAGTCATCTCTACCCGGAGAGCTCTACTAGCCAAGTGATAAGTTCGTGATTCGAGAGTGAGGATCAAGAAGCTGGAATACGATCTCGAAGCTATGTAATAGGTTATTAGAGTGGTAGTTAGCCTCCTTACGCTAGCAAGCACCTTGATAAAGTCCTAAACTGGTTCGAATCGATACGATCGATGATAATGAAGAATTCATGGGGAAGACTCATGGTTGAACTTAAAGGATGGTATTGCTCCAAAAGATGTATTAGAAAGCATAGAAGATCAGCTATAAGAGATCTCGTGTGATAAATCACTTGAGATCCAACTACAACGAAGTGGTAAACATGAACCAGATTGTAGACAAAGAAAGTCTGCATAATCATCCCTAATCGTAAGCGTTGGTGTTAATCCTCCTTAAATTTTTAAACCTCTCTTAAAGTGATTCTCTAATACCTTACCCTAGAACGCTCCGTACCGTCGGAAATTCGAGCTAAAAGTCTCACTCTCATATCTCGTGGAACAATCGATAAGCTTATAAGAAATTAGAATCTAAATAGAGTTACTTGCTTCACGAATAGACCCTTTATAGGGCACAGTTGCCTCGAAGAATATGGACCGAGGAAGAGGTCATCTAGAAGGTTGACCTTCAATGGGAAGCACTATAAAGGAATTAGTAGGAACGTTTGCAGCAATTCTGTAGCTTAAGACAACAGTTGGGGTTGCTCTTAAGGAAATTAAGTCGAAAAATAGAAGTAATATATGTATGGAGGTGCTGTACTTGAAACTTATATTAAGGAGCTGGTGGAAGGAAAGAAGATTCTAGAGCTGTTAGATAAACAGTCCATAATACCTGGTATGTCACCTTAAGGAAACATAATACTCTTTATGGAAGGAAAATAGAATGCTCCAAGTATTGATAGACTATCAAGAGCTAAATAAAGTCACCAAAGATAAGTGATATCGTCTTTCTAGAGATGTTAACCTGCTTAATCAATTTCAAGATGTTACCTACATCTTAATTGTTATCAGTCATGATTATAAGGAAAACGACATTACAAAGTAGCTATTAAAAACAAGATATGGCAAGTACGAAGGTTGCGGTCAAGCCTGTGTGGGAGGACCTACACATTTCACGGTACTCAGGAGTCTCATGGATGGGATTTGTAAGCCATACTAGATAGGTATGTCATTTTGTCACTACTAATGAGCATGAAATTCGAGACAATTCGCTAGAATGCGAGGCTATAAAATTCCGGGAAGAAGTAAAAACCCAATTGAGATGCGTCAATGCTTAGGTTTAGGCGAAAATTGTGGAAGGATTAATAAAAACTTCACTCGTGTAGCTATACGACTGGCATCTTTATCCTTGGAAAAATGCGGAATTCGTTGGGGCGCGAATAAGAAAGTTTCAGATGAGTGTTGATGCAACGGTATAAAGCAATTTTCTAGTCGCCCGATAAAGCTAAGAAAATATATGGAGAGCTACATTAAGCATGAACTGGAAACTTCCGTAAAATCAAAAAGATGCACCTGGATACATTATCGGCGCGACATTACCAACTACACATCAGAATACTAGACCAAGCACAATAGGGTGATCGACAATCGGTAACGTCAACCGCATTGACAAGTGTGGATAGGAGGCCATCATCCGCATTGTCCTAAGACATCCGTATTACCAAATGCGAGAGAACAAGTCTTGACCGCATTGGTATCTGCTTACCCTCTTTGACGAATGCGGATAGCCTATAGTTAGGCTTTTCTTCTATTGCCTTCGCTGTATCATTTCTTGAACTTGTAAATTCTCCTAGCGTTGGTTCCCGAGAGTTTATGGCACATCCTATATCGGGAAACTCTTGACATGCATCTAATAAGATGAATAGATCTACTCGAAGACTGATATTATGATACAGAACCGTTCCGGAAAAAGAAGCATACTCGAAGAAGCACATAGTGGAAGAAAAGACTTAACCCCTTAAACTGACATAAAGTAAAAGATAGATTGGCACAAAACGACTGTGCCCGGGCCCTGAAAGTGATATGGATTTTTAAGTGCTTTATGGCGGGATATCTGTAACACCTCTGAAATTTAGCCCAATTAGAAAACTTAATGTATTATAGACCCAATAAAGGTCCGGATTGATTTGGGCTTACCAAAGAAATCTTGCAAAACGAAACTAGCCTTTTTGGGCCCAATAAGCCCAATAAGGGCCCGAACTTATAAAAAGGCCCATTTAAGGCCCAAATACATGTTTAGGAACTAATTAAACAAGAAACCATGAACAATGAATTATTAGGTGATTTGAAATAACTATGGAAAGATCCAAACTAAAAACAGATTCAGAACCCATACCGGGTAAAATCCGGCAATTTACCGCGTACTAACGTCTGAATTCCATCAGAAATTCCTACAATGACTTGTCATCCAATCTAAATCATTTTGAATCTTAAACAATGTCATAAATAATGATTGCTAAAAGTTTTTTCATCAAACCTGCATAAGCAATGGAAATACGTAAGTGAAACGCGAATACCGGTTTTCACCGGCATTTAACTGGCGTCTGTTGTGACAACCGAGCCTTGTAACTCCGTAAACAATTATCTAATCATTGTTTATTATCATATCATATTAAATAGGTGAGTGATGCGTTGTCTGGAATAAATGCGTTCCGAAACGCGACCGTGACGCGAACCGGGTTACGATCAGGTCAAACCCGAGAATTCTTCAGATAAGGCTTTAACGTGACTAACATAGGAAGTTAACGCTCAAAATATCATTTTAATACTTGATTGTATATAATTTGATACCAAAATGATAATATTAACGCTCATTTGATAAAAACGCATAAAACCGTTAAACGTATTAAATACGCGTCAATTTACAACCTCGTTTAATTATTCGATATGTTTTTTAATACGATAAAATTTATAATCTTGGAATATTTATAACGTTTTGTATAACCGAATCTAACGGGAAAGAAAAGTTTAACGTTGCACGAAAACTTAATCGAACGTGTACAAACCGACCCGTATTCTAACCCATCATTTAACCCTAGTATATAAGCTCATTTTTTATCATTTTAGGGTTTTAGACAAACATTTGGGCAGAAAGAGAGGGTGGAATTCGCGGCCACCTCTCTCCCTCCTCTCTCCGGCGGTTTTCCGGCCACCGGCGGCGATTCCGGCGACGCCCCGGTGAGTACCATATATCAAATCGAAGCTCTAGGAAAGACGAACACGATGGCGGTGGTGGTTTCTTCTGATTCGCAACGAAGAGGAAGTTATGGACGAGAGAAGGAGGAGTGGCGGCTAGGGTTCCGGCGAGGTTCCAGCCGCCGCAGCCGGCGACTGGCGGCGAGTGGTGGCGAGTGCTACCCATGCTCTTCTTCGTCTCGACGAGATCTTTCCAATGGTGGTAGCTTCACCCTCTAACTCGTAGCATATTGAAAGTTATGAGGCAAAGAAGGTGGCGGCAGCTGGGTTTGGTTCGAAGGGCTGTATTGGTTGTCGCGGCTGGAGGGTTTCGTGTGGCTGCTGTTGGCCGCGGCTGTGAGTGGGGATGTGGTGATGAAGCCGCGGTGATGGTGACCGTGGTGGGAGCTTTAGGTGGCGACCAAGGGCTGTTGGTGGCGGTTGAAGACCCGGCTGCGCAGACGATTGTTTTGGTGGCTGTTGTTAGTATCAGTCGCAGTTGTGGGCTGTAGATAATGGTGGAATAGGTCGCGAATGGGGAAAGGGATGGGCTGGTGTTGCTGCTGGTAGTCTATGGCAGATTGTGGCAATGCTTGTCGGGTGTTAATGTTGGATGTCGGTTGTATTGGCTGCGGTAGACGAAAGAAGGTGGTTATGGTTGTTGTTGGTCATGGTAATGGAGTTGTTTGGTGATAGCCAATGGTGATTGAGCAACCGAAGGTGATGATGTTGGTAAAGGTTAGTGGTGGTGATCTAAGGCTGCTCTTGTGGATGCATGTTAGATTCAAGGCAAAAACCGAAATATATGGTAACGTATATTGCGGTTATAGTTTCGTTTGGGTATGAGATATCAATATCAAAGCGTTTGTAAATGTTTTTAGTATGTTTTGACTAGGTTAAGTCATGACCTAAGTTGATGGTCAATTGAGGTCAACGGGTCGTCAACAACAAGAACGTGATGAGATCAAGAGCAATACGGGTGGGTTAGTGAACGTAACCGAGTGAAAGGTATAATCGCACGCACAACGCAATTGAAATTGAATTATAAATTGCATGTGTGTTGTTTGAGCTTTAATTATACAAAATACATGAATTATAAACGAAAATGAACGTCACTTATTATAATTATCTGATTTAAACGGATGGTTTGGGCACGAGATTTAAATAACAACGTTATTTATTAGAAATCAATTTAGATAAAATACATGAAACTTTATATTTTTGGGAAATGGTTATAACACGTCATAGATGATAACAAATAAGTTGAATTCATGTCACGTTAAATCGTTACAAGACTTAAAGATGTAAAATACATTAAAATACGACTTTGCATTTGTATATATATGTATACAATAGATATTTAGGTTAACCGGCATCTACAAGTTTTATTTAAGATAAAAGACCTAAAATGCTATAATGATCCATCGTCGTGTTGTTATTAATTGTCGGTCATCTCATTGTTATTGAAATAAATATTAATAGTAATACTCTTTTTATACAAAATATCGTCAACTATCATCAATAATTGGATTAGTTAGCGTCAACCGAGTTAACAAATATGATATAAACGCGAACATTATAAACATCGTTTGAGACATTATATATTACTTACATTGTCAATGCGAGTTATTTTTGAAGATTTGGAATCCATGACATAAATTGATTTTCTACCTTATTTATGCTAAGACCCAATTTTTGATTAAGTGCATTAACTAACCTATGTACACGAGTTAATTCATGACAAATAACCAATATACAAGAAGCTAGGATACACTAAGGATACTAGCACCAACCTTAAGTCAACTAAAGAGCTCAACCGCACGTATGTAATAACATCATGCTAATTCTAAACGTGAATCTTATATGTTCTAGTTAGGATTGCTTTGTTGATGATCATCACTTTTCTTTATCGAGCTCTGAATTTATATAAGGACACCAGGTGAGTTCTAGTGATTCCCTTTTTAATTACTGTTTTTGGGATGAAACATGCTCTTTGTTATGAACTATGATTGTCCTTTATTTGATGCTTGTATGTGGGACTTTTTGGATACCTGCTGATACTTATGTCATGATCATTAATTCTTTTGTGAACCGCTTGTTTTATGTGAATAGATCTATTTGGGGAATCCCCCACGCACAGTGGCTCCTGCTACAGGGAGGTACCCCACTGAGATCCTGAGGGGTCTTTTGTGGCATGTAACAGGTTTTGAATATGAAACTATGGTGAACCATCCTGGCAGGAATGGTTCGCTGATTTGAGGCTTGGTTCCTTCCTTCGGGAATATCCAGTTAAACACAAGTTTAGAAGAGGCCAACCGGGGACCAAGTGCAGGGTTGATTGTGATACCCCACGATGATTGATACTATGATGATGCTTTTAAAATCTAATGAGATTTTTCATAACCTTTTACACTTGATTCTAAACTTTTAAATGTGGACTTTCAGAGTCCCTTTGTTTTAAGACTTAAAGTACATATGTTTTGAAATTTTACTAATGGATTCTAAAGAGACTTTTGTTTTCTGAAACTTTAACCACTTGAACTCACCAACTTTATATTGACTAAAAATCTTTTTGAGCATGTCTTCAGGTACAGCTAGGGAGAATAGTTGAGCTATAGAAGTTACCCAAATCTGAAGCAAGATATGAGGGTAGGCGTTGAAGACAAAAGTCGAGCCTAGAAGCCTTAGATACTAAAGCATCAAGAAACATTTACCAAGAGATTGATCATGACACCTATAGATTGTAGGTTGAAGCACCTTGTGAATTGGAAACAAAGCCAATATTTTAATGTAAATATCATGTGACACTTTGTAATAAACCATTTAGTTTCGCTGCATTTTGGTTGTTGATTACTAATCGTGACGCCCCGCCTCTCTGGGCCCGGGGTGTGACAATATCCCCCCACTCATGATACATTCGGCTTCTGATGTACGTGATATCATTGCTCAGGTCATCCACTCGAGAGTTCAGATTTTTGATGCGGTTGAAAGCTTGTTGCGCGTATTCGAATGATCTCCTTGTATGGTCACTGGTGGTCTGAATTGCTTCATAAAGGTCTAACATGGTTGGGAATTCTCCAGCGTGTGAGCTGGAGGCCCCGGCTTCTTCATGATGTGTTGGCATATCAAGGTCCATGATAATCTCCTCAGGATCTGCCGGATCCCAGATTTGTCCCTTCCTATCCATAAATCTCGGTTGTCCATTTGGTAGGGTTGTATCATATACATGCTTATGCAAATGCTTAAGTCCAGCAATCCCGGCATTACTCCTTCGGTTCCCTCCGTGTTACACCCATAACTCTCGTACAAGCTCAGGATCCAGCTTCCTCCAAACATGGTTGTCGGAGCACCTGCAGTTGCATTCCTGGCAAACAAGTTACAAAACAAATACCCAATGTTGCATGGCAAATTATTAGTCATACAGTATAAAATAAACAGGTCTCTCAAACTAACAACTCCCTCGCTTTGGCCACGAGCTGTTATCGAATGGCTAAGCAACCGATGTATGTATCGTAGCAACGGGTCCCGAATCTGACTGCTCTTGGTTTTACTTGAGTTGAAGGCCCTTGTTCCAATCTTTTCCCAAAATGTCTTTCTCATGGCACCGCTTTCTACGTCCCTACTTTCCTCATCTGGAAATGTATGGTAAGCTGGCATTCCTGATATTGCTTCCTCCTCCATTTCCTGTTCTGTATATATTCCCAGATAGACTCCAAATAAAGCGATGGATGTTTTTCGCCAATGTCCACCTAGTCTGAATGTAACTGCTTCATCATCCCAAGGGTCGGAGTCTTTCATGCTAAGTCTGAAAGATGCTAAAAATTCAAGAGTTAGTTCATAAATAGAAGGTCTGTTTTGTGAAAACAACCGCTTCCACTGAATACTCAATAAATTGTTATATCTTTCGAGCTGTCCGACAACCGTCAAGGTTTCCTCATCGGCTTGCAAATGTGACTTTTCAGCCCTTTGCAAGAGGCTTTGCAACCGGTCACGACACCATCTTTCACGGTTTCCTCCAAATGGTAAGTATGGATGGTTCATGATCCTGAAATTTTGACAAATCAGTTAAAATATACAAAACCGGTTTTTGGTATAGTCTATCTATTTTAGGGATAAAAATTGATTTTCAAGAGCCATGTCACCCTTTTTGTGAACTTTTGTTGAAAAACAGTTGACACATTTGCTTTTTAAGAAAAATTTGTTAAACATGGGGGTGTGTCTCTTGAAACGTGGGGGTGCGGTTAACATTTTGAGGCACGGAATTTCAACTCGAGCACACGTGGTTTTGTTTGTAAATCTTTGATTAAGCATAAATTTGTCATTTTCTTTCTTGAAAAACCAAAGATTATACATTAAACATTTTGAGCATTTGTTAATAATTCAAGACAAAAATATATAATGTTTCAACACTACTTGCCAGTTCTTGTAACTTGAACATGATTAATAATGAAATCACCACGCATTATGAAGATAGTCTTGTTAACACTAAAGGGAAACATACTAATACTAATAACTAACTAATCATACTAATTGACACTAATCAACTTCAAGAGAAATATAAACAAGAAGGGATAAATCATTCATAATTCCATAACATGTTTAAGCACAAGCTCTTACATATAATCATTAGGATTTCGGTTGTTTAGAGACCTAATCACCTAAATACATGCAAATGGCTATCATAATCATAGGAATCAGTATACTAACCTCTTGATTAAAGCTCTTGAAAGATGACTTGAAAATATGAAAGAAAAATTGAAAAAAATTGCACAAGGTGAAGAGGATACGACTTTGCAGGCAAAGAAGTCGGGATTTATCATGCAACATTGATGGGGAACAAGACAAAAGGCTGAAACAAGTCAGGTTTTGTCAATTTTTTTGTCGTCACGGGGGCGTGCCTATATAGGCACGGGGGCGTGTTCCACTTATGCAGTTTCGGTTCAGCCTTTTGTTGTTCCGTTTCTCAATTTCACGCGTTGCGTAATTTACCTGGTTAAGTTTTGTCACATCCAAATCATCAGAAAAGCTACGATATTTGGTCTAGAATTTAAATAAACAAGCAAAGCGACAAGTACATTTTCCTAGCTCCTACGATTGCATAATACGTTAAAAACCGGGAATCTGAAACTGCAAAACTAGACTCCTTAACGCGCACTAGCGCACATGACCCATCACGAAATGCCTCTAGAAGAAGCCTCCACACATTTCGTGTGGAAGGGTCGGGATAGGGTAGTGCAAAGTGCGGTTGCTAAGTTCCGCAAGCCGGTGATTGATGGAAACGAGTTCCTCGCTCATTTCCTGAACTTTCTGGATAAGTTCAGCTAAGCGTTGAGTTGCGGTGAGATTCATCTCAGTCAATTTCTTGATTAGCTCATGAAGCTTGAAGAAATATTCTTGAGTTGTTGGTACCCGAGTTTCAGATCGTGGTTTCGTCACAGGATTCCAATTGGAACTTCCTTGACTTGATTCTTTCATCTTTTCTTTATGAGATTTTGAGCAGAAATGGGTGTGATGAAAGCTTGGAACAAGTGTGGTATTTATACACAGGTCGGAAAAGTTGATCATGGGGGCGTGCTTGGGTAGGCACGGCCCCGTGCTTCTCAGAAGTCGCCTTAAATTCGACCTGTAACGTTCCAGAGTCGTCAACGGAGATCATGGAAATTTTTTTGTCAGAGTCACGGGGGCATGTTCAGTGGGGCACGACCCCGTGCTTGTGCTTGTGAGTCCTACAAAAAGTTAAAAATTTCAAATAAAATCTATGTACAAGTGTCGTATTTTCGTTTCGGGTCTTCGGCGCGACCCTTCCCCACACTTAATCTTCGTCGGGGCGGAGGTGTAATTCCTTCGAGAAAATCTTGGTTGGCCCATCGTTATATGGTTTTAAATGATGTCCATTCACTTTGAAACTTAAACCGTTGTGGTTGTCAATTTCGATAGCACCGTTTGGAAACACATTTTTAATCGTGTAAGGTCCAGACCTATGTGATTTTAGCTTTCCGGGAAACAAACGTAAACGAGAGTTATACAGTAAGACACGTTCCCCCACATGAAATCGTTTAGTGCTCCTTAAACGAGAGTCATGGAATTTCCTTGTCTTTTCCTTGTAAACCCTAGCGTTTTCGTATGCTTGTTCTCTCAGTTCCTCTAGTTCATGGATTTGTAGAAATCGATTCTTTCCTGCAAGGCCTTGGTCTAGGTTTGCTGCTTTGAGTGCCCAATAGGCTTTATGTTCCAGTTCCACAGGTAGATGACACGACTTCTCATAAACGAGTTTGAACGGTGTTGTGCCAATGGGAGTCTTAAAGGCTGTTCGAATAGCCCATAATGCATCATTTAGCTTGGTAAACCAGTTCTTGTGATTTTGTCCTACGGTTTTTTCTAGGATTCATTTGATACCTCGATTAGTGACTTCAGCTTGCCTATTTGCTTGTGGATGATAAGCGGTTGTAAAGAGATGGTTCACTCTATAACGAGCCATTGCTCTTTCGAACTGGTTATTACAGAAATGGGTTCCTCGATCACTAATCAAAGCCTTGGGGGTACCAAAACGAGAGAATAATTTCTTAAGGAATCTGACAACATTTCTTGCATCGTTGGTAGGCAGGGCTTGAGCTTCGGCCCATTTTGAGACATAATCAACTGCTACCAAGATATAACGATTCCCAAATGACACCAGGAATGGCCCCATGAAATCAATACCCCATACATCAAATACCTCACATACTTGAACGGGTTTCTAAGGCATCTCATCCCGTGTCGAGATGTTGGTTGCTCTTTGACATGCATCACAGGTGCGTACCATGTTATGAGCATCCTTGAAGATTGTGGGCCAATAGAATCCAGAATCGAAGACCTTTTTGGCTGTTAGGGTTGCTCCATGGTGGCCTCCTGTGGGTCCTTCATGACAGTGCCTTAGATCTGTTCCGCTTCACTTCCGTATACACATCTTCGAATGAGTTGGTCCGCACCGATTCTAAATAGGTACGGGTCTTCCCAATAGTAATGCTTAATGTCAGTAAAAATTTTCTTCTTTTGCTGATAAGTCATTCCTTTGAGAAGGATTCCGCTTGCCAAATAGTTCGCGAAATCAGCAAACCAAGGATGCTCATCGATTGAAGATTGGATGTTCAAAAGGAATTCGTGAGGAAAATTATCGTTTATTTTGAATCCCTCGGTTTATGGAGGGTTTGAATCTTCAAGACGCGAAGGATGATCAGCTGCTACATTTTCTGCTCCTTTCTTGTCACGAATCTCAATGTCGAATTCTTGAAGAAGAAGTATCCATCGTATCAATCTCGGCTTTGCATCTTGTTTGTTGAACAGATAACGTAGGGCTGCATGATCGGTATAGACGATTGTTTTTGACAGGATTAGATACGAGCGGAATTTGTCAAATGCGAAAACTACTGCGAGAAGTTCTTTCTCGGTGGTTGTGTAGTTTTCTTGCGCGTCATTTAGGGTTTTGCTCGCATAGTGAATTGGGTGAAATTGCTTGTCTTTCCTTTGTCCTGACACGGCTCCTACCGCAAAATCGCTTGCATCGCATATGAGTTCAAATGGTAACGTCTAATCTGGGGAAACCATAATTGGAGCGGTGACCAATCTCTCTTTTAACAGATCAAATGCACTGATGCATTCGTTGGAAAACACGAATTTTGCATCTTTCTCAAGAAGTTGAGTCATTGGTCGTGCGATTTTTGAGAAGTCTTTAATGAAACGACGATAAAATCCTGCATGACCTAGGAAGCTTCTAATTTCTTTCATGGTTGTGGGATATGGCAGTTTGGAAATAGTGTCAACTTTGGCTTGATCAACTTCGAGGCCTGCTCGAGAGATCTTATGTCCCAACACTATTCCTTCAGTAACCATGAAGTGGCACTTTTCCCAATTCAAAACAAGGTTAGAATCCTCACATCTAACCAGCATCTTTTCCAGGTTTTCAAGACATTTTTCAAATGATTTTCCAAAGACAGAGAAGTCATCCATGAAAACTTCCATTGAGTGTTCAATCATGTCATGAAAAATTGCTACCATGCATCTTTGAAATGTAGCAGGGGCATTACACAATCCAAAAGGCATTCGGTGATAAGCAAAAGTGCCATATGGACAAGTGAATGTTGTTTTCTCTTGATCTTCAGGAGCAATGGGAATTTGGAAATACCCTGAGAAACCATCGAGGAAACAATAGAACATTTTTCCAGAAAGTCTCTCGAGCATTTGGTCGATGAAAGGTAGAGGGAAGTGATCCTTCCTTGTGGCGTCATTGAGTTTGCGATAGTCGATGCAAACTCTCCATCCTGTAACCGTACAAGTTGGAATAAGCTCATTCTTCTCGTTAGTTACCACAGTCATTCCTCCTTTCTTTGGAACAACTTGGACGGGACTGACCCAAGGCGAATTAGAAATAGGGTAAATCAAACCGGCATCTAGCAGTTTGATTACTTCTTTCTTCACCACCTCTTGCATGCGATTTAAACGTCTTTGAGGTTGAATGACAGATTTAAAGTTTTCCTCCATCAATATCTTATGAGTGCAAAAGGATGGATTGATTCCCTTGATGTCCATGATTTTCCATGCAATTGCTCGTTTATGTGCCTTCAGCACATTGAGCAACTTGTTCTTCTCATCATTTGATAAGGCGGATGAGATTATGACAGGAAGTTGAGATGTATTTTCAAGAAAAGCGTATTCGAGATGAGACGGTAGCTCTTTGAGTTCTAAAGTCGGAGGGTCTTTGATAGAAGGTTTGGCTTTAGGTTCTAATTCTTGATCGATAATCTCAAATGCTTCTTGATAAGATGATGTTTCATCAACTTCAAGTTCTGGAATGATTTGGTTCTCACAGATGGGCTCCGTGGTTTGGATTTCTATTAATTGAGTATTGCAAGCTTCAGTTTGACGAGTGTTCTTTAGATGACAGCTTATGATTGAGTCGCAAACATCAATCGCAAACATCAATATAATAGAGTGAATCGTCATGATGTTGAGGATGTTTCATGGATTGTCCTATGTCGAATGTCACTTCCTCCTCATCCACTCGGAGTGTGAGTTTGCCGGTGCAAACATCAATGAGGGCTCAAGCGGTTGCTAAGAAAGGTCGACCTAGGATGAGAGGAACATTCTTATCCTCATCCATGTCGAGGATCACAAAATCAACAGGAAATACGAACTTGTCGATTTTAACTAAGAGATTTTCAACAATGCCCCTCGGATATTTGACAGAACGGTCAGCTAATTGGATGCTCATACAAGTAGGTCTAGGCTCACCTAAGTTTAACTTTTCGAAAACCGTATAAGGCATAAGGTTAATGCTAGCACCTAAATCGGCTAACGCGTTGCTGACAGAAAGATTTCCTATTAGGCAAGGTATGGTGAAGCTCCCTGGATCAGTCATCTTTTGAGGTAGTTTGTTTTGAAGAACTGCTGAGCATTCCTCATTCAAAACTACATGTGATAACTCTTCCAGTTTCTTCTTGTTTGACAATACACCCTTTAAAAACTTAGCATAATTTGGCATTTGGGCTAAGGCTTCCACCAATGGCAGATTAATATGGAATTGCTTGAACAATCCCAGAAATTTGCCATATTGTGCCTCCATTCGTTGCTGTCTCAGACGACCGGGATATGGAGGTGGTGGAACATAAGGTGGCGGTGGTATGTATTTCTTGGCTGGTTCTTCAACAATGACAGGTTGCTTTTGCTTGTCACTTGTATTACTTGGTGTCTCGAGTTCTATTTCTTCAAGGATGGGCTGTAATACAGGTGCATCACCTTGAGTGGTTTTGCCACTCCTTGTGGTGATGGCTTTGACTTGAGCATTAGGGTTTGTTATAGTATTGCTAGGCAAAGCACTTGGGGTCTTGCAGATAGTTGTTGTGCTATCTGACCTACTTGGTTTTCAATGGTTTGCAATGATGCTTTGTTGCTTTTGATGTCAGCCTCGTTTCTGTGGAACCTTTCCTCGTTTCTTCGATCAGATTTCCGGATGTACTCATCTGTGGCTTGTGTGGTTAACAATAATTGCTGCAATAAGTCTTCCATTGATGATGCTCTACGGTCTTGATTACTACTGCTTGGACCTTGATATGGTGGTTTCTATTGTTGGTAAGGTGGCCTACGGTTGAATCTAGATGATGATTGGTTGTTACCAGCTTCTTTGTAATTTGGATTGCTCCTCCAATTTGAGTTGTTGTTATATGAGTTGTTTGGGCCTCCTACGTAGTCAACATCTTCAACCATCATAATGCCTTGTGGACATTCATTGGTCTTGTGTGAATTTCCACATGTGTTGCATCGTGTTGGAGTCTTTTTAAGTTCAGCTTGCAATTGTTTGAATCGTTTGGTTAAGACTTCTAATTGGGCTGTGATCAGCGTTTCAGAGTCTAATTAATGAATTCCTCTAGAGTTGATTTTGTTTCTCAAGGGATTGTAAGCAAAGCTTTTCTTAGCTGCTTTCTCTAGGGCTTGGTATGCTTCTGTTGGTGTGACACGTCCGAAATCTCCTCCCACACTTTGGTCTACAGCTTGTTTGTGTGCTCCGCTGATTGCATCATAAAAAGTTTGACACTGCAGCCACAGATCAAGTCCGTGATGTGGGCATCTCCGAAGGAGACCTTTATATCTCTCCCACGCTGCGTGTAATGATTCATCATCGTCCTGGCGAAAGCTTATGATGCTACTTCTTAATTTGGCAGTGCGATTAGGTGGAAAGTATTTCAACAGGAATTGTTCAGCCATTTCCGCCCATGTGGTGATAGAACCAGGCGGAAGTGAATCAAGCCAGTCAATGGCTCGACCGCAAAGTAAAAATGGAAAAAGTCTTAGTCTAATAGCATCGTCTGAACAGTTATTGATTTTGAATGCTGCACACATACGAAGGAATCGTGAGATGTGAGCGTTAGGGTCTTCGTCTTGCAATCCGTGAAACTGAACAGTGTTCTCTACGAGTTGGATAATACTAGATTTAATCTCGAAATTGTTGGCCGCTCGCTATTGCTGGTTGGACAACACTAGACTCATAACCGTCGATTGATGGTGTGGCATAGTGCGTCATCTTCATTTCCTCGTCTTGATTAGCCATGTCTCCTTCGGATAGTGTATCTTCCGAGATGTCTTCTTTGATGACTGTTGCTGCTTGTTGTGGTCTTTCACGTAACCTTTGTCGGAAAAGTCGTTTAGGTTCCAAAAGAGGTGAAACAAGTTCAGGACTAGACGAGTCGGACATACACTAACTTAAGGAAGCATAAACTAACTAAGGCTTAAAATGAATCAGGCAAATATAACTAAACTATCTAAGGCAAACAAACTACAAAATTAACATAAATTTGAACAAAGATTGTATTAACAATTATAAACAAGATAGTCAAAAATCTGGATTGTCTTTCAAACTTGCCGTGTGTCCCCGGCAACGGAGCCAAAAACTTGATGCGGTGTGAAAGTATATATATACTGATAAAGGATTTTCGCATAGATTCAGTTTTAAATGGTTGTTACTACCACTAACTACACACACAAAAGGCAAGTGCACCTATCGTGAGGTAATATAGTGATGGTAAGAACCGAGTATCAATCCGTGGACACACTCAGACTACTCAACAACCCTTATGATTGACTATCAGTTTTGGTTTTTGTTTAGGAGGATAAGTTGCATTGATGTAAATTAGGGTTTCTTTAGGCTTTTAAAACTTATAATAAAAATAGAAATAACAAATAAAGCAAAACAAGTTGAAACTTTTGGATTTAAAATCAGGGGATAAAGGCTATCATCCTAACTTGGATTACACTTATGTAACTGTGATGAAGTGGTGGTGTGATTAAAGATATTGAATAAAGTAATTGTGTTAACGTTTATAAAGATGAGCTGGCGCGATTTCTCGTCTATCCGCTCCGTAGTGACCAGGACCATGTCAGGTTGAGATTTACTACTGCTTAGGTTAAGGCCCTAGTAATGTAGGTAAATCTTTTGTGTCCTTTTGGACATACGATTTCTGAAAACATAACTTAATATAAGAAGAGAGTTGATCAAGTTCTATTCCAACATACCATTAATTTTAGAAAACCATAACAATTACTGTAGATTTCTCAGACTAATAAAAGGGAACCCGTAAATGATCAGAGAGTTAAGGTGATATGATTTCTAATAACCATCTCTACTTAATTAGCCATAGTTTGTTATGAATAAAAGTTGATCATACGTTTTTCAACAGTGTATGACAATCACAATTACAAACCATAAGTTTATAACCCCCCGTTCAAATATAGGTGCTACCCATCAAAAGTTTTCCCAAGACCACCATAACATTAACACAACATTTATCACACCATTAGTTCATCACAAATTACAGAAGTTTCATCCAGTTAGGATGATAATGAGAGTTTAGCTCATAATGAGCTTGAACATAACAACACACAACATAGAAGACAAATATGAATTCATCGGTGAAATGAAACAATCAAACCGGTGATCCACAATGGATGATGTTTAGACAATCCTGAACTTCTTCCAAGTGTTGTATGCACCTCTCGAGCCTCCAAATGGTATTCAAGACTTGATTCCCGAGACAATTTTGTAGAGTATCACCCCACCAAAAGCTTGCCAAAATGGTGAACTTAGCCCCTATTTATAGGCTTCCCAGAGTGCTTAAGCACGGCCCCGTGACAAAAAGGCACGACCCCGTGTTAGTACAATGCTTATGAAAGTTGGTCGGATCGTACGCACAGGAGTTGTCGGGCACGACCCCATGACAAATGGGGCACGACCCCGTGAAAGGGCCAAGCACGGCCCCGTGACTATTGGGGCACGGCCCCGTGACTGCTTTTGGGGAACAGTACTTTTTGTCCTGTCAGATGTCCAATCACGGGGGTGTGCCAAATTAGCACGGGGGTGTGTTTCAGGCAAGGCATGGGGGCGTGCTAAATGAGGCACGACCCCATGCTTGGAATTTTAAGCTTGGATTTCTTCAATTTCTTGTCCAATATGCTCCTTTTTTCCATCTTGTCCTTCACAACACCTAAAAACACAACTAAATGATTTTAAGTACATAATCATCATATTTCGGAAGATATCAAAGAATAATTGATGTGCTTTTGATAGTGTTTTTATGTATAATTTGGGGCACATCATGTATCTTATTATCGACATGAATCTCGCCCATAAGAATGATTAAGGTGACATTGGCTAGACACCACTTTTAGTTTGACATATGAAAAGCATCATGGATAAGTTTAAATTCTTGAGGTAGCTTAAGCTTACAGGCAACAAGACCAATCCTTTCTAGGATATCGAATTGTCTAACGTACCTAGGAGAAAGTTTACTTTTCTTCTTAAATTGAACGATTCCTTTCCATAAGAAAACTTTAAGTAAAACATAATTTCCAACTTGAAACTCAAGAGGCTTTCTTTTATTACCAACATAGCTTTTCTGACAGTCTCATGTAAACTTGAGTCTTTCTTGAATCTTTAATACCTTGTCTGTGGGTTTTGATAGGTGAGCAATGTTTCCTTTTATACAACTCCTTAAATTATTGACACTTAAAGGTGATAAGTAGTTCTATGATCCACATGTGTTTCTAAGGAATTCTGTAATATTTTCTAGAACCTAGAAGTGAAACGACTGTCTTGGTCAGCTATGATGAATAGTGGAACACCATGTGGAGTTACGATCTCTTTGTTGTAGAGTTTAACTAACTTCTCCAACTTGAAGTATTCATGGATGTGGAGAAAGTGAGCGGACTTAGTCAAGCGATCAACTATGACCCAAACTAAGTCGTGTCAATAAGAGGTTTTGGGTAGTTTGGTGATAAAACCTAAGAAATCTGTTCTCGTTTCCATTAAGAAATTTCAGGCTGTTAGAGTAATCCTAAGGGTTTATTATGTTTAGCTTTATCCTTCTAACATACGAGGCACTTCCCAACATACAGTGAATGTCTTTCTTCAATCATAGCGATTGATAATATTCCCTCAGGTCTTGAATCTTATCAGCACCTAGATGAATTGAATATCATGACTTGTGCGCTTCATTAATGATGAGTTCTCAAAGATTGTTAGAGTTAGGAATCCATATTCATCCCAGAAGTAGAGGAGTTCATCAGACTAGATTTTAGCTAACGCTCAACTATACTTGCCAGTTATTTTTCAAATAATCTCTTCAAGGGCGTATTCTGGGATTATAGAATTTGATCTTTGAGATTCATTTGAAAAATGATTCCCATTTCATGAGTGCATGAAGGTTTGATTCTTTCTTTTCTACTGAGTGCGTTGATACCACATTGGCTTTATCCGGGTGATAGCAGATTTCACAATCATAGTGGTTTAGTAGCTCCACCTAATATTCATGTCTCATGTTGAGTTTCTTCTGATCAAATATATGATATAAGCTCTTTTGATCGGTGTAAAAGACACTTGATACCATATAAGTAGAGTCCCTAAATCTTTAGGGCAAATACAACAGCACCTAACTTAAGATCATGAGCAATGTAGTTTTTTTCATAAATCTTAAGTTGTCTTAATGATTAGGCAATCATTTTATCTCATTGCATAAGTACACATTGTAAGCCTTGATTTGATACATCACACTATACAATAAAATCATCATACCCATTGAGAAGGGTTAGGATAGTGACATTATACAACTTCTGCTTGAGTGTCTAGAAAGTGTCTTCCTACTTTTGTCCCCATTGTTGTTTTTTTGAGTCAGTGTAGTAAGTGGTAAGATAATTCTCGAAATTTTCAAGATGAACCTTCAATAGTACCCTGCTAGACCAAAAAATGAGCCAACTTTGAAGGGGTCTTCAATGCATCTCAGTTCTTGACCACTTCATCCTTAGCTGGGTCTAAAAAATACATTTGTCATTGATCACCTAAATTTCATTTAGCCAAATTCGCATTTTAAAATTTTGTCATAGATTTTCTATTTCTTTAATAGCTTGAGAGTTAGTCTGAGGTGTTGTTTGTGATCAACTTTGGTTAATAAATCAAGATATCATCAATGACAACAATGACAAATTGGTCTAGGTATGGCCTGCATACATGATTCATGAAGTTGATAAATATCATGGGTGCATTGGTTAGTTTATAAGGCATGAGCACAAACTCGTAATGTTCGTAACGAGTTCGAATCATAGGTCTTTCTTTGAAAAACAAATCGCTCATTGTACTTGGTCTAACAAGTCATCAATACTCAGTAGTGGGTACCGATTGTTTACGGTTAGTTTGTTCAATTCTCTATAGTCGATACACATGCAAAAGGAACCATCCTGTTTCTTGACAAACAAAACCAAGGCTCTCCAATGTGAGAAGGTTGGTCAGAGGAACCCTTTGTCTAGATGTTCCTATAATTGGTTTGATAATTCTTTTATTTTTGATGGAATTAAACAATAAGAGAATTTGGCAACAAGGTTTGCTCTAGGTATGAGGTTAATATGAAATTCGACTTGTTGGCAAAACCTCTAGAAATTCACGGATTATAGGAACATCTTGTAGCTTCTTTCCTTCTGGATTTTTCTCAACTATATGAGCCAAGAAAGCATAGTATTGCTTCCTTAGATAGCTTTAAGCTTTCATAGAGGAGATGATCTTTAGCTTTCTTTTAGGATTCTCTCCGTGAATGTAAGGGTAGCTCCAAATGCAAAGGATGCATACTAGTTTATAGGTACAAATGATCTAAGTTAAATTTATGAGATAGGGCAATCATCCTATGAAATCTATGCTTATGTTTTACCCTTCATAAGAGCGAGGGTTATGAATATTAGTCTTGTGGCCCGCTTTGAGCCTGAGAGGCGTGTTTGTCGGATAGCTAATCCATTCCCACAACCACATCAAATCCACTGAGCTCCATAGGGATTAGATTGATGTTAAACGAATGATCTTCAAGATTTTGAGTACAATCTCAAATAATAATGTGAGCATGGTTTTGAGTTAAGCATGGGTTGAAATTTAGTGTAGGCAACAACCTTTTTCTGCTCGAGTGTTGAACAAAAGAGAGCTAATGTGATTGTTTCGAAGAAATATCCCTTATGATAGGTGAAGCTTGCGAACATATTTTGGTCGTTTAGACGTAAGGGTGTCCTTGGTAGGTGATTAACGAGGGGCGTATTCTGGATTTTTCGTTAAGTATACATTTTTGTTCATTAGGAGTGCTAAGGGGAGTTTGGCACAGACATAAGTGATACTAATTTGTCACACGCCTGATTAAAGCGAAAACACCAAGTACGCGATGAAATTGAATCATAATGCAAGGATCAAGAGTACAAAAGGAAACTTGTATATTTCTAAACAAGATCGGAGTAGGCTGCAAACATGCTGTACACAATAAATATAAACATAACTTGTATTTTTGTAAGTTCAAAAATGAGTTTTACTTTTAAACCTCATGTTATAATATGTGAGTTGAATCGTAAATATGTTTCACTTTTTTAGATAACATATAATTTACATTCTATAAGGGGTAGGGGATTGGTTACCTGTAACAGTAAGATTTTTATATACAACTTCAGTTTCTTTTAGAAAAACACGAGTAAGACCTGACGCAGTAATGTAGTGCTTGTATGTCTTGAAGTTACACTAAGACCTGAAGCAGTAATGTAGTGCTTGTATGCCTTGAACTTACACATGAGAAGTTATTTCCGAATTGACTTCCAACAATCAAATGATATCAGCCGCTACCAAACAGAGGAGTATTCCATACACTGCTCTAAATAAGATTAATGTTGTTCCTAATTCAATCAAGATTGGGTTTTTAATTTTATGATGACATGTGGCGATTACTTTATTGAAGGGGTAAGTTGCACAAATGTCCATCAAGATCTTTGCTCCTATGATCGAAAGTCATGAATCGAGAACTATAACTGGTTGTGATCTCAAGAACACCGGATGAAGTTACCACATGAGAACTAATTTTCAACTAACTATATTGTGATCTTGCTTCCTAACCCTTCCAAACCGTTTACTCATGAAGGTCAAATTATATAGTTAGTTGAAAATTAGTAAGGTAAAATGAGTTAAAAGTCAGAAAAAGTCTAATAATGGTTACTTCTATAAAAACTTATAATTTTTTATATCTTATGAAAAATCTCTTCATCTAATTTTGATATATTAATATCCAACTTGTAAAAAGTACATGAAAAAATGATTTAACTAACCTTTATATCTTAAAGTATCTAAACTTAGATTCTAATATGTATTTATTTACAATGTTTTCAAAACCGGACCGGAAAGCGAACCGGACGGTCTAGAGGTTCACTGGTCGGACTGGTCGGACCGATCGGACCGGATTACGAACCGGATGACGTCATAAATATTTAAAAAAATATAAAAAAATTCTAAATATTTATAAAACTACAAACACATATCATTCAAGTAAACATAGTCCAAATTAACACAATATATCATATACATACCAAAATTAACAATTTTAAACAATATATCATGTTTAAACGGTGTTCCTTAATCCAAAACAACATCCAAAATACATACCATTCAAGTAAATATAGTCCAAATTAACGAACCGGTGTTCCTTAATCCATATCCAATAATATTTTTCTATTAAAATTAAAAAAAAAATTTCAAAAACCGGTTCAACCCGGTTCGCCGGTTCCGGTCGGACCGGTCGACCGCGCGAATCGGCCGGTTAACCGGAAAACGGTCCAAAAGCACCGAACCGAACCGGCTTCATCCCCGGTTCCCGGTCGAAGCGGTCGGACCGGCCGGTCCGGTCCGGTTTCGAAATCATTGTTTATTTAACTAACCTTTATATCTTAAAGTATCTAAACTTAGATTCTAATATGTATTTACTTATCAATTTTTTTAATAGTAACTTGTTTGACTATTTAAATCTTTCAAACTTGTAAAATAGAATTGTTTTTGAAAATAGGTTAATTTTTCAAAAATGGTTGACATGGAGGGTTTCTCTTAGAAAAATTAGAAAAAAGGGTACCCGCCATTGTGGCTGGCGGGTTCTGCAAGGTTTTCACGGGTTCCACAGAACCCGTCATTATGGTAGGCGGGTAGTACAACTATCCACAGAACCCGCCATCAGTGACGGCGGGTAGTACACCAAACCTATAATCTGCCAGTGTAGTGGGTGAGTTCTGGCCCACATTGAATACCAGCCACTCAATTTACCAACCTATGCATTTAATCCGTTTTCATTCACATTTCATCCGAACAACACCAACTACCACGTTTAATCACCCTTATATATTCAGTTTTCATTCACATTTCATCCGCACAAGACCACCTATCACGTTTAATCACCCTTATATTTCTCAATTGATTTTTTTAAAAATAGGTTTATTTTTCAAAAATGGTTGACATGAAGGTTTTCTTTGGGAAAAATTATAAAAAAGGGTACCCATCATTGTGGTTGGCAGGATTTGCAAGGTTTTCATAGGTTCCACAGAAACCGCCATTGTGGTTGGTAGGTCCCGCAAGGTTTTCACGGGTTCCACAGAACCCGCCATTGTGGTAGGTGGGTAGTACAACTATCCACAGAACACACCATCAGTGGCCGCGGGTAATACACCAAACCCAGAACCCGCCAGTGTGGTGGGCGAGTTCTGGCCCACATTGAACACCAGCCACTCAATTTACCAACCTATGCATTTACTCCATTTTCATTCATATTTCATCCGCACAACACCAACTACCACGTTTAATATGTTGGGTTTATTAGACCATTATCAAAGTTGTTTAACCATTTAAACATGAAAATGTAGCGGATTAAAGCCTTAATATTATGATTCATAATCTGAAAATTAAGGTTAATAACTTAACATCAACAAACCCAAGAACATATGATCGTTTAAATGTGTTTGAACTAGCTATCAAGATGAAACAACAATCAAAAGCAACACAAGATACAACCTTTGTAGAGCTGCTGAAAATCGAGACTTTTGATGAAGATGATGATGTTCTTGAACAACCAAAACACCAAGGAGAGGTGTCCTCAAGCTAGCATACCCACAAGTGTGAAGCAAACACCCTTTTGCTAGGATTTTTGACACCAAATCGAACCAAGATGTGCTGAAAATCCGATTTTCAGCTTGTATTTTCTTCAAGAAGCTAAAGAGAAAATGTTCTTGGTGATCTTTGCATGTGAGAGAGAGTGAGAGGTGGAGTGTTGGACAATTTCAAGAGTTTCTCTTCTCAAGACAAAAGGAATTGCACAACCCCATAAAGGGGGCGGCCGAAATAGGCCCTTTTAAAAGGGTTTCCCCCCAAAAACTATTAAAACACAATGTTTATAAGTTAATTTATGAGTTATGTAATTAACCTATTAATTATATAACTCTTACACTCTCTTATTATTTGATGTCATTTGACCAAAACAAATAACATTACAAATAATACTTATGGACAAAATATCCCAATAAGTTGTTCCATCTCATATACAACTTATTTAGAAAACCCATTTTCTAAATTGGTGTTGATATTTAATTGCATGATCATATCATCAATTAAATATTAATTGACGTTTGCTAAACTTGTTATTGGGTAGTCCTCCTAAGGTATTTCAATATACTTTTAACGGCCATCCAATGTCTATTACCTGGATTCTGCTGATATCTGCTTGTCATGCTTAACGCGCATGACACGTCCGGTCTAGTGTATATCATCGCATACATGATGGATCCTATAGCAGACGCATATGGGATGTCCTTCATACGATCTTGCTCATCCTTTGAGCTAGGACATTGAGATGCACTCAATATTGTCCCTCTTTGAATAGGTACCATACATTTCTTAGAGTTTTCCATCTTGAACCTTTTCAAGATTTTATCAATGTATGCACTTTGGTTTAGACCTATCAACCGCCTCCATCTATCCCTATAGATCTTAATTCCCAAAATATAGGCGGCTTCACCAAGATCTTTTATGGAAAAACAGCTCCCAAGCCAGGTTTTAACACCTTCCATGGTTGGAATATCATTTCCAAATAGTAGTATGTCATCAACATACAATACTAAGAATGTAATTACACTCCCACTAGCCTTTTTATACACACAAGCCTCATCAGTGTTCTTGATGAAACCAAATTTCTTGATTTCTTCATCAAAACGTTGATTCCAACTTCTCGATGCTTGTTTCAATCCATAGATTGATCTCTTTAACTTGCATACTTTTTAGGATGTTTTGGATCGACAAAACCTTCAGGCTGAACCATATGGACAGTCTCTTCGAGATGTCCATTAAGAAAAGCGGTTTTGACATCCATTTGCCAAATCTCATAGTTATAATGAGCAGTAATGGCAAACGATATCCTAATAGACTTTAGCATTGTCACAAGCGAGAAGGTTTCATCATAATCAACCCCTTGAGTTTGAGTGAAACCTTTTGCTACAATTCTTGCTTTGTAAGTATCTAAGTTTCCATGCATATATGTTTTCTTCTTGAAAACCCACTTGCATCCAACCGGTTTGGAGTTAAGCGGAGGGTCAACCAATTCCCAAACTTGGTTGTCATACTTGGATTGCATCTCTACGTTCATGGCTTCCAGCCATTTGTCACAGTCCGAATTGGACATTGCATCATGGTATGTAGTTGGCTCATCGGAGTCAACCACGTAGCATCCATCCATGAAAAATCCATATCTTTCAGGTGGAATGCTAACCCTACCAGATCTGCGAACGTTTTGTGTGTATTGATCAACCTCTTGATCATGATCAACAACCTCCTGTTGATTGCTAATGTCAACCAAACATGTATCGGCTTGTGGATCTTGATCCTTATCAAATTCCACTGTTCTATACGTCATTCCTTCCATAAGGAACTTAGTTTCCAAGAACTCTGCCTTTCGAGCAATAAATACCTTTTGCTCTGTTGGATCAAAGAAGTAGTATCCTATACAGTCTTTGGGATATCCAACAAATATACACTTAGTGGATCGACTTTCCAATTTGTTTTGGGTGTTAAGCTTAACATAAGCATCACAGCCCCATACTTTTAAATAAGACAGTGATGGAACTCTTCCATGCCATTTTTTCAAAAGGTGTCGAATCCACTTTCTTGGTCGGGGCCATATTCAAAATACGAGCCGCGGAGAGTAGTACGAAACCCCAAAATGATAGAGGTAGTGAGCTTATAGCCATCATAGATCGAACCATATCCAATAGGGTTTGATTTCTCCTTTCAGACACACCATCATGTTATGGTGTTCCGGGAGGAGTAAGTTGTGAGACAATCCCACAACTTCTTAGATGATCCTGAAAAGCCTCACTGAGGTATTCACCTCCTCTATCTGAATGGAGAACTTTGATAGTTCTATTGAGTTGATTTTCTACTTCATTCTTGAAGATTTTGAACATTTCAAAAGCTTCATGTTTATTGTCATCAAGTACACATAACCATAGCGATTGTATTCGTCGGTAAAGGTAATGAAGTATCTTTCACCATTCCTTGTCATTGTCTTAAAAGGACCACATACATCCAAATGTATGATTCCTAGTAAGTCTTTTGCCCTCTCGTCAGTACCACTAAAGGGCGACTTGGTCATCTTACCTTGTAGACAAGATTCACACTTACCAAATGAACCATTTTCATTTGTTTTCAAAAGACCATTCTTTTGAAGTGTTTGAATCCGATTCTTGTTTATGTGAACAAGACGACAATCCAAAGATAAGAATCACTTAAACTCATTTTAAGTTTCTTGGTGCTTGATTGGTATAATGTGTTATTATAGGATGAATCATCATGAATCAATTCATAAATACCATGAAAAGGCATAGCCTTGAAATAAAATTCATCATCCATATAAGCATAAATACCATCGTTTACAAACTTTAAATCATAACCATATTGTTTTAAAAGGGAAACTGAAATTATGTTCCTAGTCAAACTAGGAGCATACAAAATGTTTTTAAGAACAACTTCCAAACCATTTGAAAGTTTCAAAACATAGTCTCCTTGGGCTTCGACATTAACTTTTGCTCCGTTGCCCATGTAGAGACTTGTGTCTGCCTTCTTAAAGTGCTTATTTCTTTTGAACCCCTGCAACAGATTGCAAATGTGAGTTCCACACCCGGTATCCAATACCCATGTGTTTGAAGAAATAACATTTAAGTCAATATGGATCATGAAAGTTGTACCTGAGGTCTGCCCAGCATCCCTCTTGTTTCTCAACTCTTTGAGATAGGTTGGACAATTCCTTTTCCAATGTCCTATCTCACCATACTCAAAGCATGGATCGTTTTCCATTACCTTAGGCTTCATAAGCTTAGATTTTGGAGGTTCCCCTTTAACCTTCTCTTTCCCTTTGCCTTTGATGTGCCCCTTTCCTTTGGCAACATTTACCTTGGGATCGGGGAATGGCCTTTTCCTATTGCCTCCCTCATTGATCGAGAGAACAGGTAGAACCTTTCTACCCATCCCCGCCTCAGCTGTTTTGAGTATTGCGTGAAGCTCACCAATGCTCTTGTTCCATCCGTTCATATTGTAATTCATTATGAACGTCTCAAACCTTTTAGTTAGGCCATTAAGGATCAAATCCATGGCCAACTCCTTTGAGACATGACAGTTAAGCCTCTTGAGGCGATCAATGTGGCTTTTCATCTTAAGTATATAAGATGATACCGATTGGGTTTCTTCCATGCGACACGCATGAAGCGCTCGAACCGTTTTGAAGCGCTCTACCCTAGCTTGTTGAAGAAACATTTCCTTCAATTGGGTAATTATGTCATATGCCCCATGATGCTCCAAGTGCTTTTGGAGTTCGGAAATCATAGTCCTAACATGATGCAGGATACCTGCATGGAATCCTCAGTATACTGAAGCCAATCGTTATAGGCCTCAACATTCTCGGGGTCGGGTTGGTCAGGAATAGGATCGTCAAGGACATAGGCCTTTTTCTCTTGCTTGAGAACAATTCTCAAGTTTCGAAACCAATCCATAAAGTTGTTATGGTTCAGACGATCCCTCTCTAAAATAGTTCTCAGTGATAGGGTATGGACGGTTGGGGTGGTAGCATTATGTTTGCGGCCATTCTACAAAAATTACAAAGTTCTTATTAGTATTTCTGAAAAATTACATTTTAATCATTAATACCCTTTTATGTCTCATAGACAATTAATAATTAAAATCTAGAATCCAACGTTACATTCAAATAATGGTTAGGTGACATTTATCCCATTATTTAAATTAACAAGGTAGTCAACATTTAACAATTGCAACCTTTTGCAACTTCTAGCCTTTATGGGATCGGTTAAACATCTTATGTTTGGTTGGCATGTTTAAGCCCATCAACACCATTGTACGCCATGCTTCGGTGACCCTATGCGCATGGTTTCCAATTCAATTCGTCCTACTTACACACACATGTGAGTTTACACATACAAGTGGTTAGGTGACCTTTATCCCACAAATACGTTAAGCCCGCCTCAAAACACAAGTTCCCTAAAAGTGGTTAGGTGAACTTTATCCTATAAATAGTTCTCAAGTCATTTGAGTGTCGTGTAAAAGGATGGTGTTAAACTTGTTTCCAAAGGGATTTTAGTTTTTATTAATTCTATTTTTGAAAACTCTATGTACCTTGTATTTGCATGCTTTCAAAAACATGGTACCCTATGGTTCTCCTTTTTAATAAAACCCATTTATTAAAATTATTAATCCTTTTAATAACCTTTTTTTAAACACTTAATGATTAGGAACCATATATTTTCATCTTGTTAAGTTTGCTAATGAGTTTGTTATGCATATCCAAATATCAAACAACAATCATACAACAAATAACCAAACAAGCATAATCATACAAACATATGTGCATAACCATAGCCACTAAGTTGACTACACTTGTTTACAATCACAAGTGTTGTCATAAGGTCTTTCCTAAGGGTTAACAATGACACATCATATGTGTCCATGAACTCCTACTTGAATCCACATCCAAAAGCTTCAAGTGTCCATGTCTTTTGTGTCCTTCCTTTTGGGTCTTCATCTTGTGCATCTTCCTTTACAAAATCATATTCTAATACATTTTTCTAATAAAAGAAATGCATCTATTCTATTTATTACATAACCAAATGAATAAATAAATTACAACCCAAAATACAAACACAAAAGAAATTATTACAACCCTTTGAATGAATACAACCAACATGACAAAATCATAATCAACCAAATCCAAAACACATATGGTCAAGGCTATGTTATGCACCAAAATATGTATCCATATACAACATTTCAAGAACAAAATGAACCCCTTTTATAACCTTAAAGTTCTGGCCAACATGAACCAAAACATTAGGGTTATTTCCAAACAACATAATCAACCATTTGATATCATCCTTTCAAGATTTAATCATAAGCATGCAAGATATAACCTTGACAAAATAGGTTGGGGTTTCATCATATCATCACAAAACAGCCCCTATTAGGTTTTTAAAGTCTCATAAAACCTATTTTATAAGTACAAAAGAAGCTAGTCATCCACATATCCGGCTCTAGATGCCAATGTTGGGTTTCTTGGACCATTATCAAAGTTGTTTAACCATTTAAATATGAAAACGCAGTGGATTAAAGCCTTAATATTATGATTCATAATCTGAAAATTAAGGTTGATAACTTAACATCAACAAACCCAAGAACATAGGATCGTTTATATGTGTTTGAACTAGCTATCAAGATGAAACAACAATCAAAAGCAACACAAGATACAACCTTTGTAGAGCTGGTGAAAATCGGGACTTTTGATGAAGATGATGATGTTCTTGAACAACCAAAACACCAAGGAGAGGTGTCCTCAAGCTAGCATACCCATAAGTGTGAAGCAAACACCCTTTTGCTAGGATTTTTGACACCAAATCGAACCAAGATGTGCTGAAAATCCGATTTTCAGCTTGTATTTTCTTCAAGAAGCTAAAGAGAAAATGTTCTTGGTGATCTTTGCATGTGAGAGAGAGTGAGAGGTGGAGTGTTAGATAATTCCAAGAGTTTCTCTTCTCAAGACAAAAGGAATTGCATAACCCCATAAAGGGGGCGGCCGAAATAGGCCCTTTTAAAAGGGTTTCCCCTCAAAAACTATTAAAACACAATGTTTATAAGTTAATTTATGAGTTATGTAATTAACCTATTAATTATATAACTCTTACACTCTCTTATTATTTGATGTCATTTGACCAAAACAAATAACATTACAAATAATACTTATGGACAAAATATCCCAATAAGTTGTTCCATCTCATATGCAACTTATTTAGAAAACCTATTTTCTAAATTGGTGTTGATATTTAATTGCATGATCATATCATCAATTAAATATTAATTGGCGTTTGCTAAACTTGTTATTGGGTATGACCCGACTTGGATCATAACGTACTAACCACATCAATGTTCTATGTGTCTTGGGCATAAAGAAACCAACATAATCACCCTTATATATTCAGTTTTCATTTACACTTCATCCGCACAAGACCACCTATCATGTTTAATTACCCTTATATTTCTCAATTGAGTTCATTATAAAACATAACTTTCTCATGTCTCGACCTTATTTTCTACAGTTGTATTGGGGTGGTGATATTTCCTCTATGAATGGAAATATTATGTGCGATGCTTCAACCCGAAGTACCACTGCTGTTCTTTACCAAAGAATGTCATACGTATCATTTGTTGATTTCATTTACGGTCATCTTCAAGTTGAAAGATAGTATTATAATTTGAAATTCAAATTATTTTACACGTATGATGTGTTTTCTCAAACTTTTGAAATTTTTAACGATACAACTCTTGAGATATTCTATCATTTGGCAGATAATATTGAAAATTTCCTTGGAAATATTCATATTATTTTCCAGCGAATACCATGTGTCCAACAATCCAATTGTATGGTTCCGGTACGTGAATTTTCTATATCAGAGGCACCTGAACAAACAATTACAACCTATCAGGGCAATGTAACTTCAACTGATCATCAAGCCGGTCCGTCATGCAACTTTAACCTATTTTATAACTTAGCAATCAAATATTGATGTCAATGACGATGACAACGGAGGATTTGATAACTCGAACAATGATATATTGCAATACACTGAATCGGTTCCATCGCGTGATGAATCAACTGACGATGAAGATATGTACAGAATTGCAGACCATAACAATTTTATGGCTAATGCATCAGTGTCCAACGGGGATGTGAACTATTCCGAAGATCCGTAACAATTACGAGGTTATGAGGCTGCTGATTTTGATGATGAAGACCATATGGATATATGGAATGAGGATTCAAAAGAAATTCGTGTTGGTATGTATTTTAGATCAAAACCTAAACTCAAGTATATGGTGAAGATATGGAATGTTACACGTAATATGGAACGTTTTGTGGTTGAAAGTAAAGCTACAACTTATAGAGCAAAATGTTACACCACTAACCCTAAGTACAAAAGTGATCTTCCCACTGGTCTTCCATGTAGTTGGTTTATGTATGCTACTAAACCCACCCATCTTCCCATGTTGAATTTCTAGATGGGTGAATGCACATAACTGCTTTGGTAGTGTCATTGGCAACAATAACAGAGGTTTGAAATCACGAAATATTGTAACTCGGATCATCCACTTTATTCGCTAAGATGTTACTTTTCCCGTCAAACAAATTCAAGCATATATAAAAGACACCCTCATTGTTGACATATCATATAACAAGGAGTGGCGTGCTCGAAAGGCTGCTATTAATAATATTTACGGTACTTGGGATTGTAATTTTAAAGAATTACCTAAGTACATCAACGCACTACAAGAAAAGAACCATACTATTGTGGAATGTTTACATGATGCAGCCAGTTCTTCACAATGCTATACGTTTAAATACGTGTTTTGGGCATTTGGTCCGATAATCAAGACATTCAAGCATTGTCAGCCTGTTATATGTGTTGACGCGACCTTCTTAAAAGGATCCTATCATGCTAAAATGTTGATTGCTGTTACCAAAAATGCAAACAACTACGTAGTACCGGTAGCAAATGCAATTATGGATAAAGAGTCAACTGAAAATTAGAGTTGGTTTTTGCAATAGTTTTGGTCTCGTATTGGAGTTACTCGTAACCTTATGGGTACGGGGAAAAAATTGTGTGTTATCTCCGATAGACACAAAAGAATCATGAACGCAATGAACTCCCTTGAAGACCTGAAATCCCACACGGTTCATCGTTTTTGTCTTCGACATGTTTGTTGCAACTTTATGCATAAATTCAAGGTTTCCAGTTTGAAAAAAGTTTGTTGGTTAATCGAAAGTGCCACCTAACAAAGGAAGTATGACTACTTTGTCAGTCAAATGGAAAGGGTCAATCCGGAAGCGTGGAATTATTTAAAAGCCATTAAAGAAAGAAGATGGACGCTTCTACATGACAAAAACCAGCGTCGGTGGGATAACCTAATGACAAACATTTCTGAAAGTTTTAAGAACATGTTGCGAGGGGTAAGACTTTTCCAATAAAGGCTATTATTAATTGCACATCTGAGAAAACCATTGAGCAATTCAAAATCCATAACGAGACTGCAACAACTTGCAACACACCGTTACCCCCTCGCATGTGGCGTTTGTTTCATGGTCGTGATATCACTTCACAGGAACATGTGATAATGGAGTTTGATTACAGAGAGGCAATGTACAGGGTTATGTCAAAGCTACATACAAATGAAATGGGTGGAAATAATTATACTGTAGAAATCACAGAAAGAGCCTGTACATATGGTAAGTGACAACTACAAAGATTCCCATGCTCACATGCAATTATGGTATATCGACAGAGAGGTTTATCTCCTCTTACTACTGTGCACCAGGTATACACTACTGTAGTTTATCAAGAACAATATAATGGGAATTTTCACCCGCTTCGTCATCCTGATTATTGGACGAACTCAGTTTGGAGGATTAGAGGAGATCCACCAAAGATTATCATGAAACGAGGTAGGCGACGCACCCGTAGGATACATAACAAAATGGATGTTTGTTGTTATCCATATGAACATGTTATATATAGATGTTCAATATGTAGATAGACGGGTCACAACATGAATACGTGTCCAAACTCGCATCCATAATTTTCTGCTTTAGGTTTTTTAAGAACTATTATTGTGTGTATTTTTATTGAAGTTAATAAAGTTGTACCTTTTTTATTTGTTAGTGGAACCCCTCGTAAGTTGTATCACCTCAAATCCTCCTATATATCACACCTTCTAACTCATTTCTCTTCACTCTTCTCCTCATTTTCATATCAAAACTCTTCATCCAATATTATGGATTCATCTTCATCTTCTTCATCCAACACCAAAAACTCTTCATCTTCTACCATTGTCAACGATTCTTCTACTTCAACTGCTAACAAAGGTTTGATAAGTTTCGTTTCGGTGGTAAAACAAAGTCGGTATTTTTTCAAGACCGATACGTTAATATGTGTAAGATTAGATTATAAACTTTGACTTTTGATCATTTGGTTATTTACTAAAATGTTTGAATATTCTATCTATTTTTAATTTTATAGACATCATGTGACCGTCCTCAACCAGATAAAGAATCGAAGATGAACCCAGAGCTGATCCCGCAGATGAACCTAAAGAAAAATGAAGACCTGAAAGTATTGAAAAGTGCTCATGTTTATGACAATCCTGGAAAACAAGTAGAAATAACACACAACTTTAATCCCTATCCAGGAAGATTGTCGTTGGAAATAATTTTGTATTTTTGTTTCAGTATTAATAAAATCATTGTTATATGTTTTTATTTGTTGGTTGTTTATAAATCAAAAGATAATTACTAAAATAAACAATAGATGAAAAATAACAAAACATTTTATATCTTCTTTTATTAATTTATATTACATTTGTGTAGGTTGGGTAGGAATAGGAGCATCAACATCTTCGTCAATTAACTCATTTAGGTCAAACGGACATGGTGACGCATTTGAAAACCGCGCAACATCTGGAAACGTCTGTTGAAACTGAGGGATATATGGTAATAGCTCAGACTGTTGAAACGGGTTTAAAAAATTGGTTTGAGGGGACACGTAAGTACTTGATGTATCCCCCTCCTTATAATTTTGGGTACCCATTTCAAATGGGGTGTTTGATGTTCCACCATAAAAAAAATCTTGGTTACCCATGTCGCTAAATTGTTGGTATGGAGAGCTTAAATGTGATGATTCAAACTGATTCCCTCCGTGAAAGTCTTGCCCTCCCATATCCTGCCATCTCTCATTTTCTTCAACTACCTGACCACCAACCCTCCCTGTCCCCCACACCTTCTACGTAAACGTTGCGGGATAGGTGAAAGTTAAATCTCAACTGGATTTTACATCATATTTGTAGGTAAATAGCCTCCATGATCAACATGTGCAAACTTCATATAATGACTAGCCATGTCCGTACCCATTTCATCTCCTGACCTTTAATAAAATTGGCTCATCCCTTCCATCTACAATTAAACTATGTTAATAATAATAATAATAATAATAATAATAATAATAATAATAATAATAATAATAATAATAATAATAATAATAATAATAATAATAATAGTAATAATAATAATAATAATTCCAGCATTATCATTCTTTGCCCTTCGTTTTGAAACCCATGCGGGTTTAGGTCTTGATGGCTTGGGTTCATTACATATGTAACGGTACGATCCATATACCACCTCATGTATGATTCGGACGCAATTGTCATATCTGTATAACTACCATTCACAAGTGTATCATGTCTTGACTCCCATACTTGAACATAAAAATTATACTTTTCTTTCTAGTCATTGTTTCTTCCACCTCTACGAGCAGTGGAATGGAGTCGGAAATGTTCTTCACGTGTTAGTAGTACACTTGTTGGGATTGGTTGAGTCATCCCAAATTGTCGTAAAACCCTGCTAGCACAGTGAGGCTCAACGTATTCCCAACAGATGAGATATGTGATATGTGACACTCCTCCAGCATGTATGACCATTTGTACAAATTTCAGGTAGATATTGGATAATATGATCATAAGGCCTCCAGTTAAACCGAAATAAAAAACATATAATTAAATTTATAACACCTTGTAGTAACTAATTGTTAAAAAATATATGATTAAAAAGTAAATACCATCCTGTCATTTAACGAATGTAATATGGATCGGTACGCATTCAGGCAATGCGGAGTGGTGTTAACAAGTTTGCCACCTTGCTATCTTTCAAAAAGATTCAAATAAAACAACGCTTAATCGATAAATTTTTATTATTAAACATACAATTGATACATGTACCAAAAATTTGTACGTTATTTTAACATACCTTGCACCGTAGGGTTTTGTAAAATCAATAACACAGCTATTAATTGGAGCCATGGTAGGTAATCTTTCCACGCCCATAGTTGTTGTAACATCCTATTTTATGAATATATAAATATATTTGAAATGTGTATTTGAATATGGTTAAACGTTTAAGTTTCGGGGTCAAACGACTAATAGAACTTGCAACGCCAATAAGAGTTTTAGTTATTAGATAGTTTATAATAATAATAACAACAACAACAACAACGACAACAACAACGACAACAACAACGACAACAACAACGACAACAACAACGACAACAACAACGATAACAACAACGACAACAACAACGACAACAGCAACGACAACAACAACGGCAACAACAACGACAACAACAACGACAACAACAACGACAACAACAACGACAACAACAACGACAACAACAACGACAACAACAACGACAACAACAACGACAACAACAACGATAACAACAACGACAACAACAACGACGACAACAACGATGACGACAACAACAGCAACAACGACGACAACAACAGCAACAACGACGACAACAACAGCAACAACGACGACAGCGACGATGACAGCAACAGCGACGACAACAGCAACAACAGCAGCAGCAGCAGCACCAGCAGCAACACCAGCAACACCAGCACCACCAGCACCACCAGCACCACCAGCACCACCAGTAGCAGCAGCAGCAGCAACAACAACAACGACGACAGCAGCAGCAGCAGCAGCATCAGCAGCTGCAGCAGCTGCAGCAGCAGCAACAGCAGCAACATCAGCAACAGCAGCAACAGCAGCAACAGCAGCAACAGCAGCAACATCAGCAACAGCAGCACCAGCAGCACCACCACCACCACCACCACCACCACCACCACCACCAGCACCAGCAGCAGCACCAGCAACAGCAGCAACAGCAGCACAGCAGCAACAGCAGCAACACCAGCAACACCAACAACACCAGTAACACCAGCAACAGCAGCAACAATAGCAACACCAGCAACACCAGCAACACCAGCAACAACAGCAACAACAGCAACAACAGCAACAACAGCAACAACAGCAACTATAGCAACAACAGCAACAACAGCAACAACAACAACAACAACGATAATAATAATAATAATTTTATAATTCATCAAAATCCACAAACAATGACTCATGTTATACGTGTAAACATTTGATTTAATTTAAAATATTATAAAGAAAGCATATATGATGCAATTGTGGCCACGTATGTGGCAACCATATCAATCAAAACTTGATGTCCAAGTAAAAAGATATATATGAACATTTCACACAAATGGTTGATAACAGAAAGAAATCAAAAGGAATCAGGTGACTTTGTAGAGCAACTAAAATTGATTGATTTGCAGTAGAGAACACGGGTCTCGTATAGTATTATCACTAAGTTTGAGAAGTAAGTACACTGACCCGTAACTAATTTTTGTTACAAGTTTAATTACATGTTATATGCTTTATTTATTATAAGTTTGTATAAATTCCGTAGAGATGAAACATGTATAAATACATGTGATATATGTTTATTTGTTATGATAAACATGATTATGGGGAAAATGATTTATATGATTACGGGTTCAAGTACGTGTATTGATAGTTTAAAAAGGGGTTAATATATGTAAGGATTTCGGATGTTGAAATACCAAGGTGTTCGGGTGTTGAACTCCACATATATATAAAAAGGGAGTTAAATATATTTAAGGATTTTGGGTGTTAAAATCCCAAGGGGTTCAAGTGTTGAACTCCACATATATAAAAAGAGGAGTTATTAATCCTCAACGGTTAAAATTAAACCCACAAGGAATTCGGGTGTTGAATTCCAAGAAGTAACGAGGATTAAATAAAAATGATTTTGGATAATAAATCCTAATAAAAGAAAAATAAAGAGGCGTACTTACTTAGCGAAAGCTAATAAAAATAAATTTTAAATATTTTTAGGAAAAACACCCATAAATGGTTAAAGCTTCACGGACGTGACTGGACCGACGAAGGAACCCTACTCTCGTTTAATATTTAATATAATACATGTTGTAGAAAAAGTTTGTAAAATGTTATTTTTCATGTAATACTTTTGTATACGTTAAGAAATGACATGTCACTATTAGTGACAAATTTTGTTATGAACTGGGACCAAAGCTCTAATATATAAATTCTGAAAGTATTAAAAAAATTTTTTGGCGTGTTTCAAGTAGGTATCAGAGCATGGTTCGAGAGATTTAAGTATATAAAAAAATATAATTAGACTTGAACCATAGGTGCTACTGATATGAAAATGAGAAAGAAAAGTAATGAAACCTGTGATGGCCGCTGAAGAACCTCCTTTTACTTTCTCAAGAAAAATGTTCACTCCAGAAGCGGTCCAAGGAAGTAGATAAATGGGGATTTTGTATGGGTGCAAAATGAAAATATGAAAAAATTATATTTGCTGAAATTTGTATGTTTGAGATACCATATGGTAGTTGGAAAATTATGATGAGTATAATATATTGTTTTCATACCTAGCCAGTATGAGAATAATATATCATATCATTGTGAGTTTTAATGATCATATTGTATTGAAAACATCTAAGAATAAGTGTGGGGATGGGGAATATGTGTATGTGTAGTATGTTATAAATGCATATATAGTACTTTGTGGCCTTAGATATGTTGTTTGTCTTGACAATAATGTTATGAACTTTAAGGCCTTAAATAAGTACTTGTAGTGTAGAAATCATTAGAATAAAAAATAATATGAAATATATAAATTGTTTAGAAAGACATGGCAGATAAAAGAGGAGAAAATACGATACAAGGTGAAGAAAGTCGTAACACTAAAAAGCATGTAGATAATACTCCAGAAAGATCAGTGTATTCACCTCATCTTGATAATAATACAACGTTTGTACCTGAGAAAGTTCGTAGACAGATTGCCATCAAGGTGGGAAAGGCATTTGAAGCCAATATCCCATTTCTTCTTGCTGAAATGCAAAATTCTATTGGAATTATGCTAGAAGAAAAATTGAAAAAGAATGAAGTGGCCGTAGAAAAACCTACGAATAATATGGGAGTGACACCAATAGCTGAAGTCGAAAAACATCACTGCACGTATACAGATTCTATGGCATGTAAACCGTTACAGTTTAAAGGTAAAATTGACCCTTTGGTGAGCCAAAGGTGGATAACATCCATGGAAACTATTTTTGATATGTGTCATTATGACCCGTGTGATGAAGTGATGTTCGCAACAAACCAGTTCTATGAAAGAGATAAAGACTGGTGGGATACGGTGAAGAAGGAGAAAGGGAGAGAACGAACTAGAAGTATGTCTTGGGAAGAATTCAAACCAATCTTCCTAAAACATTTTAGTCCTCGTGTTGCAATTGATCGTATCATTGAAGAACTTCTTCATATGCGTCAAAGCAATCAAACGGTGGATGAAATCTTTGGAGTTTTCTATGATAAACCGAAGTTTGGTCCTTCGCTTTTCACTTCCGAAGAAATATGGATGATTCGGTTCCATCTTATCCTTAAGACAGAAATTATAGAATTTATTTCTCCATCAAAATGTGGAAGTCTTAAGGAGCTTCTTAATTGGGATCGTGAATGAGAGATGGAACTGAAGAGATAAAAAGAAAGAGACGGGAAGAGAAAGTGTTGGTACACATGTCCCCAGTTCTAGTCTAGTGAGCTGAAATGTAATAAACTTCTATCTTGTTACACATATGTAATGTTAAATCAATCTAATGAGAATCTCTTCTTTATATGGTTGTTGATTATATAATGTTATATCTACTTATTTTATTAGTTGTTACACGCTTAATATGACCATGTTATATAGGTTTACAGTTGTGAGACACAGTTCTGAATCATTAAAGGTTCATGAATGTGTTTGACTAAACATCTCTTTCAGTCGCCCGACTGGACCATGCGAATGGTCCAATCGCACGGTTGAATAAGGAGATTGAGTCAATCGCACGGTTGAGTCATCAGGATGACTCAAGCGTACGAATGAATCAGTCGTATTACTCAATCGCACGACTGAGTCAGTCGCAAGACTCAGTCGCACGAATGAGATCTGTAACCTATAAATACCACCTAATTCGTGGAAAAACGTGACACTTCGAATACGAGAAACCCTAATCGCCCCAGAACGTGCTGTTCGACCATTCCAACTTCATAGAGCGTTTCAGATCATTCCGAGTCAATTCATAACGTTTTCTAATCGTTAGGATTGATCTTGAATTCGTTCTCACTGATTGGATCGCCAATCAAATAGGATTCCGCACTATTTGATTCGGTACAACGAAGAATCAGTTAGTACTCCGTACGTACACGGTCCTAACAAGTGGTATCAGAGCATTGGCTCTTGATTCTTCGTTGATTCAATAGTTTTTGTGAAAAAAAGTCTACGTTTTTACGCAAAAAGATTCATTCTTTTGGCTAAAAATCGAGTCTTTACGTTTGCATGTTCTGAAAATTAAGTGTTTTTCGAGTTTCAGCCATCTAGGGTGAAAAGAATTGCGTTCTAGGTCAAAAGTGTTCAAAAATCGCGTTTTCAGCCGACCCAGTCGCACGATTATCTCAATCGTACGACTGAACTCATTCGCCCCGGTCTTTCGCACGTTTGAGTCATTCGCCAGTCCATTCGCCCGGTTGAGTCAATCGCAGTGTCAATCGCCCGATTGAGTTAATCGCCCACTCCAGTCGCACATCTGAGTCGTACTGTCTGTTCAGTCGTCTAAGTCTCTCAGTCGTCTGTTTCAATCGTACGTTTGAGTCCAATCGCATACACCCCATTCGTATAGCAGTTTAACTCTCAAGTTAAGTTAATTCAAAGATGGACTCAGAAAATTATGCCATGTCAGCTGGAAAGGATTCACGAATTCAGAATTTGTTGTTACTGGAAAATGAGATAGGGAACCATAACAAGTCACCTAAACTATTGACAATAGAGGACTTTCCACAATGGAGACAACGTTTTGAAATCTATCTTAATGGTGTAGATACTAACTTATGGAACTCTATTGAGGTGGGTTATAAAATACCAGTAGGGGCTGATGGTGTTCCTTTGACTTTGAGTGGACTCTCCGATACACAAAAGGTTGCCTACAATGCAGAGAAGAAGGCTTATGCTATTTTGACTCAGTCCATTCCCAAGCCTATTTTTCATCAGTACTCAGAGCACAAACAAAGTAAAAAACTGATGGAAGTTCTTGAAAAGAGGTATGAAGGAAATTCTAACTTAAAGGCACTGAAAGGCAAAGCTTTGAAGAAGGAGTTTGATAACTTCTCGGCAATTGGGAATGAAAGCTTAGATGAGATAATCGATCGTTTCTACCATCTGATGAGTGAACTTAACACTCATGGAGTTAAGACGTCAATGGAAGACAAGGTTTTAAGCTTGGCAGATGGTCTACCTGCAAAGTGGGATTCATTCATTTCTACTCTGCGATACAACTCAGTTTTAGAAATCCTGGATATCAATGACTTTATTCTAAAACTGAAAGAGGAGGAAGTGCGACAAAAATACAAGGCTAAGAAGGGTTCTTATGCTCAAGACCCCTCACTCTACAATGTTGCTTCTACTTCCAACCCTACTGCAAAGTCTTCTGGTGCACCTCTGCAAACAGCCTTCGTGTCCACTGCATCTTCAATTACTGAACAAGGCTCCTCATCTGCAAATGAGCCTCTTGGTGCATCTGGAGCTAGTCAAAGCCCTATTGTTACTCAATCTGCAAAGTTAACAACAGAAAATCTGGGAAAGGTAACAGTGGAGGTTGCTAAAGAGCACATGGATCTTCTGGCTGCTGTTGTGCATTCTTATGATGGTTTGGTGGCAGGCAAGATTGGTAATTGCCACCTTGCTGATGAAGATTATGAGCAAGTAGATGAGAATGAGCTGGAAAGAATGGACATCATGTGGGCTCTTGCAAGCGCTGTCCGAAGAGCCAAGAAATTTGTGAAGAAAACAGGGCAGAATCTTGTGGCTACTAAAGATACAACCTTTGGTTTTGACAAGTCTAAAGTCACATGTTTCAATTGTGGAGAAAAGGGCCACTTTAAAAGGGAGTGTTCAAAGCCTAAGAAGACTGGAAACGGGAATCCATTTTCCTCGTTCAACAGGCAAGATAGAGACAAGAAACCAGCGTCCACGGGAAGTGATTCAAAAGCTATGGTAGCACAGGGAGATGAAGGACAAGATTGGTCCTTTCGATTCGTGTCTGATGAAGCTAACATAGCATCCGTGGAAGACTTGAACGAAGACTCTGCAAGTGAAGGGAAAGCTCAGCTGAAGTTGATACTGCTGATTTGGAAGAGACGTTTGATGCTGTTGATGAATTTGTCCAGAATGAGTTGACTTCAGAATCTGAAGCTCAATCTACGTCTCAGAATGCTTTCATGGCTGGCACTTCGACATCTACACAGGTAAAATCTAAAGATGAATTATTTGAAGAACATGTTTGTGTCAAATGTGATAAATTTAGAGAAAGCATTGATCTAAAATTTGCTAGGTTGTTAGAACATAATGATAACTTAGTAAATGACTTAAAACTGTGCTCAGAGGCTAATCGTATATTAAAACAAAATGAGAGCAGTTATAAGGAGAAGTTAGATGCATTGCAGAAGCAACTAAAGGAAACTGAAGTTGTTGTCTTTAACCAAGAAAATGACATTAGATTCTACTTAAAAACCATTGAAGAAACTAAAAAGGAAAAAGCCATCTTACAAGTAGAAAATGAGTCATTGCAACAAAAACTACATAGTCTCGCGAGTTCTTCGCACATTTTGAAAAACTTGGTTAAAGAACGCAACAATGGGGAGGGATTGGGTTACAAGGTAGTCCCACCACCACATGAAACTCTTTTGAACACAAAACAACGTCCAATTAATAACAATCAAATTAAGGATCATGTGGTGACAACTCCTTTGGTGAGTGATCCGGACACGGCAGTTCAGTCTGCTTCTTCGGATGATAATCAGAAACCCTCAACATCAAGAACGGTCAATGTTGAGAAACGGGTGGAAGAAAATGTACAAACAACTCTTGGTTCAGAATCAAAGTCAAATATTACTCAAACCAAGATTTCTAAATCCACTCAAGCTAAACCAGTTAAAAGGGATGATGCTCAACCTCAACGACAAATTAATCAAAATGTTAAACAAGTTAAATTTGTTAAAGAGGGTACATATTCAAAGATTGAGACCAAAAGACCCATTCCTGAGGTTTACTCACCGCCCCACAAGAGATCTCCTAGTCCTGATGAATGGAGATCCTGCTATACTTGTGGTCAGCGAGGTCATATTTCAACCAATTGTCCACGCTATCAGACACCAAGAATTAAAGTTGAGTTAACCGACAAAGTCAAAGTAGATTCAAAACAGCGATCTAAGACCCCGGTGAGATCGAAAACACCCATTAGGCATAAAACACCTTCTAAGTCGTTTTCGTCCCCCCACGTGAAAGACAACACAGACAAGTCCCCGACAGGTCTGTGACACCGGCAAGAAAAACTGTTTCTGAATCTAAACCATATACTCAAACTGTTAATCAGTCTAAAGTTTATCATAAACAATCCTTTCACAGGGATGGTTTATGGAAAGCAAAGACATCTGGTGAATCTGACAGCCAGGACAATCTGCAAGTTGACATTCCACCTACTGATAAAGGACAGTGGGTCGAATTCATGATGGTTGATTCCTCTGGGAAACCCAAGCCAGTCAAGGCTTGGGTCCCCCTCCTTAACTGATTGTTTTCAATTATGTGCAGGTTGTCCGCTACAGTGCTTCATCAAATACATGGATTGTGGATAGCGGAGCTTCCAGGCACATGACAGGAAACAAGTCTCTTCTTTTCAATGTCAAACAAATTAAAGGGGGACACGTTTCATTTGCTGGAAATAAAGGAGGATACATTACCGCTCAGGGCGAAGTAGGTAATGAGAAGGTAAAGTTTGATAAAGTAAATTTTGTTCAACAACTGGAAAACAATTTACTTTCAGTGTCTCAGATATGTGACAAGGGCTTCAAAGTTATGTTTGACAACCGAAAATGTTACATACTGAAAAAGGAGATGGAGATTCCAGAGAAGCAGGTTTTGATGTCTGCATCCAGGTACAATGATCTATATGTCTTGGATATGTCTAATGCTTCTACCTCTGAATCTACAGCACAATGTTTCCTCTCAAAAGCTACAGAGAAGGACTCCATCTCATGGCATAGAAGGATGGGACACATAAATCAAAGGAAGATGAATCATCTGATTCACAACAACCTAGTTGAGGGAGTTACAGTCAAGAACTTCCAACTTCCTGATTTTTGTGTCTCTTGCAAGAAGGGAAAGCAGACCAGGAAATCTCACAAGACCAAGCACGTCAACACAATTGAGATGCCCTTAGAGCTGCTACACATGGATCTATTTGGTCCTGTAAGCACGAAGAGTATAGCAGGAGACTGGTACTGCTTTGTAGTCACTGATGACTACTCAAGATTCACCTGGGTGATGTTTCTGAAAGCTAAATCAGAAACGTTTGAATCATTCAAGGTGCTCGTCACGACTTTGGAGTCACTCTACAAACTGAAGGTAAGGAGAATTCGTTCTGACAATGGCACAGAGTTCAAGAATCAGTGGATGGATGCTTTCTGCAAGGAGAAGGGTATTGTTCACCAGTTCACCTCAGCATACACGCCACAGATGAATGGAGTTGCAGAACGAAAGAATCGGAGCTTAATTGAGACTGCACGAACCATGTTAGCTGATTCAAAGCTCCCAGTTCAGTTCTGGAATGAGGCAGTTGCAAATGCCTGCTACACACTTAATCGTGTGTTAGTAGTCAAAAGGCATGGTAAGACTTGCTACGAGCTACTTCAGAAAAGAAAGCCAAATTTGGAGTATCTGGAACCATTTGGAGCTCCATGTACATTACTGAAGAAGACTCAGGATGGCAAGTTCAGCGAAAAAGCAGATCAGGGAATATTCTTAGGATACAGCATCCCAGACAAGCGAGTTTACAATAATTCGACGGGTCAGGTAGAGGTGTGGTGCAATGTGGATGTTCAGAGATTCACCACACCTCCTGCTGGAAAAGGACCATCATCATTCTTTGATTATGATGGCTTTTTCAAATCCTTCAATCTTCCACAGCTTGATTCAGAGGATGATGCTGCTACCCAGATGATGTATGATGTTCTTAACTCACCAAATCTGGATTCAAGCAACATCACACCTACTGCTGGTGCCTCAAGCTCTTCGACTCCTGCTCATGATGAGAGTGATGATTCATCAGATGATGAAGAAGCTCCTGCTTCTAACACTGAGCAAACAGCTAATCAACACAGTGAATCATCAGCTGCTATACCAGCTGCAGGAAATCCGGATACTGAACCAGTAGTCACCAATATGGATACTGAGGTTGTGGTTCCTACCACACCAGTGACTAGGATCAGTGTGAATCATCCCCCCTCGTCTATCATAGGGGACATTCAATCCGGTGTGCAAACAAGAAATCAGCTGTATTCTACTGATTATGCTGCAGTCATGGAAAAGGGTTATGTCAATGACGGGGCTTTCTCATGTTTTGTCTCACAAATCGAGCCTAAATACATCTGCGACGCCCTGAAAGATGAGGCCTGGGTCAATGCTATGCAAGAAGAGCTACTCCAGTTCAAGAAACTTGGAGTCTGGACACTAGTTGACAGGCCGAAAGGAGTTAAGGTGATTGGTACCAAATGGGTACTAAAATGCAAGAAGGATGACCAAGGTGTTGTGATCAGAAACAAGGCACGCTTGGTTGTTCAAGGCTTCAGACAAGTTGAAGGAATCGACTACAATGAAGTCTTTGCTCCCGTAGCTAGAATGGAAGCTATACGTATCTTTCTAGCCTACGCCTCTTACATGAAGATCAAAGTTTATCAACTAGATGTTAAGAGTGCATTCTTGCATGGGGAAATCCGTGAAGAAGTATATGTCAGTCAACCCGAAGGATTCGAAGATCCTTATCATCGGGACAGAGTCTACAAGTTGGACAAGGCTCTGTATGGGCTACATCAGGCTCCTAGAGCTTGGTATGAAAAGCTCTCTACCCATCTGCTAAAGCATGGTTTTCGCAGGGGTGTGATTGACTGTACATTGTTCATCAAAGAAAAAGATGGTGACTTGCTTCTGGTGCAGATCTATGTGGATGATATCATCTTTGGATCTAGAAATGAAGCATTATGCAAAGATTTCGAATCTGTGATGAAGGCAGAGTTTGAAATGAGTGCAATGGGAGAGATGAAGTTCTTCCTGGGATTACAGGTGGATCAAACACCTACCGGTATTTTCTTACATCAGTCCAAATATGTCGGCGATATTCTCAGTCGATTTGACATGGAAAATGCGTCTGCTGCCGGTACCCCTCTCGCCACAAATCATGATGTGGCTCCTGATGAGAATGGGGATTTGGTGGATGCCACTATGTATCGTGGGATGATTGGATCTCTCATGTATCTCACTGCCTCGCGTCCAGATATCATGTATGCAACATGTCTATGTTCTAGATATCAAGCGAAGCCAAAAGTGAATCATCTGATTGGGGTAAAAAGGATTTTCCGTTATCTGAAGGGTACTCCAACACTGGGTTTGTGGTATCCTCATGACGATGACTTCGAGCTTACTGCGTACAGCGATTCAGATTATGGTGGCTGCAAGATGAATTTCAAATCGACGTCAGCAGGGTGTCAGTTCTTTGGAAGACGGTTAGTCACGTGGCAATGCAAGAAGCAGACCTCGGTTGCCTTATCAACCTGTGAAGCTGAATACGTTGCTGCTGCAAGTTGCTGCTCTCAAATCATCTGGATTCAACAGCAAATGCGCGACTACGGTTTGAAATTTTCTAACACTCCTATTTATGTTGATAATTCTGCTGCCATAGCTGTCACTAAAAATCCTGTTCAACACCCAAAAACTAAACACATCGGGATTAAATATCATTTCATACGCGATTGCTATGAAAAACAATTAATTGTGATTAAAATTAACACGGATTTTCAGCGCGCTGACCTCTACACCAAACCGTTTGATAAACCAAGATTTTTATATCTCCTAGAGGTCAACGGCGTTAAAAAGAAAAGTGATGTGATTGCTGAAGAAGCAGATTCATAGTCCGACTTGTGTTTTAGTTTATTTCTTTCTTTCTTTCATTTTTATTTTTATTTTTTATTTCCATGTCATATAAAATCCAAAAACACAAAAAGATTTTCTGTTTTAGAATTTTAGGGGGAGATTTATTTCAGTATTCATTTACTTATTAAAAAAAAAAAAAAAAAAGGGGGGGGGAAGATAAGTTAAGCTGAAAAGGCATAGACAAATAGACTGGAAATGCGACTCGAGAAAACTGGAAAGTGATAGCACACAGGCACCGAGTTACTTGGAATATCAAATTGGTTTTTCGGTTCTAAACATAAAAATCATAAGTCAGAGAAGTTAAGTCTAACAAAATGGGAATATGATAGAAGCTTTGACTGGTATTGTAATTACTTGGAGAAAGTAGATCTAGGGTTGTGTAAGTACACAATACGATGTGTCAGTAGATTCAACACAATAGACCATTAGACATCATCGGTGAACAGGCTTAAACTAAATTTATTCAACCAGTTGTGTGTTCCCATGGTATCCCTGGTCTGCACAATCAATCAATGTCCAATAAGGGGTGAGGAGCAAGCTAATGCCACAAATGTGAGCAAAGACCTGCAAAACAGAGCAAAAGATGACAAATGTCATTAAAATAATGTATATGCAAATATGCTGCTCTAAGAAGATAAATAGGTATTGCGCCTCTCTGCTGTGCGATGGCACTGACCTGAGGCTAAGCATAACCTATTTGTTCTAAGAATTCATTGTTGTTTGCGCCTCTCTGCTGTGCGATGGCACTGACCTGAGGCTTGGCATCTCTTTGACAATTTTTAGAACCAAATCTTCTAAGTCCAAGACCGCTCAAAAATCTCCTGAGGACGATTGATTACCATATACCTGTGGAATACACAAATACGGTTTGACCTAATTCATCAAATTAATCGCTGATGTGTGTCAAACGTCTGTGTATGGATTTAAGTGGACAAACATACTGACAATCGTCGTGGCTGCATCGCCTGATGTTCAAAATCAATAAGAATTACATATTAGTTCAAACATGATTCCCAGTTAGACCTTAGAAGTCTTCCATAAGTGAAAAACTGTACAATCATATCATGCAAAGTGTAATAAGCACTGAATGTTCCAAGTGATGGTGTATATGCCTGTCTGATTCCACGAGAGTCCATTCCGGATAAACTGTTAATGCTAACAAGCTATACAAGCCTGCCCCAACAAAAATCACAAAAATAGGTCTTTCTATTCATAGGTTAAGATTTGTTTAATCTTAGTATAATGTGTCATGTCGGACTGTGTATACTGTTATCTGCTAAATGTCACTGAAGGTGCTTAATGTTTATCTAAACTTATTGTTTCTGAAAGGGTAAAAGGATCACGTCTGAGGTGATCGGGTGGATAAATGGATCACGTCTGAGGTGATCGGGTGGTTAAATGGATCATGTCTGAGATGATCAATTACGCATAATGTTTTATTAATTGTTTAAGGAAAACTATGTGTCAGCAAACGAAATGACTAATATGGCACAAGTATAGCCCAATCGCACTACTTAATCATGAGTATGCTTAGTCATGCGAATGGGCTATACGATTGAACTCAATCGTAAGATTGGACCATAAGTATGAGCCCAATCGGCCGATTGAAAGGGTCGATTAGGTCAAACATGCGAATGGAGATCAGTTGATCGAATGAAGCAGGTCGATTGAATGAATCGTACGACCCAGTTCCAATCGATCGAATGAAACATGCGATTGGACTCGATCGTACGTGTTGATTTTGAATCGGCCGAATGAAAGGTACGATTGAGTCAGTCGGCCGATTGAGCTGAGTCTGTCTATAAATAGACCCCTCAGTCGATCGCAGACATCATTCGCCCTAAAATACTCCTATTCGCACCGTTACTCTGCAAAATTTTCGTTTGATCTTTAAACCTTTTGATATACACTTTCTGACGATTTGCACTTGTTACACAGGTAATACGCAACACAAGGATGCATCAGAATGTAAAAATTGATGGTTAATCAGTTCACATTTGCCCTAAATGTTGATTCGTAACAAATCGGCCAAATAAACTGCTTTAATCACATGAAATGTTAAAATCAATGATCGAAGTAGTCTAAGTACATGATTGCGAGTCTAACAAGCCTGAACTTAACCTCTAATTTCGTAAAAATTATAAAACCAAGTTTGAAATGGAACAGGGGTCTGTGATACGACTGGTCTCCCCGATGAACTTCAATCGACCGATTGAAAGAGGAGACTCGTTCATTCGGCCGAATGGAGGATGCGAATGGGTTGATCTGCCATACGATTGGTTGCCCCGAATGAACGTCAATCGCACGATTGAAGGAAGTGATTCATTCAATCGGCCGACTAGGTCATTCGAATGAGTTCATTCGGTCGAACAACTCAATCGCAGTAATTACATCATTTGACTAAACCCAGTCGCACACTTCATTCGCTCGAGTGAACTGCACTGATTTCTGACTTAGTCAAACCTGTTGTTCAAGTTTCTAACATACGTTTGTTATTGTTACAGGAAGATGGCTAACCGTTGGCAAATTAATCCAAAGCACAATATCTGTGCTAATCTGGATTCCACCTCAAGAAATGGTGGTGATTTTGTTGGTATTATTGACTTCCTGAGAAGATCTCGGATCTTCAAAGCCATATCTACTCCATGTACACCATATCAGTCTATCCATCAAGCATTTTGGGCAGGAGCTTCGGTAGACCGATCTGTGGAACCCTACCGCATCCTAAGTACCATCTTTGGTAGGGCAATTGAGATCACAGCTGGAGATATTAGAAGAGTTTTGGACTTTGGAGATGATGATTCACATCCAGTCAGGATTCACCCTCTTACAGTTCGTGGATGCTTTCTGCGAATTGGGTACTGTGGAGACATTAGCTCAGGTGTGCTGAACAAGAGCAACCTGAGCCCACAGTACAAGTATTTAGCTCATGTGATTCTAAAGTGCATTGCTGCAAGAAGGGGTGGGTTCGATGACTTATCGGACCAAATTCAGAATGCTTATGTGGCATTGGTCCTTAACCACCCTTTCAGCTTCTCCAACATGATCTTTAATTATCTGATTGAGAACTTGGAGGCTAAGGGAAAAGAAGGTTTCTGTATGTATCCACGCTTTCTTCAGCTCATTTTTAATGAGAAACTGCCTGATTTGCCCAAAGAGAGGAGTGATGCAGTGGTGTTAGAGATTATGGATGACACTACTCTGGGAAGAATGAAAGTGTATAGGGGCAAGCAGGTGAAGCCCGTGTTCAAGAGGTTGATAGGGCATCTGGCCCGGGAAGACTACATGGCGCCAAGGAGGCGAAAATGGCGTCATGACGATAGCGATTCTGATACTGAGGTGATTACTGTATCATTGGTTGACTCAGATGATGATGATGATCTTGATGGAGAAAATGTACCAATTTTCTCTGAGGGACCATCTACTTCTACAGCTCAGCCGTTATCACCACACACAGACACGGCAACTGCAGGGTTTGTTCCTGACTTTTGCCCACCCGATGATGAGGAAGAAAGTGATGAAGAAGGTTTGACCAGGAGAGTTGGCAGCAAAGTGGTTGCCACCGAGAAAGGACTGAGAGATGTTGGCGGGCAGTCTGGTACATCAGGGGACACACGCATTGAGTCTGATCCCTCGTATGCCCCTGATGATTCTAGCAACAGAGGGGGAGCACCTTTGTCAACGGGCAAAAGGAAGAAAACCATGGCGCGTCCGCATGGTAAGAAAGGAAAGCGACTAAGGTTCACCACAGCTACCACCTCTACATCATCCCAAACATCTCCATCCACCACTACTATCCCTTCACCTCACACTGTCACATCCACCACCACCACCACTGTACCGACTACCACCTCATTCACTCCCTCTCCCATACACACCACTTCCACCACCGTACAGCCTACCACATCATTCATCCCCTCCCCTATATTCACCACAGCCACCTTCACGACCACCACTCAACAAACAGGTCCCTCACCGTTCCCATCCAGCTCATTCATCCCACCAATTTCTGTAGTAGATCAGCTTGCTGCTCTCAACAGCATGGTACTTCAGCTGTTAGCCTCTGATAAGGCTAAGACAGCCCAGATCCTTCAACTGCAAGAACAAAATTCTTCACAGGCAGCTGAGATTGAAAGATTGAGGGAGATAACATCCTCACAAGCCCAAGTGATCACTTCGCAGACCGATCAGATCACAGGCTTGTTACAACATGAGGCTGAAACGGATGAGAGAATGGGAAAGCTAGAGGCGGCTCATAAGACTCTTGTGCTAAAACTAAAAGGTACTCAAAGTGAGCCCCTCAAGATTGGAGAAGGTGATGGTGATGATAATGATGATGATAGTGAGGATGAGGAAGACGATGATGAAGATGATGAGGATGATGACGATGATGATGGTGGTGAAGAAAGTAATGATGATGATGAGAAGAAAGAAGATGATGAAGGTGAAGGGGGAGAAACTGCCGGAGATCAAAGCGATAATGTTGCAGGCGAAAGGCGTACTAAACGCCGACATGATCAAGGCCCCTCTTCGTCTACTCCAACTGAAGATCCACCGGAGATACAAGGCAAAGTTCAAGACTAGACGTTTATTTATTTTGCTGAAACTTTGTACTTGAAATTATGTATTCTAGTCTGTTATATATAAAATTTTGTGGATATAAATTATCTTTGGTTATGTGATCAATGTATACTTACTTGCAATATATTTGATTTTGTAACAGGATCAACCACACAAGTCGATGAGCATGATGTTATGCCCCTTCGTCAGATTGAGACCAAGCTGACTATGATTCTTGATCTTCAAGGGATAGTGCAACGGTCTATGGGTTACTCAGCTGAAGAAGGGGAAATCATTCATGACTTGACAGATGAACAGATTGCAGAACTGTTCAGTCTGAATCCGGATGAGTTGGTAAAAGATGCTCCCGCAGTCGATGTAGTCAGCGATGAAGAACTTCAAGATGTCGACGAGGTGGAGATTGAGGACGTAACGGCTGATCATTATCCCCAATACACTAACGCCGAAGGCGAAGTGCTTCCAGATATGGGGGAAACTTTTGACAGCAATATATTTGATAAAGTGGAAGAGATGACAGCAGCTAAGGCAGCTGCAGAAGAGATTCCTAAGGCAGATGAAGCTGATCGTGCAACCAAGAAGGAGGAATGGATTGCCTGCCTTGAGGAAATGAAGAAACAGCGTGGGCCTCCAAAGTCAAATGCCTACACCAAGCTTTACAAGATTAAAAAGCATCAGAAGGTGTCAGGAAAGATTATCAGCTGGGCATACTTTGATGATCTAAAAGTATATGCAGTGAAGAGAGAGAAGGGAATCGAATATTTCAGATTTCCTCATGATTTGAAAACTCTCCCAGGGTTTGAGCTTAATCGTCTAGCCAACTTGAACCTCCTATATGCTGTTCCAGGAAAGATATCAGGATGGTTTGAGCAGGCACTAAAGAAAGAGTACCATACTAGGTGGGTCAACTTTAAACCTCAACAGCCAAGAAGGTTATTTCATAGGACTGAGGTTGACCCCACCTCAGGAAGACCAAAAGTGGTCTTGAGATGGCACCCTCCGCGCACGATGTCGCGTATTCCATTGAGAGAGATGCCTCAGGATTTTGCACCCCATTTCAAATGGTGGTATTATGACTGGCGAACTGGTGAAGCCGTCATAGTTTTGGAGAAAGAAGGAACGGTCGAGACGATAAGAGTGTTTGATCCGATGTGGCTAACCAACTTGTCTGAGTCTGATGTCTATATCTTATTCAAGTGGCCACTGTTCTTTGATACACAGGATATTGTGCAAGCACTGCAATTCCAACATGTTATACGTATCTGCTTCGCATTAAATATTCATTCTGGGATCTCAAGAGAGGAAAGGGTGAAACGATATGAAGAGTTCAAGAAAGAAGTAAAAGTCTAGATAGAACTAGGTCCAAGGGGGAGTTTGTTGGTACACATGTCCCCAGTTCTAGTCTAGTGAGCTGAAATGTAATAAACTTCTATCTTGTTACACATATGTAATGTTAAATCAATCTAATGAGAATCTCTTCTTTATATGGTTGTTGATTATATAATGTTATATCTACTTATTTTATTAGTTGTTACACGCTTAATATGACCATGTTATATAGGTTTACAGTTGTGAGACACAGTTCTGAATCATTAAAGGTTCATGAATGTGTTTGACTAAACATCTCTTTCAGTCGCCCGACTGGACCATGCGAATGGTCCAATCGCACGGTTGAATAAGGAGATTGAGTCAATCGCACGGTTGAGTCATCAGGATGACTCAAGCGTACGAATGAATCAGTCGTATTACTCAATCGCACGACTGAGTCAGTCGCAAGACTCAGTCGCACGAATGAGATCTGTAACCTATAAATACCACCTAATTCGTGGAAAAACATGACACTTCGAATACGAGAAACCCTAATCGCCCCAGAACGTGCTGTTCGACCATTCCAACTTCATAGAGCGTTTCAGATCATTCCGAGTCAATTCATAACGTTTTCTAATCGTTAGGATTGATCTTGAATTCGTTCTCACTGATTGGATCGCCAATCAAATAGGATTCCGCACTATTTGATTCGGTACAACGAAGAATCAGTTAGTACTCCGTACGTACACGGTCCTAACAGAAAGATTGATGTCATGGTTCCTGCAGTACCTGCAAAGAAAGTAAAATTTATAAAGCCTGTAAAGAGTTCAGGCTCAATCAAAGAATACGGTAACTGTCATTCTGTGGAAAGAGGCGTCTTGGGGAGTGTCGTTATAAAAACCCAATTTGTTATAAATATGGGAAACCGGGGCATACAACACCACTGTGTATCAGCCCTGTCAACTTATGTTATAACTACTATAAGCTGGGCCATATGAGGAATGATTGTCCAGATCTAAAAACAAGGGTTGCCAAAACTTCGAAAGGATCGAGGGTCTTAGAGAACATGAAATAGTTAGAAGCTCCAAAACCGCAAGGTAGGGCTTTTCAAATTACTGCTGAAGAAGAAAGGTTGAACCTGATGTCGTTATAGGTACCTTTCTAGTCAACTCCCTTCCTTCATATGTTTTATTTGATTCTAAAGCTAATAGATCCTTTGTATCTATAAAGTTTGCATGCCCTAGTTCTTTTGTTAGAAGTAAACTAGTAAATGTGTTAGAAGTTGACATCACTAGCGATAAAAGTTTCTTCATATCCGAAATATGTCAAAACTGTAAAGTAAATATTCAAGGAGAGGAATGCGATATCAACTTAATTCCAATAGAGTTAAGGGAATTTGATGTGATTATTGGGATGGATTGGTTGTCCCAACATCACGCATCGATACTCTGCAATCAAAAGATTGTTCAATTTATGTCGCCAATGGGAGAACAAATCTGGATCTATGGACAAAGAAAGAGCAACATAATTATATACTCAATGGCAAAAGCCAACAATTACATATGACATGGACATCACGCGTTTCTAGCCTGCGTGGCTGATAAAGAAATGAAAGAAAGGAAACTTGATGAAGTCCCTCTAGTTAAAGAATTCCCAGACGTTTTTCGTGATGATCTTCCAGGTGTTCCACCAACAAGGGAAATCAAATTCAAAATCGATTTAGTTCCTGGAGCTAAACCTGTGGCTAAATCGTCATATCGATTAGCACCAAACGAGATGAAGGAATTGATGTCTCAACTTCAAGATTTATTGGATAAAGGTTTTATTTGCCCAAGTGTTTCACCTTGGGGGCGCCTGTCTTGTTTGTTAAAAAGAAGGACGGTAGCATGCGAATACGCATCGATTATCATGAATTGAATAAGCTGACCATCAAGAATAGGTACCCTTTGCCTAGAATTGATGATCTTTTTGACCAACTACAAGGTGCTAGCTGGTTTTCAAAAGATTGATTTAAGGTCAGGTTATCATCAAGTTAAGGTACAAGAAGAAGATGTACCTAAGACAGCCTTTCGTACTCGTTATGGGCACTATAAATTCGTTATGATGCCATTTGGTCTAACGAATGCTCTAGTAGTTTTCATGGATTTCATGAATCGAGTATGTAAACATATGCTTGATCATTCCGTTATCATCTTTATTGATGATATTCTTATCTACTTACGAACCAAAGAAGATCATGTTCAGCATCTTTGTGAGATTCTTAATGTGCTAAGAAAAGAAAAGTTATATGCAAAATTTTCTAAATTTGCATTCTGGCTTCGAGAAGTTTAATTCTTAGGTCATGTGGTGAATGCGGAGGGTATTTTGGTGGATCCCTTCAAAATAGAGACTATTATGAAATTGTCACCTCCTAAGACCCCAACTAAAGTCAGAAGCTTTTTGGGTTTAGCCGACTATTATCAGCGTTTTATTCTGGATTTCTCGAAGATAGCTTCCACGTTAACAAAGCTAACTTGAAAGAATTCCAAATTTGAAAGAAAAGTTAACTAAAGCTCCTGTACTGGCATTACAAGAGGGAACAGAAGATTTTGTTGTTTATTCTAATGCCCCACTTGTCGGATTGGGTTGTGTGCTTATGCAAAGAGGAAAGGTAATAGCTTATGCTTCATGGCAATTGAAGTCATATGAAGCAAATTACCCAACCCACGATCTTGAATTAGCAGCAGTTGTATTTGCATTGAAGATCTGGAGACATTATTTGTATGAAACGAAGTGCACTATCTATACTGATCATAAAAGTCTGAAGTATTTCTTCGATCAGAACGAATTGAATATGAGGCAACGACGATGGTTAGAGTTGGTCAAAGACTATGACTGTGAAGTACTTTATCATCCGAGTAAAGTTAATGTTGTAGCTGATGCTTTAAGCCGGAAGGAGAGTTATACTCCAATTAAAGTAAACTCATATAAACTAATTGTGAGTTCCAACTTGTTTGATCAAATTAAAGTTGCACAAGTGCAGGCACTAAAGGAAGAAAATTTGAGGGGTGAAAGAATTATTGGTCAAGTTCAATATTTTGAAGAAAATGATAAAGGAATTAAAGTTCGTTTTGGACGAATTTGGATTCCTCGAACTTGTAATGTTAAAACAATGATTCTTAATTAAGTGCACAAGTCGAAGTACTCAATTCATCCAGGTGCAACGAAGATGTATAATGATTTAAAGAAAGAGTATTGGTGGCCTGGAATGAAAAGAGATATTGCTAAATATGTTGAAAAGTGCTTGACTTGTTTACAAGTCAAAGCTGAACACTAGAAACCATATGGGAAAATGCAACCATTAGAAATTCCATTATGGAAATGGGAGCATATTACGATGGATCCGGTGACGAAACTTCCTAAAACTACCAAAGGATATGATACAATATGGGTAATTGTCGATCGTTTGACAAAGAGTGCTTACTTTATACCCATTTGTGAAAACTATTTGTCTGAACGAATGGCAGAAGAATATGTTAATAAGGTAGTGTCAAGGCATGGTGTGCTATTGTCTATTATATCAGATAGAGATACATGTTTCACCTCAAGATTTTGGAGAAAATTTCAAGAAGGAATGGACACTAAATTATTAATCAGCACAGCGTATCACCCCCAGACCGATGGGCAAAGCGAGAGAATGATTCAAACTCTCGAAGATATGCTACGTGCATGTATTATTGATTTTGGTGGCAGTTGGGGCAAATATTTGCCCCTACCAGAGTTCTCTTATAGTAATAGTTATCATTCGAGCATTGGAATGCCCCCGTTCGAAATGTTGTATGGTAGAAAGTGTCGTACTCTTGTATGTTGGGGAGAAGTTGGCCAAAGAGAACTTGCTAACAAAGAAGTGGTGGAGGCGACAAATTAAAAAATTGATCAAATCAGAGCACATTTAAAAGCAGCTCAGGATCGACAAAAGTCGTATGCTGATAAACGAAGACGTCCGATTGAATTTCAGGTGGGAGACTATGTTATGTTGAAAGTCTCTCCATGGAAAGGTGTGATTCATTTTCGTAAACATGGCAAGTTAAGTCCACAGTTTATTGGTCCGTTTAAAATTATTGCTCGTGTGGGGCAAGTGGTTTATCGTCTGGAATTACCTGACGAATTAAACCGAATCCATAACACATTTCATGTGTCATATTTACGAAAATGCTTAGCTGATGAAACGACATATGTGCCATGGAATGAGATAGAGGTGGATGAAAAGCTTAACTACATAGAATAGCCTGTGGCGATTCTTGATAATAAAGTTAAGCAACTACGAAATAAAGAAATAAGTCAAGTGAAAGTACAATGGAAACACCGACGTGGTTCTGATACCACATGGGAAGCTGAGGATGAAATGATGAAATATTACCCCGAATTATTCAAGTTATAAATAGGTTTCGGGGATGAAACCTAAATAAGAGGGGAAGAATTGTAACATCCTGTTTTATGAATATATAAATATATTTGAAAAGTATATTTGAATATGGTTAAACGTGTAAGTTTCGGGTCAAACGACTAATAGAACTTGCAACGTCAATACGAGTTTTAGTTATTATATAGTTTATAATAATAATAATAATAATAATAAATATAAATATAATTATAATTATAATTATAATTATAATTATAATTATAATTATAATTATAATTATGATAATATTAATTTTATAATTTATCAAAATCCACAAACAATAACTCATGTTATACGTGTAAACATTTGGTTAATTTAAAATATTATAAAGAAAGCATATATGATGCAATTGTGCGCATCCATATCAATCAAAACTTGATGTCCTAGTAAAAATAATATATATGAACATTTCACACAAATGGTTGATAACAGAAAGAAATCAAAAGGAATAAGATGACTTTGTAGAGCAACTAAAATTGATTGATTTGGAGCAGAGAACACGAATCTCGTATAGTATTATCATTAAGTTTGAGAAGTAAGTACACCGACCCGTAACTAGTTTTGTTACAAGTTTAATTATATGTTATATGCTTTATTTATTATAAGTTTGTATCAATTTTGTAGAGATGAAACATGTATAAATAAATACATGTGATATATGTTTATTTATTATGATAAACATGATTATGGGGAAAATGATTTATATGATTATGGGTTCAAGTATGTGTATTGATAGTTTAAAAAGGGGTTAATATATGCAAGGATTTCGGGTGTTGAAATCCCAAGGGGTTCTGGTGTTGAACTCCACATATATATATATATATATATATATATATATATATATATATATAAGGGAGTTAAATATATGTATGGATTTCAAGTGTTGAAATCCCAAGGGGTTCAAGTGTTGAACTCCACATATATAAAAAGAGAAGTTATTAATCCTCAAGGGTTAAAACTAAACCCACAAGGAATTCGGGTGTTGAATTCTAAGAAGTAACGAGGATTAAATAAAAATGATTTTGGATAATAAATCCCAATAAAAGAAAAATAAAGAGGTGTACTTACTTAGTGAAAGCTAATAAAAATATATTTTAAATATTTTCAGGAAAAACACCCATAAATGGTTAAAGCTTCACGGATGTGACTGGACCGACGAAAGAACCCTACTCTAGTTTAATATTTAATATAATACATGTTGTAGGAAAAGTTTGTAAAACGTTATTTTTCATGTAATACTTTTGTATACGTTAAGAAATGACATGTCACTATGAGTGACAAATTTTGTTGTAAACTTGGACCAAAGCTCTGATATATAAATTGTGAAAGTATTAAAAAAAATTTGGTGTGTTTCAGTTGTAGCAAGAATAACGGACCCCCAATATTAGTTATTGTTATTTTTGTTACTTTGCAAAGTTGTCTATACAACCATGCTAAAATTACACCACCCCAGCTTAGTTGCCCACAAGTACTTAAATTTTCAATGTGGGTTAAAAAATTAACATGTGACATGTTGAAGACGTATCCAGGAATAAAGTTGCCCCAATTAAGTAAAATATAATTAATCTAGCACGCTTTACACATTGCTCTTCGGTGGTATCATGAGGAAAGTCTTTTCTTATTTCATTTAGAATAGCAGCCAAATTAATTTTGTTACCTTCCACCGCGCGTGAATTAAGAGAATAACCAATAAAATGTTCAAACCTCATTAAAATCTCACTTTTGTTCATCAACTCATCAGTGGCAGAAATAACATCAGTATCAACCCGTAAACCCCATGATACCTCGATATCTTGAAGGGTGACCGTGCACTCTTTGATAGGTAAGTGAAAAGTGTGTGTCTTCGGCCGTCATCTCTCCACCAAAGCAGTAATGAGACCACAATTAAGTTTACGATATCCACAGTCGATAATACATCCGAAACCCGCCAACCTTATGTGGCGCATGACATTATGCGGGATAGGCTTTTCAGCAATGTGTTCCAAAAATTCTTATCACCCCTTCTAGCTCTAAATATACCAGCATCACTCGGTGGATTTTGAAAATAGTGAGCTGCTCTATGATCACCACCCAATAATAACAACTCATTGTTAATATGACCCGGTGTAATTCACCAACTCATTTTGTAAGAATTTTTTTTATAATGGAGATATGTAAAGAATATGTGTTAGTGTGGATTGAATGAAGTTTATACAGGAATTGAAATGTGGTTAGGTGCTTTTAACGGTTGTGAATGAAATCGGAGTAAATGCATGCATAGGTTGGTAAATCGAGTGGTTGGAGTTTAATGTGGCCAGAACTCATAATCGGAGTAAATGCATAGGTTGGTAAATTGATTGGTTGGAGTTTAATGTGGCCAGAACTCGCCCACCCCACTGGCAGGTTCTGTGGGCTTTATTACTACCCGCCGCCATCAGTGACGGGTTTTGGAATTTTTGTACTAACCGCCTACAACAACGGCGGGTTCTGTGGATGTTATACTACCCGCCTACCATAATGGCGGGTTCTGTAGAACCCATGAAAACCTTGCAGAACCCGCCAACCACAATGGCGGGTACTCTTTTTTCCAATTTTTTCAAGAGAAACCCTCCATGTCAACCAATTTTGAAAAATTAACCTATTTTCAAAAACAATCTGAAAAATATGGTATTCAATATTTTATAAAACAAAATTTATACCAGTTTTAATGTTAACAAAAAAAATTCTAAGTTATCTTTTAAAAAAGATCAAAATACATGCATCTTGGATAAGTTTAGATGCTTCAATATGTAAAAATTAGATTAGTTTAGAGAGTTTTGATCAAAAGATAATTAGTCGTTTAATAAATACGATGTCCTGTTATTAAAGATTTTGCACACATATCGTTCTTTACATTAACTATTATCTAAATGTATTGTTAACTCAGTTATGTGCCCCTTCAAATGAAGGTATTTTTATCAAAAAAAATTTCACGTCTAATATATTAAAAAATGTATAAAAAATAAAAATTTTGAATGAAAAAAGAAAACTAAAAGATATAGGACTATTAGGCAAGTCGGTGAAACCAATCACTGTTGATGTGTGTTCATTCGACTAATCGTCAAAACTTTTAATGACAACAACATACAATAACATTTAATAAAGTAAGAAGTCTAAGTCGTAAATCATTTAGAAGGTCCGGAAATCAATAATAAACAATAAAAAAATACACATAAATACTTTATAAACTACTCACATCAATAAATAATGAAAAATCAATAAGGAACACAAACTTGAAGATTACTTGTGATTCTTGAATTGCTTATATAATTGCAAAAGCAAGAAACTAAACTATGAGTCACTCGTTAATCACACAACAACATAAGCAAGATATTCAAAGAGCAACGAAATAGAAAAAAGTGAATTAGGGATTTTAATCTTATCATCGTTGTTTGTTTGAGTTCAAGGGGTTTTAATGATGTGTAAGATGTTGTAGCTGGTGAAGATGACCGGTATTGGGCTATCAAATAGAGGGGGGTGATGGATTTAATGGCATTGAACGCAAGAGGAACGCGGGTTCACTGACTTACGTAATGGTCCGATATCTTTAAATTTTATTTTTCATATAAAATAATTAATTTTTTTATTTGTTTAATATATTAGAAGTGAAAAGAAAATGAAAAAAATACACCTCATGTGAGATATAAATAACTGAGTTAACTGTACATTTAACTGAAAGTTAGTGGAAATGAAAATAGGTGTGCACATATTTTAAAAAAAATATTATATGTAATTATTAAAACTAAAGGACATATCATGTTATTTCGTGTATTAATAAAGAACACAATTTGTAATTTACTCAACTATTTATATATGTAGGGATGCGTTATATTGAGAACCATAAATATATAAATCACTATTAAGAAGCGCATAAGCAATGCGTAAAATATTTCAACAAAAATGACAATACTAAAAGATGACAATTGGATTCTATCTTTTAATCGTTTCTTTAATTTATCAACTATCTTCTCAATTCTTTTAGAAAAATTATAAAATATTCATATATGCAATACAATGTGGATGCATATGTGCATATTATTAAAAGACTATAGATATCGTATTTTTTAAAACTTACTATAATAGTAGTAAAATTACAAGTATTTTGATATATTCATATAATTAATAATACAAGAGTTAAAATGGTTGTTTATGGTTCTTTACAAGAAATCGATTTGAATTCAAGAAATCTTATTTGAATTTGAATGTTTGAAAATTTTGAATTCAATCTCACGAATCTTTGTTGATTTTGAATTGAATTTGAATTATGTTCGAAAATATTTTCAAATTCGATTTACGATTCATTTAAATTGAATTCGATTCGACGAGCTCCCCATAATAAAACTAGGTATTTAGTACTGGCAATACAACTGAAAGTTTGTATACTACAAAATATAAAAGGTTTATCTACATCAATATTTGTCTTGTGTAATTGAAAATAAAAAAGATAACATACCAGAAAAAAATCAGCACATGTTTATATCGATTGTTATCATGTAAATTATTATAAAAATATATATCTTATATGTCATTTTGTTGGCCGAAAAGATAGTAAGGGTTATGATAATAATAAAAAGAATTTAAGAAAACAATAAGTAGAATATTTAATAAAGTAAGAATATAATTACTAATAAATTTAAATCAGCCAACACCTATACAAAAAAGTTTGTTTTTAAACAACACAAAACACCAAGTCCGAACCTACTTCAAAACCACCATTGGTGAAATCGATCCTACGTCTACTCTTGAGAGACACATCAATAAAAGAAAGAAATGGACGTCAAAGGGGATGAAAAAAAATAAATATAAAAACCAAAATAAATAAAAGGAAAAGAAGTAGAGGCAAAGATGATTAAGAAAAAGGCAAAGGGACTAAACCTCAGATCTCATCCATGGTAGTGGAGAGTTAAAACCATCTATGCTAGCTTCACTTTACGCAGTTGGTAAATGAAATCAACTTCTTCATATTCTTTCACAGGAATCCTTCATTATTTGTTTTTTGTTCCATTTTGTTAGAGCTAGAACCGACAACATTATGAAGCAATTAATTAAGGATCTAATTAGCTTTTTCATTCATAATTACCAAATTTGCAAGTACGCTCATCCATATAATACATACACATATGTATAATTTAAGATATATATCTTTTCTCTTTGCAAGGTAAAACACTTTTTATCCTTGCCATAGCTTTTATGAAGAAAGAGATGTACCTTGAATGCATTCTTGTTGGAATACATCGGACCCTTGTACCTTGAATAGTTGACCCTTGTACCTTGAATGCATTCTTGTTGGAATACATCGGACGGTCCAAAATGACTACATAGGAATACACAAGTTAAATCAATTTGAGGTAACTATGGACGGAGCAGAGAGAGGAGAGCGACCATGGACGGACGTTCACCGGAGAAGCCGCCGGAAGAATGAGGACAAAGATGTCGAAGTGACTTTTTTCGTGCAGAATATTCCCGATGGAGTAACTAGACAGATGCTTTGGAGAGCTTTCCAACCGTATGGGAGGATTTCTGATGCTTATATCGCTAAAAGACAGGATGTTAACAAGAACTTTTTTGGCTTTGTACGTTTTGTGGGGGTCATAAACCTGGAAGCAATGTTGACGGATCTAAATTCTGTAGCAATCTCGCATGCTAAATTATCAGTTTCACTTGCTAAATACGACAAGAATCACAATAAGATATCGTACCCTCCTGGTATGGTGTTTGGGAGAGTCTGGAAACCAAAAGTCAATACGGATATTCCAACCAATCCCGGAAAAAATTCGTTTAGGGCGTCTTCCGGTGTTCAAGCTGGATACTCTTTCAAGGATGCTGTTAAGAATAAGGGCCATTCTGAGATGTCAAAATTGAAGACTATTACAGTGGATTGTGGTGGTACGAGCTACCCATCCCATTGTGTCAATAGATACATTATAGCGAGGGCCAAGAATCTTAATGCCATCAACGTTTCTAAACAACTCATGGTAAAGGAAGGTTTTGAAAATGTGGGCATATCATATGTGGGAGGTCTTAAGATCCTTATTTCCTTTCATGATCTGTCCATTGCAAATGAATTTTTGAATAAAAAGTCGGCGGTGTGGTCGGAGTTTTTTGATGAGGAGTATCTTTGGCGTGGCGAACCCATTCAGTTTGAAAGGATTACCAGAATAAAGATCCTTGGTGTCCCATTGCAAATAAGAGATAGCTCATCATACGATCAAATTGGGAGTTTGTTTGGTAAGGTGGTAATTAACTCCGATTTCTCATGGGAAGTTCCGGATAATTCGGGAGGTCAATGTTGTATCTCTACTGATATGAAACATATGATTCATGAGGAAGTTAATATTGTTTGGAAAAATCAAAATCATCTTTTTTTTGGAACGATCAATCAAGTAGCTGTCGGGTACTCCGTACGCGGCGCCCCAATGGCCAAAGGACGCACAGCGTGGCCATGATCCACACGCACGGAGCCCCTAGCCCACCAACCACCATTTCCGGGGAAAACCCGACCACTCACCCGCCCGAAGGCACGACGGTGAATAATCGGTAAAACCCGCTTGCTTCAAGACTCGAACCTGGGTTCCCCAGGTCAAGCCATCACTAGCCCACATGGGATTTACCACTGCGCTGCAGTCTAGTATGGGTTACAGAGACCTCGTTTGATTGGGAACCAGATTTTAATGTTGAAGAATCTGAATTTTTACTCATTGTCTCAAAAAAACAGACACCACCAGAAACACGTCAGTTCTCTCTGAAGTTTAAAGGCGATCAGATGAGCCGGTGGAAAATCAAGAGGTGGTTGTTGGAAATGTTGCAGATAGGGACGACGTGCATGGCGATTTGCTTCCGCTGCTTTAGGATCTAAATAACAATAATAGTGGTGGTATTTCCAATGATGGTGGGGTCCATATTCAGACACCAATTTCGCATGCAGTGTCTCCATTCAAATTCGGGGATCATTCACAACTAAATGAAACGGGCTTGGGCTCAAATCAAGGAAATGGGCCAAGTATTCAGCCTAAGCTTGGTAAACGGGGAAGAGAGGTCCGCAGCCCGCCTTCCATTGGGTCCACTCAGGGACCACTTACTAGGCCCACCCTCGATTTATCAAACCCCATTTCTAGTCCTATCGACCTTAATACTCCGGCCGGAAGCGTGTGTAGTGCAGGGGAAGGTGATTCTCATGGCGTGCAAAATCAAATTGAGGATGCTGTCAACCAAGGTGTTGGCTGGATCGACAATTGCGGAAGAACCAGGGAATCGGCCTGATCATCCTAAAGATAAGGTTTTGTCGGATCTTGATGCCGAGGTTATGGCCACTTCCCAGGTCGGTAGCTTAGTCGGCTCAACTGAATGGTTTTGATAAGGAGATTGGTAGTATTATTATTGGTGAAGGTGGTGTTATTGGCTCCTCATGAATTTTTTGTCAATAAATTTGAGGGGGGGTCAGGGACCCGAGGAAATCGGAATGCATAAGGGGTTTGAAATCAAGTTACGGTGTACATTTTATTTCAATTCAGGAAACCAAATTGGAAATTTCGGATTCTTTTGGTTTTAATTTATTTTGGGGTCGGAGTCCTTTTGAGATCGCCACAGTTGACGCAGTTGGGAGATCGGGGGGTCTTGCTTGCCTTTGGGATCCTACTGTCTTTAGGTATGATAATTGCCTTAAAGACCGATGTTTCTTGGTTATTTCTGGTAGGTTGGTGTCCACGGGTGCCAATCTTAATATTGTGAACGTCTACGCTCCAAACGATCCCCGGGAAGGGCGGAATTTATGGAATCGATTATCATTAATTAAACGCTCATTCGATGGCTTGTGGCTATTCGGAGGGGACTTCAATGATGTTCGACTACCGTGCGAACGTCGGAATTCGGAGTTTGTGGCTGCAAATGCAAGTCGGTTCATGAATTTATTACGGATGCTGGCTTGTCGGAGTATAACATGGGGACAGAAAATTTACATATATGTCTGATAACGGGAGAAGCCTCAGTTTAATCGATCGTTTTCTTGTGTGCATGGGTTCTCTGAATTTGTGGCCTTCTGCGAATGTCATTGCACTGGATCGTAATTGTTGGGATCACTCGCCTCTACTGCTGATTACTACACCATCAGATTTCGGACACATCCCTTTCAGATTCTATAATTCCTGGCTGGAACTCCCTGGATTTACTGATTTTGTTTTTACTCTTTGTCATAACTTCAGATTCTCAGGGAATGCAGGGCTGCGATTGGCCACTAAAATTAGGTGGTTAAAAAATCGTATAAAGGAGTGGATTAAGTCCAACAATGTGGTACGCATGGGACAATATTTGGAGAAGAAAAATAAAATTGCGGAGATCGAGCGGTTGGCTGAATCTAAAGACTTGAATGAAAACGAGTTGGATGTTCGAGCGGAGTGTAGGAGTTTCATTCTGAATTTTGATAGGTTGAAACAAAAAGACTCACGTCAAAAGTCTTAGGTAAGGTGGGCTCTAGATGGCGATGAAAATACGTCTTTTTATCACGGGAACATCAATTCCAATTTATCTAGTAATAGGATCAATGGGTTGGAGGTGGAAGGGGAGTGGGTTTCTAATCCGGTGATAATCAAAGAAAAGTTCTTTGAGTATTTCTCTAATCCTTTTAACGAGCCGATGAGTAAAAGACCGAAGCTTATGTGCCCGAATCTTTCTGCTCTTTCTCAAGTTGACGCTGACAACCTGGTGGTTCCGTTCACTCTGTTGGAGGTTAAAAACGCCATTTGGGATTGTGATGGGGATAGAGCGCCGGGGCCGGATGGTTTTAACTTTACCTTCATCAAGCTATTTTGGCCAGGTTTGTAAGATGATTTTATGAAGTTGTTTGATGCTTTTTTCCATGGAGCAGGTTTAAATGGAAGCTGTACTGCTTCATTTCTCGCCCTTATTCCGAAGATTAAAGATCCTTTGCATCCTTCTGATTTTAGACCAATAAGTCTTATAGGATGTATTAATAAAGTCATTGCAAAGGTATTGGTGAACCGATTAAAAGGGGTCATTGGTAAACTTATTTCCATGGAGCAAACGGGTTTCCTTACGGGTAGGAGTATTATGGACGGGCCATTGATGTTAAACGAGATCCTTGCATATATGAGGAGATCTAAACGACAAGGAATGTTTTTCAAGATTGACAGTCATAAGGCTTATGATTCGCTTAATTGGGAGTTTTTAGATTCTATTATTGCACAAATGAATTTTCCTGCTTTATGGCGTCAGTGGGTCATGGCAACTGTGTCTTCGGCTAGAGCCTCTATTCTCATTAATAGATCGTCTTCACAAGAATTTGTCTGTCAACGGGGTCTCCGTCAGGGAGATCCACTTTTCCCGTTTTTGTTTGTCATTGCTATGGAAGCCTTGTCTTGTATTATGAAAAAGGCTTGTTCTGTTGGTATCATACACGGATTGAGATGCACAGTGGATGGTCCTTTATTGTCTCACTTTATGTATGCTGATGACATGGTATTCTTATGTGACTGGTCTTGTTTTAATGCCCGTAATCTGTGTAGGCTCTTGAGGTGCTTTTATTTGGCTTCTGGTCTTAAGGTTAATCTGTCTAAAAGTAGTGTTTTTGGTGTGGGTGTTGATGGGAATGATCTTATTGGCATGGCTAGTATTCTTCATTGTAAGGCGGGTTCGTTCCCTTTCAAGTACTTAGGTTTTCCTGTGGGCGCCAATATGAACTTAGTTAAGAATTGGAGGCCGATTATTGATTTATTCCGAGATCGTTTATCTTTCTGGAAAGCTAAGTATTTGTCGTTTGGTGGGCGCGTTACCCTGCTTAAATCGGTCTTGAATTCTTTGCCAACATATTTATTCTCCTTGTTCAAAGCTCCGGTGGAAGTTATCAGGACTTTGGAAAAGTTTAGGAGAGAATTCTTTTGGGGTGGTGTAGAGGATAAGTCAAAAATAAAATGGATTGCTTGGGATAGGGTGATTGCACCTATTGATAGTGGTGGTCTCGGTTTTGGCTCTTTAAAGGAAAATAATGTGGCTATGCTTGCAAAGTGGTGGTGGCGATTTAAAGTGGATAGAGATGGGCCATGGAGAAAAGTGGTTTGGAACATTCATCATAATTCAAGGAATTGGTGTGATGTTCCGGCAAGAATTTCAAACTCGGGCCCTTGGAAACAGATTTATAGCGTTAAGGCTGATTTCTCACAAGTTGGGGTAGATTTAAGTAAGTCTATCATTAGGGTTTTAGGAAGGGGAACAAGTATTTTTTTCTGGCTGATATTTGGATTGGGCAGGAACCTTTAGCCATTTGCTTTCCTGCTCTATTCAAGAATGAAAAATATAAAAGTTGTGTGGTGGCGGATAGGATATTGCAAGGCTCCGGGGCAGTTTCGGACACTTTCATATGGCAGTGGAAGCATCCCATATGCTCTCCAGCTGAACAAAATGAGTTTCATCAGCTTCTCTCATTGTTTTCTTCCTCTAACCCGGTCCTGGTTTCGGGTCATCATGATGCATGGAGATGGAAACTTGATGATAATGGGTGTTTCTCGGTATATATCCTTAAAAGGTGTCTACGGTCTCCGGAGAGTCCCTTCTTGTGTATAAATTTGTGTGGAATAATTGGGTGCCAAAAAAAGTGGGAATCATGGCTTGGCGTGCGGAACTAGACCGACTCCCGACCCGTGTTGGATTGATGTCAAGAAATGTCACAATCGGGTCAACCTTATGCGCTTTTTGTGGTGTTTATCCGGAGACTAGTGAGCATCTGTTCGTGTCATGTGAGTTTGTTAGTTTAGTTTGGCATGTTGTGTCTCAATGGTGTAAGTTCCAACCCTTCTATGCTTTCGGGATCAGGGATTTGCTAGATATGTACATGTTTCTCCCCGGATCGAAGATTAAGAAGATGTTTCATGCGGTGGTGTTGACGGGATTATGGTGTATTTGGAATATGCGAAACAATATGATGTTTAACAGCACTGGTGCGTCAATTCATAGTGTAATTGAAGAAATAAAGGCATTGGGTTATTTGTGGATTAGGAGCAGGTCCAAGCAATCTCATATATCTTGGGAAGATTGGAAGAAATTTAATTTTAATTAGCTTTATATGCGTACTGTTCGGTCCTGCATCGTGTTTATGTATTGCGGATTGGTAGTTTGTAATTTTTGATGTACTCTGGTGGTTTTATGGGTGTCAAGTAACTTGCTTGGCATTTCATATTGGGTGAATGAAAATAAAATTTATGTTGGTCGTTCAAAAAAAAATACAAGAATTCTCTAAGTGTTACAAGTGATTTGATGCTTAAAAACAACTTAGGGCCATATGGAATAGCAAAAGAACACACATGGAAAAACCCAATACTAAATTGCAAACATGCTTGCTTTTACTTACATGAATCACCTTTTCCAACAAGAATGCATTCAAGGTACAAGGGTCAACTATTAGTAAACAATGCTCATAAGACCATCCCCAGTAACCAGGTGAAAGCCATTCATGAGTCCACGTGGAAGACTCATGGAGGAGAGATGCGAAAGACGTTGGTTTCTAAGGAAAAAGTTTGCTCACATAGACCATCCGTCGAGGAGAGATGATGTATCTATGAGAAAGGGAGGAGACAAATAGGAGTAAGGTATGTAGAGTTTTAATGTTTTCAAAATATTAAAACTTATGAAATAATGGACCAAGTGACCCATGAGAGTTGTATTGCACTTTGCTACATCTTTAAACATGGCCTTTACCCCTTATCTTAATTGGTTATACAATCATGATCTCTGCTATCTATGTAACCACAGCATATTAAGACTTAAGATTCACTATAAAGATGATGGTACGATCACAATATTTAGATGTGCCAGCAATACAGTTAGTTTTGACAAATCTAACTTCTGGTTAGGACACAGACTAATAATAACCCAAATTTCAGTCCAATCAGTCGCAATCTCATTGCGAACGATCCAATATATGTTGTATGCTAAATCTTTACATACAAACCAAAACAAGTATTTAGTCTTATATTTGTACACGAAGGTAAATAATCCTACTTGTGCATCGAATTTTGATATGAATTGATTCTATTTTTCATAGATTAAAAGGCTGTAGCAACATAAGTCTAGGAGCAGTGGTTCAAAACAAATAGGGGAAGGATAACAAACAAAAACAAGAATGAAGAAACAAACATAAACAGTTCCTGAAACGATCCATACCTATGCAATGTGTGTTCCTATAAAGATCGATTTCTAATCTTCCTTGTCAGTAGACGTTCGTGTTTCTCGGTTGTTAGCAACAGAAGTTGAACCACTAGCAGCATAGTGAGATGGGTCCTGAGTATCACCCCCCAACGTTTCATCTTTTCCAACTGTTGCAATAAGAAAAACAACAGCAACCAAAAACACAAGAATATAGACAGTTCTCATGCCAAGAAGTGACATCATATACCCCATGAATGAAGGCCCCAGTGCCTTCTCTATCACTTTTCCTTCTCTGAATCTTTCAAGGAGTAGTGTGATTTGTGATCCTTGATCCTCGCTGTGAATGCTCTCTGAACCAATAACCTGATTAGCAATCAACACATGAAAAAACTTAGTATTTGGTACCTAATCGATTCTCTCAAAGGTAGCAGGATACGCCGTCGGGAGGGTTGGAAAACAGCATCACATGAAATTTGAAACGGGACATTTTTTTACAGGTCAAGAACAGCATGACCAGGTTGACTCACAAACACATTTTTCTCCATTACAAAAACAAGTTTATGACAATAAGCTTGGTCTTTGAATCAAAGGATTTCAGAGGTTGTATGCACTAAAAATAGACCATGGGGCTATTGACACGTTCCCCTTTTAGCTAACTTTTTTGTCCGGAGTTTTACTATTCAAGAGAAAACACAACTGAAATCGACTCATAAGTAAATGGGTTGATATTACTACATCTATAATCGTCATATTAAATCATGCAGGACTACATCAATTTGTATTAATAGGCAGAATGATGTAAACACCTATATATACAAGAATCAGGACACCTATGTCTCTCACTTGATACATAGTAAGGTCAACAATAGTTTAATAGTAATGACATTTGATCTATAACAATAGGTGTAGAATCAAGACAAGTTAAAAAGACATTATGCAACATTTTCCAACTCTACTTCTTAGGTTTGCAATGTGCATCTTCTCTTGTGATAATGGAATAATTGCAGGTTCACAAGTTTTCATGCTAGTGGTACCATCATTTATATGACAATTAGGTATGACAGGAAGATGCTCGGATAAAAGATATCAACACACAAGCTTCAAGTACATGTGGTTAGCAGAACAAAATCATATATGAAAACATGAGTCAAAAGGCCATATATAGGTATCAAAGACTACCTTTGAGTTAAAGACCATGCATGGCAACATTTTCAAAAAACGTAGAGGTGGCAATTTTAACTCATTTACTTATGATTGGGTCGATTTACGGTGAGATTTATCTCAAGCGAGTAAAAAAAAATAGCTAAAAGAGAAATAGATTAAACAGGTTGAAAGTCACTCATAGTCTATTAATAAAAGAATACAATCTCCTGCAACATTTGTATTCAATACTTTAATTAATATTTATATTAGTGTTTTCATAATCAAAATTAATCCATTAATTGTTTACCCATTTTTTTGAAAAAGACAAAATAATGTTCAGTGATCAGCCTGGCCCATATTAATAAATGACACGTTTCTATCAGAACCTATTTGACCAGTTTCCCAACTCTAGTTTTGCAACTTCTAATATGAAGGTGCATGCAAAGCAAAAGAGGGCTGCCTAATAAATGGAGGGGCTCACAACAATAAATAAGTAAAATTTAAATGTACATGTCTTTCCACTATTTATACCAGCAGGACGGCAAAAGGATAATTATATAAAATTCGGTAAGATGCATGGCTTTAGCTTTAAGAAATGTAATTTCACAGCAAACCAGCGATAGCAATCTTAACCCATTTAATTTTAAACAGGTTTATTTGGCTTGTGTTTTATCCCAAATGGATTAAATAAATTTCTCTTTTTCTTATTGCTAAAATAAACGGAACTGGTCAAGCTCGTTGAAAAGTTTTTGAAAGTATATATAATACATACAACCTCCTACATCTTTTTATCAAACATTTAGATTGTTATTGTCGTAACAATTTAGTTCTGAAAGAATGAATAATAACGTGTTAGCAGGTCAACCCACCCGACCCAATTTGACACACACTAAAAGAATTATAGGCCTCTACCTCAACCAATTTTGAATTATCCCACCATTTTGCTACCTCTAGTGCAAATAAAAAAGAGACATTATCAGAGAGGTTAAACAAATGAAATAGACTTGCGGTAAAAGTATTGGCAACCTACCGAGTAAAAAACTTCATTTCCATCCCAAACAACCATCTTTGGCAATGGAGTTTTCCTACCAACATCAAAAGCCTCAGCAAAATCTTTCCACTGGTTAAAACCCACATAAGCAAATACAAAATCACGGTTGGCAGATGCAGCAGCCCTCAATAACTTAATAAGTTCCTTTGATTCATAGTGTGTCTCATCCTCCACAATCGTCAACACAATTTTCCTTTTATCATCTTTCAATAGCTTTAAACTCTCTCCAGTAATGGGTAGGGTCAATGGCAACAGACACTGCTGAATAAACTCTTCCACAAATGTATCTGTGTATTCATAAGAGAAGAAAAACAACATCAGCATATTGCAAGTAACTAAGAATTGAAAGCTCTCACAAGTCACCATAAGAGCATCTCATTTATGTATCCCTGCGTGAAAAGAATTGGCATCTTGAAACACAATTAACTTGGTCACAGAACTTGAACCGCAAGAGCTTTGGTATAATGATTACTGTATGTAAGTGGGTTACAATGGGATCTACATATAGAGTTAGATATTTTACATAAGTACCCCCTATTTTAATTACAATCAAGTGCACGTCTAGATTAATATTCCCCCGCAAGCTAAAGACCATAAAGATCATGTAGCTTGGATCGTTAAAAGAGAAATCAAAGAGTTGACAACGGTTTGAGAAATATCACCAATCTCATTATCTTGTATATGAATTGTATATAAACATCTCATGTTGGTAATAAAAAGTGGAAGGCGCTTAGGGTCCATGAAACCGAGTCGCAAGGCAAAAGCACTAGCTTCACGTACACGAGGTCCTGGTATTTTCTGTTTTGGACAAGAAATGAGGCTTTTTGGGTTTTTATGTACTGGATGAACCCCTGAAAATCCAGTCTCTGACCAGGCTTAAACCCAGGAAATATTTTAAGTGCACATGGGTATGCCTAGAAAATAATTTTAAAGCTATATTGAGATTACAAAAGGGTCCAAATTCTGCCAAAGTACATTTCTAACTCATAGAACATTACAACCTTCTAAATTGGTTTATTCAAAAGTTGATTATTACTGTAACAATAGTGTTTGCAATCATATTTATCAAACTGATTATTTATTGAAGTTTCACTTTTTCTAGGAACAAACGTGTTCCAGGTCAACCCCACCTGATTTGACCCACTCTAAAAACTACATGTTTTGACCTATAACCCAACCCAAACCAACCAACACATTTTGCCGCCTATAAACTTGCAAGTTCATACAACATGACACAAAGTGTACGATGTGGTGGCCGTTAATGAAATATACCATGTGATCAGAAAGTCAACTAACCTTCAAAAGGACCATAAAAGATATTCTGTTCATTGAAGTTTGGATGAAGAGCTACCAATGCGGGCACCTTATCAAAATCATATAAAGCCATGGTTTTTTCTGAGAAATCTTTTGCCACGGAAAACCATGCATTTTTCTTGAATTTAATTGCCAAATTTGATATTGCTGACTCATCTAAACCAAATCCTATGAATATAGGAAAAGATGTACCAGCTGCTTCAAGAAATTCAGTAATTCCAGAATCGGATTCAAGAACAGTAACATCAGGAGCAACAAACTTCCTCAGATACCTAACAAGTGAGTCTGATTTTCGTGGCCCGCGGTATTCAGTGGGAACTCCATGCATGAAAATCTTCAAGGTGGGAAACCCACTGTTTCACAACAGATGCATGTTTAGAGAAAATATTTTCTACAAATTCAAAAATCATAATGTAGGAATTAGCAATAAAACAAAGCACATTAAATTTAGCGGTGGCAAATAGGCACATAAGGTGTGCTGGTTAACAGGTCAAACCAGGTAATCATCGGATCTGGGTCAAAACAAGTTGGGTTTTTGTAAACAATTAGTGTCATATATGATTGCAACTAATTCCTTCAGTAAAATGATCTAGCAAGTTTTACGCATGACAAAATACAATTTGGACTAGTTTTGACCGTTTAACATAGTCTTGTTACCCTTTACATTTGTTTTCCATTTTTTTGCATTACCTGTTATAACATAACTAGAGTTGACCTATTTATGAGTAAATGGCTCAAAAGTGCTATATCTAATTTTGACTTTTGGACCGTGTTAAATCTTTAATGTGAAAAATCAACTCCAATATAATGTTTGAATATATGTTTTTTAAAATGAGTTGGAAATGGAACAAAGGAATGTAACATACTCAATTTCATATTTTGTAGCAATACGAGAATACTTGTCAGCATCTATTTTTGCAATCACAACAGGCTTCTTCAATCCAGAAAGCATAGGTGCTGCTTTATCTAACTGAATGAAACAATAACAGTTTGTCAGGCATCATCACATGGTATACTTACAGGACACTAATTACAAGTCACGGATTTTGAGGCAACATTTGGCACTTGAAGATGATAATAATTTGGGTGCATACTGCTGCACATACATGCTAGCCATTCCAATTTACCCATTTCAGAAATTACAAATTAGAAAATGTGTCATCTATAAGAATCTAATAGGCACATACAGTGTTCTGCATAATCCCAATTTCTTCAAATGAAAAACATCATATTCCAAAAAAAGCTTGATTCATATAATCCTATAACATTGGTGATTTTCAAGTACATTCTACTCACAATCTTTAGTACTTTGTGTGATTATCTTTGGGTGTGGTTAGGCTATGTTGTCATGGTATTGCACAAAAAATTAATATTTAGATATGTATTATGATGGTTGCATAGGTTTAAAATAGGTGTCCAAATAATGATGGGTTAGGTTCAGGACCTCAGGTCAAAACAAATAATGATGGGTGCAATTTAAAACAAGCCAAGTGGGATCCATTAACTGTTTATTTCAACACCAATCTCCATTTTCCGTATAAAATGATTTACAAGGTTAAACAAACAAACAAACATACCCGGTATATCCCACTCAAAAGCAGGGTCTGGGAAAATGATTTACAAGGCTATATGCAAAAAATACACTCGGGGGAAATTTCAACAAGTTAACTTATTAGACCCATTTCATCGTAAGCATTCTATTCAAAGAGTATTGAAAAGGAAAGATGACACATACTGACAGAAATGGAAGTAAATGGATTCAAATTGCAACAAATTGTTTAGAACCTGAAGTTGGTCTAGCAAGGACATGTATACTATGCCATAAGATGAAGTGAACTTTCCAAGATGAAGCATCTTTTACATGAACCTTCAAAATATTGTGGTTTTCCATGGGATTATTAATTACTTTTTGTGCATATACCCATGGTTGCAAAACTCGCTAGACGCTACCAGGTCGGTCGAGTGGGGAGTTACGAGTACTTGGCCTAGGCGGGGAGTACTCCCCAGAAATTAGTTTTTTGAAAATTATAAATATGTTAAATATCACAAACTTACTAGTATTTACAAAGAAATACGTGAATATCAATATAAATAAAAAACATACATGTGCACATACAAAAATATTTCAAAACATAATATCAATTATTTAACATTGTAGACGTAGTAATCATTTGATTATCATCTTCCAATGTATATCAATAAAAAAACAATAAAAATCCAATAAAAATCTGTGCAAAAACAGTGAAAATCGGTGAAAAATAGTGAAAATTCGAGTTGGACCGAGTTGGCTGAGTTGGCCGAGTTGGGCCAAGTTGGGCCAAATTGGCCGCGTTGGACCGAGTAGGGCCGAGTTGGACCGAGTTGGACCTAGTTGGACCGATTCCGAGTAATTTTGACCGAGTTGATGAAAAGCGCCTCAGCACCTTGTCGAGTACCAAGTACTCGTCGAGTACTTGGCCGCCTAGGTCGAGTTTTACAACACTGCATATACCCCTGAATTGAATGGTGTAGTTGGCACACCCTACCACTGATTACGTTTAATTGAAGTTCTCACCACCAAATTTTTACTCATAGAATGCCAACTTACATACTTATGCTATTTCCTTTAACATTTTTTATCCACCTGATCTGATATTCCCATCATGCCTATAATCTTCGGGTATTTACTTCGTTCATTACACATAGGCAAGTCAGACCAAACTAGACCCCACATTTCCCAACCATGTGTTTGTGGGGATTCACATGTTCAAAAGGCTATTTTCGCTTCAACTCAAGTGATACTTTCCATGTGTTAAGGTCAAGGAATATGAATTATTTTGTTTTTTCATACCAAAAAAGTGCATAATAGCTACTGATTCTTTAAGATATGCTAAAAGGCCCTAAACATCATCTACTTTAGCTCGTGCTGTAGATGATGGTCTTTTCAAGTATAAATAGGTTATCATTTTATTTGCTTTTCATTCCAAACCAACAACATACATAAATATAAATAAAGAGATACATGAAGGAAACCTGGAACAATTACTTGAAGTAGCATTGGCCAAAAGTGTTGACCAATGTGAGTTTATGTGCTATTATTGAAAACTATGATATATTCTAATGTACGAGTTGGGTGTGTTATGCATTACAGGAATTATATGCAATCCTACATGCATGGTTAATGTTGTCATAAACATATGGATTCGTTCCATCAGTCCTCTTGATGTTTAACACGTATTAATTAAAGGTTACTTGATGTTTAATGAAAGAGATGTGTTTCTACAAAATTCAAATCAAGGATTTATTCAGAGACACGTAAAGAAAAAGGAGCATCATTACCGTTCTCATTAAAGGATCCATATAAACTGATTAAGGTGGATGCCATTGGCATGTATATTCTAATCTAACCAAGAGAAGATTGAGATACATTGATGTATCCAAGTTTTAGCTTTATTCTATAAGCTTTCTATATAAGGTTGTATACTTTGATCTGCACATGTGTCTTGTACTTCTTATATGTGTGCATTGCCTAATAAAACAATAAAAAAGAACTTTAATAAACTTTCTTACCAAAAAAGTTTTAGTGATATTTACAATAGTCCATGGAAGTTTAAGTAAACTTATAAATATATAAGTATATAACAAAAGTTAAGAATGCTACCAGGTTGTAATGGATGAAAAATACTAACATATCCAAACACACTTTCACCTCCTTTCAACTTATCTCCTTTTCAAAAGTTAAAAGAAGTTTTCAATAAGCAATCCCAAACACCCACTAAAACTTATAAATATACAAGTATATAACAAAAGTTAAGAATGCTACCAGGTTGTAATGGATGAAAAAATACTAACATATCCCTTAAGGTGAGATACTAAATAATGTTGTGCAATAAACAGTTTAAAATTTGAAGCAGTTAACTAAAAACACCATTAATAAATTAACTTTTATCAAGTATTATTGTTTCTAATTTTAGGGGCATGTTTCACATTTTATCAAGTATTATCGATTCTATTTTAAGTGGCATGTGTTACCATCACTCAAATATCACATGGCACATTCTCTACACTGACCACAAGAATAATAAGAAAACTTCAATTTATGTTTGTAGGGGAATATCATGTTGTCAGTTTACCTATTATCATACATAATAGAGGATTAAAGAGTATCTATACCAAGCTTATTAAAAACTAAAAGAACAATGGCTGGTTTTACATGTGTGATATAGTATAACTTGTAATCTTATACTATCGCAAGATGCAAGCAAACCCAAAGTTGCCAACTTCTACAATCACACCTACAACAACTTAACCGATTGTACTAGCAAGTAGAAAGCAAAGTAACCAGCTAAGAGGCCACTGAAAACATTCTGAGTGAATAAACCAAATATCTTCTTTCTGATGTTCATAAGCGTGATGAACGCATACCACATGTCTTTTTTGGGACATTTCTTTGTCATTATAGTTGGAGTCTTTACCCACTTGCCATGATTTTTACAACAATAACATATGTGCATATACAATCCTAAAGCATTCAAACTTTTCTTGTTCTTGAAATCTCAATTCACCTCTAATGTGCAATTTATCTATCCAGGTTGCATCATTAAGAATATTTAGCCTCCACATACGTATTTAGTTCCATGAATCATCAGTCTCCATTTATAATAAAAATATACAATTCAAACGATCCTCACTACCAATATCACTAATTTAACCACCAGATTCCATACAACTCACAAACACAAAAATGAAACAGATCAAATGAAATATACGGAGATCTGAAACCTACCTCTGGAGAAAGTCGCTTGCAGTGACCACACCATGGGGCATAGAAATCAACGAAGACGAAATCGAAGGAAGAAATTGCGGCATCGAAGTTGGATTCATCGAGCTCCAACACCTTCCCGTTTACCTCAAATTCATGGCAAGAGATCGAGGGGAAGATCGGCGAGAGGATACAAAGTGCGATCAGTAAGAGGACACGATACATCTTTGAAGAAATTCTCAGATGAAGTGATGATTCTGACCTCTTTAAATCGTTCTTGAGTGATTTGTTAGTTAGGGTTTGTAATCGTAGGTGAAATCAAACAATTGAGTTTGAACAATTTATAGCTTCGACTAGCTCAACTGTCAATATTGTTGTGCGCAGATTGTTGTTATTACAGGTATTTCAAAGCCTACCATTTAATATGTCTCGATGACATTATGATTGTAACACAAAAATGATGTTTCTTCGTATGTTAAAGTAGTTGTTCTAAAAATAATCTATTATTTACTATCTTGGTATATTTAAAAGAAATTTACTAAGCTTTTATAGTTTTGTTATAAGAGATGTGATATTACATAAGTTAGAGCTTTGTTAATGGTTTAAAGACAACTCTTTCTTTTTCAATTGGTGCTGAGCGTGTCTACCACCACATGACTTACCTCCTTTCCACATTGGTGTTGCATGTCTCTACAGCATCGACTTCTTCGCCTCTCCATGGGCACTGGTGCACTTCTTCCCTCTCATAGTCCCTCAAGATGGCTTTCCACCCTTATGGGCATACCCCTCCCTCTCGCATGTGTTCCTACTCATCATTACTTCTTGGCTCAAGCAAAGTATTACAGATATATTTAAAGTTGGAGCTGATCAAATTATTCGTAGATGCATACCCGAAGAGGAAGTCCAAAGTGTGTTAGCACACGCTCACTCATACGCGTGTGAAGGTCATATTAGTAGGAGAAAAACTAGTCATAAGGTTTTAGATTGTGGATTACAATAGCCTTCATTTTTCTTAATTTTTTTAAGTTTGCAAAACAATGCATTCGGTGTTAACAAGTTGGTGATATAACCAAATGAGATGAGATGCCCGTTATTCCTATCTTAGTAATGAGATTTTGACGTGTGAGGTATCTATTTTATGAGGTCATTTCCAAAGTCATATGGTTATTTTTACATTCTTGTCGCTGTGGATTATGTGTCTAAATAAATAGAATCATCTTAAAATGAGAAACCAATTATTATAACTGCATTAATCACGAAAGAATAAACTAAGAAATAGCAATACGATTTCTAATAGTATTATGCATGAATATCCTAACTAGATCCTTTATATCAAATGATCATATATAATGACTGAAATTATATAGTTGTAGTTCCACTTTTGTGCTCCATATCCTCCTCCTACATTTTGATTTTGACCTTAATTGTATTTTCATATCCATTTTAACCATTGTTGTCGTTATTATCATCCTAACCTTTAGCTTCTTGTTTGTCATTATGATGATCCCAATTCTCATTCTAGTTTCCATCCTCCACATAGTGTTGTAATCATCGTTGTATGTGGTGTCACCCTATGATCAATGTTGTTATTTTGAACCTAATTCTAGTTGTGGTTGTTCCTAACACCTCTCGAAGGTGGACCTTGATTTGTTTGATTTTTAGGGTTCTCTATTTCAATAATTATCAATTGTTGTGATTTTGATGATTATCTTCTGATCAAACTTTGCTTGATGTAGATTGTTGTTGTGATGCTAATGCAGATTAATGAAGGATTCTATTGTGTGTTGCTAATCTCTTAATCTCGTCATTAGAAGCCAAGGGTGGTGATCTTACTTAAAATAAAAGTATGCATGCAATGAACATATCACTTGCACAAGTCGACACATCAAGAGTAACGCTAGAGTAGAAACAACAAGATTAATGATATTTTGTATTTTTGATTGATTAAATAAGAAAATAAGTGCAAAACAACTAAACTTGTACTTATCCCTAACAATAACACTAAAATTTGATTGGTGTTGAGACCCCTATCAAAGATAGAGAGAGTTAATGACCATTTTGCTTTTGATTAGCTATAGTAATTAATGTGTCAATTTCACAAGGAGTTAGTGTGTCATACCCCCGCTAAAGCGGAAAGATGGAAATGTAAAGAAACTGAAGATGAAGAATAACATTATTACAAGAGAAAACTAAAAGTTCCAATATAATAAATATACCCTTAAATGTTTCAGATGATTGGGTTCTAACACTTGTTACAGTCTGCTACATAAAGATGCCAGGTGCTAAATGAAGGGTATCTCATGAACCTCTTCCAAATGTACATCTAATCAAGCTATCCTTAGTTTTCAAATCTTGAAAAACATGCAAAAAAGATATCAATATAAAGTTAGTGAGTTCACAGGTTTAATTGTATTGAAATAAATAATAACAGTCCGATAACAGAGGACTTCATAGTGTAAATAACAACTTATATAACATGTGAAATCATTGACAAGTAATTGTGTCCTAGAAATAGTAATTTACATGTAATCTCCCCCAAAAGTTAAATAAGTAAAAATAGGGCCATGAAAACTCAATGATAGTGTCTAGAAATAAAGTCTGTGTTATACTGAATCGTAGTCACCGATCACGTATGTTCTGGTAATAAGGACCATAATGAGGTCTATGTGTTTATTATAAAAACCATTGCTTTCTTGACTTCATTATGTCCAAAAAATATTTATATTGGTATATTCATCTTTATAAAAGCAACTAATAATATTGTCATGTATTGCCTCGATTAAAATATGTTTTTATTTGATTTTCTTCTATAATTGACTTGTAAAATGCCCGTTTAGTTTTCAAGTCTGTAAAGTAACATAATCATGCTTTTCCCCCAAATGAATTTTTAAATAAAAAGAGGTTGTGAAGACTCATCTTGATTTTTCTAACAAGTACTCGTATGTTAGTTTTGAGAGCTCACCACTATATATAGTCATTCACCAATAAAACCCTAATTGTACATCTATCGTCAGTCATTAACAAGAAGATTATGTCATCACATATGTGGTTGAGCTCTATTGTTTAGTTAGTGTGTGGCGATCGACCAATTCCATGACTGAGTTGCATAGTATGCAAGTTACATGTTTAATTATAAATAAACTAGCATGTCTTAGTATACTTATGAGTATATTTTTATATTCACGCTTATACGTAAGTTTACATGTATATATCAGTTGTATGTCTATGTATGTATATGGGAATGGTGATCTTTTATGTCTAATTCTTGTTAAGTATGTGTTAAGTTGTGCGCACCTTGTATGAGTAATAAAACATTGGTTTATCTTAATTAACTAATACATACTCATATATCTGACATATATATAGTAGTATTAAGTACTCAATAACTCGAACAAGTATGAATGCTCTTTATTTGTTATCCTAAATAGATACATATCTTGGGTATGTGTATGTATATGTTCCACCAAAGCAATGTACATTTGTAGTCGTAAGGTATCTATGCTCATATATATATCATTAACATATAATTTCAATCTAAAAAAAATACACCTGATGACTATTGTTACAACGTAATGAAATAACATTATAGTGTTTTTGTTGATATTAATAATACTATTATAACCATACAAGACATGATAATATTAAAATCATCAATACTAATATTGTTTATAATCATACTAAGGGAATGGTAACGATGTTAACAATAATAACATAAGAAAATAATATAATTAACACATCACTTGGTATTAATTTGTGCCATATAATCTTATATATTGTGTCAAATTAAGATATATATATAAATTATATGTTATATTTTATTTTCAATGATTAGTATTAGTAATAACAGTTCCCAAAACAATATTTACTTACAATATCAGATGTAATAATATCTCTAATAATAATAACAATTTCCATGACGTTTCAAATGATAATAACGACCTTAATACTAAAATTAATATTAAAACAAGCGTGTGTCGTAGTATACTTTTAATAATAGTTGACGTATGACACGCATTATACATTTCGGTTCGTAAATCCATTGTTAATATCGTTTAGTTGCTCGATTTACTAAGTGAAGTCTATTATCATCTCTTTTAATTTTAGAGCTCAACTAGGAGTGTTCGTCGGATCGGATAACGGATTATTCGGGTTCTTCGGATTTTATTATTCGGATTTGAAAATTTCAGGACCCTATCCGAAATCCGATCCGATCCAAATAAGGATGTTTCTATCCGATCCGAATCTATCCGAATTCAATTTGGATCGGATTCGGATATTCCGAATAATCTGAATTTATCCGAATAATCCGAATAAACCAAATAACAATTTTTTTCTATTTATTTATTTTTTTGTTGTTTTTTTATTCTTATCATTTTCTAAGTTGGAAATCACAATAAAATATATAAAACTAAAAAGTAAAATATGACTTGTACACAAATTTAAAATTAAAACATAATAGGTAGTTGTACAGAACATGAAAATTAAAATGTCTAATTTACAAAGACAACCGATTATTGCATCATTATTTAGGATAATGATTAGAATGTGTAAAAATTCTTGTGTATTTAGTTGAAAACATAATAGATAGTTGAGTAATGAGTATTGGGATAGAAACATAGTTAAAATCTTATTCGGATTAATTGGATATCCGAATAATCCGAATAACCTGAATAAAAAAATTATGATATCCGAAATCCGATCCGAAATTTGAAATAAGGATTTTGGACTCGGATGAGATCCGATCTGAATATCCGAATAAGAATTCAGATCGATTAATTCGGATTCGGATACGAGTCGGATTTCGGATATTTTCGGATTTTGGATTTTTTGAACACCCTTAAGCTCAACACAACCAATTGAGTACATAAAATTTATAGACTAACTCTTACGCATAGGTTAAACCTTTCCATTTGGTTAGTTTCTTTTACTCGTGTTCACTGGCTTTCACCGATGTTGACCCACTTTGACCAGATTTGACCGAATGTTGATCGAGACCGAACAACCTTGTAACACCTCCTTCACCACAGATTTGACCGAAAACAATTACAACCACTACACCAGGACTAGACCCATCACCACAATCATCATGGAGACCAAAAACAACCGTAGTAACCTTCATTTTAAAAAATCCTAGAACTATCTGCATGAACCCTAACCATTATATCCACAACCCACAACTATTACTGCCGTTGTAAACCATCGCCACCATTATTATCGTCGCGACCTACACCATTTTCATTGTCACGACCCGCAGTCGAAACCATCTCTACCATAATTGTTGGTACAGAGATCTCTCTAACCTCACACTCTCTTTTGTGATTTGTATGTAACTTGGAAACACACACTTGTTCATTGAACTTTTGGAATACAAAATACATATAAAGACTGCAGACCCATGACTTTATAACTAACTACAAACCCACTACTGCATGACTCTTAGAAACTACTATGACGTGATACAACTACATGCATGATACCATGCAGCATACACGTCCCCTTAACATAACATACGTGGACATAACTAATATAACATAAATAACATAACATAAATAAAGACTATTTTAATTACTTCAACACCTCCCCTTAATTCAAATAGTCTGAAGTCCCAGCTTAGCTCGTAGATACATGAACTGTTCTGCACCCAAGGCTTTGGTTAGAATGTCTGCAACTTGATGACCCGTATCGCATGGACTAAGTTCAATTTCTTTGCCTTCAACCAATGACCTGATGTAGTGGTATTTGATGCTGATATGCTTAGTTCTGCTATGAAAACCTTGATTCTTTGTTAAAAAGATTGCAAACCTGTTGTCACACATAATTGTAGTGGGCTGAACTTGACTCTCATGAAGTTCAAGCAACATTTTACGAAGCCAAACCGCCTGACAAGCACCAGCTGCTGCAGAAATATACTCCGCTTCAGTTGTAGAGAGAGCTATAACGGCTTGCTTCTTGGAGCTCCATGAAATAGCTGCTGATCCAAGAAAGAACACATTGGCAGACACACTTTTCATATCATTGGATGATCCAGCCCAATCACTATCTGTAAATCCAAGAGAGCAACATTTCTCGTCCTTTCTTGTACATTAACCCAAGGTCAAGAGTTCCAGCCAAGTATCTAAGAATCCTCTTTCCAGCACCAAAGTGAACTTGAGTTGGATTCTGCATAAAGCGTGAGAGGACTCCAACAGAAAACATTATATCAGGACGAGTATGTGTTAAATAAATCAACCCACCAATAAGACTTCGGTATTGATAGCCATCTGCAGCACTACTTCCATCAATAGCTTGAAAACGATCCCCAACATTCATGGGCGTGCTGGCTACTTTACAGTTTAACATTCCGAACTTCTTCAGTAAATCCTTGGCATATTTTTGTTGAGAAAGAAAAATTCCATCTTCTCGTTGTTTAACTTCTAACCCAAGATAGTAATGTAGCATACCAATGTCGGACATTTCGAATTCTTTAATCATCCGTTCCTTGAATTCCAGTAACATATCGGCTGATGAACTTGTGTAGATGATGTCATCTACATACAAACATATGACCATGAACTTTTGATCTTCATTCTTCTTCATGTACATAGTAGGCTCATTTAAACTTCTTTCATATCCATTGCGTATCAAGAATTCATCAATCCTACTGTACCAGGCTCTTGGAGCCTGTTTCAAACCATAGAGAGCCTTATGAAGTCGATATACTTTGTTTTCACTTCCTTTAATCTAGAATCCGGGTGGCTGTGATACGTACACTTCTTCCTGAATAAATCCATTCAAAAAGGCTGTTTTTACATCAAGTTGATGTACAACCCATCCTTTTTATGCTGCCAAAGATAAGATGAGACGAATAGTCTCAAATCGAGCCACCGGAGAGAAAGTTTCTTCGAAGTCAATGCCGTATTCTTGAACATATCCTTTGGCAACTAATCGAGCTTTGTGACGTGTGACATTACCGGCTGCACCAGTTTTCAACTTAAACACCCACTTTAGACCAATGGGTTGTTTGTTAGTTGGGAGATCCGTAAGAGACCAAGTTCCATACTTTTCAAGTGATGCTATCTCGTCTTTCATAGCTTTGATCCATGCTTCACTTGTGAATGCATCTTTAAAGGTGGTCGGTTCAACCAATGATAAAGCGAATTGGCATGTATAATCAGCTTCTATTTCTTCTGTGTTTGCATATAAATCTTCCAAAGTCCTCATTTTTAATGGTTCACTTTCTACAGAAGAAGTGGACACATTAGGTGAACTAGGTGATGTACTTGAGCTGCTTGACACATGACTACTTGAAGGTGTTGTACTATGGCTGCCATGAGTAGGTCCACTGCTACCATCCTTACTATCACTAGGCCCATCACCACTTATGGAATGGCTGTTTGTACTATTCCCAAAAAGCTGATCACATGTTGCTTCATTACCTAAAGTCACGTGAATTACTCCAGTAGGTATCCCATCATTCTCTTTTTCTTCACTTTTCCATTTTGACCTTTCATCAAAGGTTACATCCCTGCTAATTACAATTTTCTTCTTTTCAAGATCAAACAGCCGATATGCTTTTGAATGAGCACAGTATCCCACAAACACACATCTAGTAGACTTAGAGTCAAGCTTCTTTCTTATTTGTTTTGGGGTCATGACATACACAACACTCCCAAACACCTTCAAATGTCTCACGGATGGTTTTCTCCCATACCAAACTTCATAGGGAGTTTGATGTTCCAGGGCTTTTGTTGGAGATCGGTTTAGCATATACACGGCTGTAGCAGCAGCTTCTCCCAAGAATACTTTGCTTAAATTCTTTCCTTCCAGCATACTCCGTATCATCTCAACAATTGTTCTATTCTTGCGTTCAGCGACTCCGTTTTGTTCAGGAGTGTAGGGTGCAGTTAAGGCTCTGTGAATTCCATGTTCAGCACAAAATGAATTAAATTCATTTGATACAAACTCACCTCCTCTGTCTGTTCTTAAGGCTTTAATCTTTTCACCAGTTTCATTCTCAACTTTAGTCTTGAACGATTTGAATTTGCTAAATGCTTCTGATTTTGAAGCAATACAGTAAATCCAAGACATTCGACTAAAGTCATCAATAAGCAACAAAAAGTACAAACTTCCACCCAATGATTGTATGGACATAGGTCCACACAGATCAGCATGTACCAACTGCAACACATTAGTTGCTCTCCATTCAGATGGAGTAAATGACTTTCTAGTTTGCTTGCCCATCATGCACCCTTCACAGATTGGCCAGGTCTGAATTGGTGATAACCCGTGAACCATGTTCTTTTCATGCAACATTCGTAAGCCTTTCTCATGCAAGTGCCCAAATCTAAGATGCCACAAGTATGAATCATTTTTGCTTGTGGCAACTAGACTTGTCAGGTTTAATTGCTGAGTTGACACATCTAATGGAAATATCTTATTCCCCGTCATCTTTATAACACATGCAACTTCTCGTGTACGTTTATGAGTAATAGTACATGCATCATCATCAAACAATAGTGCATATCCTTTAGTCATTAACTGCCCCACACTTAGTAAGTTGTAATCTAACTCAGGCACATATTGAACATCTTCTAAAATACGAGACTTACCTGCAACTGCCTCCAACTTGATCTTTCCTTTCCCTTCAACCGTTATATCTTTACCGTTGCCCATTTTTACTTGAACCTTCTTAGTGGAGTCAAGATCTTTGAAGAGTCTTTTCTGACTGGTCATGTGATTTGAACACCCGCTGTCTAAGAACCATATGTTCTTTCCACTTTCACCACTTCCAATTGCCATAAACAATCGATATTCTTCATCATCGTCTTCGGTTTCCATCGCTGCTTGAGCTTGTGGTTCATTCCAATAGTTTGCCCGGACGTGTCCAAACCTATTGCAGTTATAACACTGCACTCGTCCTCTTCCGAAGCTTCTTCCTCGACCACGACCTCTACCACGCATTGCACCTCTTCCGCGACCTCGAGATGTTTGAGACTTGTCTTCATCTCGAGTCGTAGCTTGAAGTGCTTGTTCTTCATTTACAACTTCTGCCCCCCGGTTTACCCGAGTTTCATGCGCTTGCAGAGATCCCATTAGTTGATCAAAGGATATCTGAGTGAGATCTTTGGACTCCTCGATAGCAGTTACTACATGATCCCATTTGACTGGTAGACTTCGCAGAACCTTTTCAACAATCGTTTGATCCGAGATCAACTCACCATAAGATCGCTTCTGGTTGACAATCTTCATCACCTTCGATAGAAAGTCTCCAATGGCCTCGCCATCCTTCATTTGAAGCGTCTCAAACTCTCGTCTCAACCCCTGTAGTTTCACTGCTTTCACCTTCGAATCACCTTGAAATTCTGTTTCTAAGAGAGTCCAGGCTTCTCGTGACGATGTTGCTGCTGCAATTCTGGAGAAGACTTCATCATGAACCGCCTGCTGAATTAGTGACAAAGCTTTAGCATCATTCTTCCGATTCTCGCGAAACCGCTGTCTATCGCCATCATTTCTATTGTACCCAGTTGATACTAGGTCCCACAGATCATGTGACAACAGTATAGTTTTCATCCTTATGCTCCAGAATTCATACCCCTCTCCTTTAAACACTGGCAGCGGCGTGGACGAGACGTTTGACTGATTTACGGTAGCCATCCTTGCTCTGATACCAGATGTTGGTACAGAGATCTCTCTAACCTCACACTCTCTTTTGTGATTCGTATGTAACTTGGAAACATACACTTGTTCATTGAAGTTTTGGAATACAAAATACATATAAAGACTGCAGACCCATGACTTCATAACTAACTACAAACCCACGACTGCATGACTCTTAGAAACTACTATGACGTGATACAACTACATGCATGATACCATGCAGCATACACGTCCCCTTAACATAACATACGTGGACATAACTAACATAACATAAATAACATAACATAAATAAAGACTATTTTAATTACTTCAACAACAATACCACAGTAGCATCACCACCCGTCACCTAAACCCCACCATCACCATCGCAACCAACAGCCACGGTCAACCACCACCACCCTTGTATGGCGGTTCAAGGTTTTCAGATCTCTAAACCACCACCATTGATTCCTTTATGTGGCAGGTCGAGAACCACCACCACCATTTCATCACCACCCTCACCTTGTACCCCAACACCACAACCACCATCATTGTAGTTGCTAAGAACCATAAAAACGAGATCTGTTGTGAAAACTAGAAAATAAGAGGAAGGGGAACCGATGTGCGATGGCAGGTGGCTGTACGGTCGTGCGCCGCTGTGGGGTGGTCGAGAACCGACCGGAGATTAGAGGGGAGGGTGGTGGTGGCGGCCGCCACTCAATAATTACAAACAAGTTCATGTCTAGCGAGCGATCATAAGCTCGAGTCAACAAAACAAAGATAAGGTCAAACCCTACTCCTAATTGTGATCATAGGCTATTTGTGATTTCCATAAAGAGATGAAACTGATGTACCAGATCATTTATAATTAATCCAACATCAAAGAAAGCCTAGCTTTGTCAATTTTTTTCCGCTTTGTTCCTCTTTTCTGGTCTTTAGACTTCTCCCTTCAAGCTAAACCCATGACTCTATTGAAACCACTTTAGAACTGTTAAAAACTACATTTCCCTTGATATTGAAGCATGGGCATCGAAACCAGCATCCGCGGGTGCCACGCGAAGAGATACCTTATGCTAAGTCACGAGTAAAGTTCATGGGCGCTGAGTTGGTTTTAATTGGGTGCCTAGTTGGCGTTTGTTGATTCTCAACATTAGTTCCTCTCTCACTCCTTTATGAGCATTTAATATGCTACCCAAACCACATATATTTAGTAATACGTATGACCTTCTACTTCTACCCTGTGACTCATAAGAGTGCTTAACTGAGTCCCTTGACACATAAGAGTGCTTAAATGAGTCCCTTGACACATAAGAGTGCTTAAACTGGTATCATAAAGTAATAATGCTAAATCATGGATTTTATTTGTAGATTACTTAAATACTTTATTCACACATCACGTCCCCATTGGAGATTCTCTTATTATGATGTGTCAAGGAATGTGACCCTAATCTATTCGGGTTTGTGTATCGTTTTTTTTTACTTTTTAGCAAGTGAAACATGAATATTGCATTTAAAAATCTCTCACCGTATATGTACTCGAAAGAAAATAAGAAACCTAAGGAAAAACCATATATAGTATGTCAAAGAACTAAGACTTTTGATGATAAGCGGTTGCTAAACACGTTCTATAGTGGATAAGAAACATGACCTTGAGGAATCAACACCAAACCAACATTCTTGAGTAAATTGCTATCCAAAAAAGCCTTGTCAAGAACAATAACAAGAACGGAATGACACTTCTTCAAACCAACTGGTATTATGTTTATAAAGTGGTGTTTTTTACTCAAGCATTTCACACACCTTTAACCAAATAAGAAGTACTCATTCTAGGCTCATTTTTTTTATCTAGACAAGGATTTAGAAGAAAAGATAAGGTATCAAGTGTTGCAAATGTAATTTTGAATAGTTGAACCATTAATAAGTTAGATTTCACTCATGCCTCATATTAAACTTTGAGTAATATCTCATGAACGTTGGCAAAGGAAGTCATGTATTTGTTAATGTGTATCACTGGTTCTTAAAAGAAAGAAAGAAGATTTTTTCCGTATGTTTAAAAGTAATCTAGTTGTACTTTGTACATGAAAAATTATACAATAGGTTCAAAATGCTAGCTACTTGAGTTAATGAAAGTAGTGAACCCATCTGCTTGAAATAATCATATATAAATTTAACATAAAATTTACTTGCAATAAATTATAAATACAAATCTATATATTGTACTAGATGCTTCGAGCATGTTAAATATAGAAAGTCACAAAGATGCGACAGGCGAGTCATATATATGTTGATACAATTACATAGTAACCATGCAAAGATATATGTTTAAAAGCAACATATGTGCACTTGGTGTATGAAGACTTATAGGTCCTAAATGCTAACTACTTGAGTAAACTAGATTAGTAAAACCATCTAATTGAAATAATGGCATAAATACTTACCATAAAATTCACTTGCGATAAATCATAAATATAAATCTATACTTATGTAATCTTATATATGTAGTTAGGTGTGTTATTGTAAACTATGCTTTGAATGTGTTCAATATAGAAAGTCACAAGGATGTGACAAATGTCTTGGGGCGAGTGGTATATGTGTTGATGTAGTTATATTGTTACCGCACATAATATTATATTGTATATACATGCTACACACAAAGTTACGTTAAATATAAAATTATTAGGCATAGAATTAGTAGGTATAAAATTATTACGACAAAATTATGCTATATGTAAAAACTTATCATGCAAAAAAATAACGCTATGTACAAAATTATTATGCACAAAATTACGTCATATGCAGGTTATTATGCACAGTACCATGCTACATATATACGAATATCATAATGTATATGCACAATGCAATGATAATCTTTTAGTAGTAGAACCGTTTTGTAAATAAAAATAAAACATTTTAATTTATAAAATTACAATACATGAAATAAAACGAAGCGATCAATTACAATACTTTTACAATGAAATATAATGAAATAAAAGAATTGTAAAAGAATATGAAGTACAAGATGATGAAGAACGTGGCTAATGATTCATGTTCAACACGGTCCACTAAAACAAATTCCATTTCACCCAAAACAGCTAGTTTGTTTCCTAGGATACAACAACCAACCGAAGTGGTTGGTACCGTGAGGGTGGACATAGAAACCTAATTGTACGTTAAGAAATTGGAAAAGAAGATCGTTAGAAAGCTTGACAGAAAGATGATATCAAGTAGTCGGAGTTTATTTGGTGTATCGTGCAACAAGCGCTCATCTTGGTATTTGTAGCGAAACATGATTTGAAACTTCTCATCTTAATTAAAACATGAATTTAAGTTGTCTTGAATGTTATTAGACAACTAGTTTGTAGTTTATTATTCTTCTTGTATTTATATGTAGATTCTCGTTCTTTGCGTCCTCATGATGTCATTTTTGATGTATAAATTATGCTCTCCACACCTTATGGAGTAGAGGGAATACAATCACATGGTATAGAGCCATTTAGTGAGCATTCGTTGCCCTCTTCCTCTTCATCTTCATATTCCCATTCAGTACTCCAATTCTTCCTCGTCTTCTCACCTTTACCTTCATCTCCCTCACCCATCTATCTATATTCTACCTATCGCTCGTTCTTCATGGCAGTCTCTTCATCATCAACCTCCCCTATTGATGTCACACTGCCCCTCAACGCTCTTATCCATCTTCTTACCATCAAACTCTCATCTACCAACTACATACTTAGGAAAAATCAAATCACCCCTATCCTCACATAACAAAACCTCATTCATCATATCGATGGCACCACTGTTGCCCCTCCCCCCACCATTGCTCAGGTCGATAAGGTGGTTGATAACCCCACCTATACCTCATGGCTCACTAATGATAAATGTATGATCATCGTCCTTCAAGCCTCCCTCACTGAAGAAGTTGTCACCATCGTCGCCAGTTTGTCTATGGCTCGAGAAATTTGGCTAGCCCTTTAGAATGATTATATTAGCACCTCTATAGAACTTATTCACAATTTAGTTGATCAACTCTGTTAATCCACTAAATACAAATTCATTGCTGAGTATGGAAGGTTCTTCAAATTGTTATGTGACCAAATGGTAGCCATTGGCCACCCCATCACTGAACCGATCAAGTTCACTGTTTCTATATATTCTCGGTCCTTCATTCAATATGTTTTGTACTTCTGTTTAGACCTCTCGACCACAACCATCTATCATCGGCTTGCATTTTAGAGCCAAGAGACATGAGATCTTCATTTTTGCTCTCCATGGTCCCTCTACACCCATTGTTGGTTTCTCTAACCAAGCCAATCACCCTCCATCTTCATGAGGTTGATCTAATTAGTTCTCTAGAGGCTCTAGACATGAGATGGTTAAGGATGGGGTCGTCGCCAACCCATTGCCAACTTTGTCACAAGGACGGTCATTATGCAACTCATGCACATCTCTTACCTTATACGCCTCTAAGAATCTTACAATTGAGGATCACTTGGCTTTGAGGATCACTTGGCTCATGCTTACCATTTTCAATGCCATGTCTCATCATACGGGCCTGATTGGTATGTGTACTTGGGCGATAATGATTATATGGCATCTTTATTTTACTTGGTATCTAGTCCTATGGCTCCCATAGGTAACCCTTCGGTCAACTTTGGTAATGGTACGACTCCATCCACTACTCATAAAGGAACATCCACTCTTTTTAATTCTATTATGTTACGTGATGTGCTTGTTTTTCACCAAATCACCAAAATCTCCTATCTGTTCGTAAGGTAACGCTAGATGATAATTTTTTATGTTATATTTTCTGATTACCACTTCATATTTGAGGACCGTCACACCAAAAAAGTTCTAACCCAGGGATGCCATGAGGATGGCCAATGTGTACTTCAAATCAAGAACAACAAAGCCTTATTGGCTACTACTTCTTGTCCTAAAGCATCATATGAAGTTTGGCACTCACAATTGGGCCATGTTGCTTTTGATACAATTGTTTTATTACAAAACTTGGCGTATTGTCTCTAACATCAATTTTACCCAAATCGGTTTGTGTTCACCATGTCCAATAGCTAAATCTCAAAGATTTCCATTCAATGATAATATAAAAGGGCCTTTTATCCTCTAGATCTCATTCGCTATGATCTATGGGGTCCGACGCCGATTATGGCTGTCAATGGCCATCGATATTATGCCATCTTTGTTGATGACAACTCTTAATTTTCTTGGCTTTGCCCACTTAAACCAAAAGCAAATTCTATAATGCCGTTTAGATATTTACAAACTATGCTCAAACCTAATTCAATTGCAATATAAAAATTTTCCAAAGCGATGGTGGTACTAAATTTATTAATACTAGAGTTTGAAATTTATTTCATTGAAATAAGACATTACACCATAGTATTTTAATAAAACTAGAACTTACTTAACAAACACTAACTTTTGTATTGATATTAGCTTGATAGGTACCATAATGATCGGTTAAAGAAAAAAAATTAGGCATGAGAATGGAGTTTCCACTTAATTGTATATCTGGTGATTGCAATAGTAACTGATTATATTTTGATTCATAATGATAGATAATGAACCTTGTAAGATAATTCACTATGGTGACCGTTGATCCATGAAGAGAATGAAGCTACTGAAAACTCAAAATTTAGCACTACTATCAACTACCGAATTCTGCCACGTGCTGATCACTGCCGATCAGCACTCAACTTGATGAGCTGCTGATTGACTGTTGCCTATCGGCACTCAACTTGATGCGTTGCTGATCGATTGTTACACTAGACAATATTATATGTATCGAAGTATATTGGTAGCTATAATGTTCTACCTTTTGGAGACAACACTATACTAAAGCAGGTAATCTCTGATGTGTCGATTGCATGTCTGTGATATACATATGTTATCCTAAACCATGAATAGATGTAAAGTGATTTATACTTAGTGTTTAGCTTTCTTAGTATAGATACCCCTCACTTGTATAGTTTTAAGGTTAGCTTGTTAGCCCACTTTTTATCTGATATTTACTCTTTGTAATTAGAAAAGATTAATCAAGAGAATACTTTAAAAGAATAAATTATGTCTGTACTCTTACTCAAAGTATATATGTTTTTTAGTAAGACAGTTGACTTAGATTTTGTATTTATCATCTGCTGATCACTAGAAAAGTCTTGTTAGTCCATAATCCGATCTAACAGTGACCAACTCAATCCAACCTTAAATTTAAAAAATAAATTCTCCCTCTCTTCCACCTAATCAACCCAACCTAACCTAAATTTTCACACACACATACCTAAGCCAATCTAATCCAACTTCTTATTAAATTAACATGATTTAGTTAACATGTGGTAAAAGAGTGGGTCATAACCTAGGTTTTTTTATCAATTAGGTTAGGATTAAGATAAACAAGAGATAAAGAAAGAGAAAATAGGGAAGAACATAATTCGTTTCATATTATTCTAACACATCTTGAACATCATATATATACATTTTACAACGTGAAACCCACCCTATAATAAATGTGAGATATTAGGGTACATAATGTTGGTAATAATGTCTATAATGATTATAGTTTATAACAATCCCCCTCAGACATATTACTACTTATTATACACTATTAACGTTGTACTACTGGATAATGTTTGATCGGTTCTTTCAAGCTGATATTAACGGATGCTCCAGGATGAGTTATGTTGTCTCATTAAAACCTTACTAAAACAACCTAGTGGGACAAAACTAAATTAAGAAAAAAGAGTACATCATGTGTAATGTTTCCCCTCAATTAAAGCATACTTCATTCGTGTGACACCACGCATTTTCTTGTTAACATCATTTCTGTTACCCAATTATTTATCTAATTATTTTCGTCACTCAGTAATAGATAAAAATAATAATATTTGTATTATTATTAAAAACTAAAACCTTAACCTATTAAATTCATAATCTAAATTAATAATTATCTAATGATTAAATTTAAAACTTAAAAATATTGTAACTATCTTGGAAACCTATAGCCGACCCACCCCTACCCTGTTATCTCTATCTATCTCTTGATTCCCATCTCTATCTCTCTCGTTCTTTACATCAAAACCCTAATCTTCCTTCCCCCTTCCCTCTTGGCAACTCCCTAGTGGCAAGCAACCGTGAAGTCTCAGAACCCTCCCCCGCTCATGATCAAATCATTATTTTCTTTGTTTGTCGAAAGCTATTTGTCTCCTTCTCTAGTTCATATTGTCAAATGTTGTTATCTATCAAGTTTTGCCCTCAATTTTGTGTAAGGACCCCTGGCTTCAGGTGTGCATGGCTTTTGATGTGTGGTAATTGTTGTGTGTGCATTAAGGTTTCGGTTATGTGGGTGTGGGTATGGGTGTTCAAAGTGTGTGCATTCATCGTGTGCGTGCTTATCGATTGTGTGTTTATGTTTGTTTTCTTATGGTGAACAGTGAGAGTAATCATGTATGTATTCAAGTTTCATGTATGTGTCGTGGATTAGTGATTTTCTCGATCGTATGGGGTAATATGGGTTGATTGTGCTGTTGCGATTATTAGGTTTGTGCATGCATAAGTTCGTGTGGTATAGGCGTGCATGTACGTGTTTGGATGGTTGTCGAAGGAGTGTCGGGTAGGTTTATGGTTGGCTGTAAGTGTAAGGGTTTAATGGGCATAGGCAAACCTTCTATGGGGCCAGGGGGCCCCCGCCCCCCTTTTTTCATCAGTAGTGTTAATTTTCAGCTCGATAGTGTAACTTTTTGATCCGATAGAATTTTTTTTAATAAATATAGAGTTCGCCCCTTCTAATATAGTTTACTTTCGCCCCCGCCCCCTAAGGTGTGGTTCAAGCTCCACCACTGTATCATGGGTGGCCTAGTAATGTATGCAGGTATGGATTTCATGGGGATTGGGTGTTCGGGTATGATTTGTTTTGGGTGGGATGGCCGATTATGGTTTCGAGCATGGGTGTTCTCGGTTAGGCTAGATATATGTGGGTGACTGTGTAATTTTGGGGCATGTGTCTTGAGCTAGTTGTGGTAATCATCGATTGGTACATGGGATATGCTAGGGGTGCATGAGTCTCGGTTAATTGGTGCATGCAATGCATGGTGTGTGTGGTGCGTGGCGTGTGCGATGCATGGTCTGTGCGGTACATGGTGTGTGTTTGTGCATGGTTTTTATATATATATATATACACACAGACACACACACATACATATATATGTGTATGTGTGTGGTCATGCATAGTGTATGTATATATGTGTGTGAATGTATAACTTTATTGGGTATTGAGGGTTTTGAGAGCGTGAAATTGTACAGTTCCATTATTAAATTTTGTATTAATTAAATATTAAACGTAAATTCAGGTGCTCTGCAACCTAAGATTTTGCTCTCTGCATTATTTATTGTTGTGCATTTAATGTGAGTTCACAGCCTCACTTTATTTACTCTTTTTAGGGAAGAGAATCATGTTTACTCAAATATTCTTTTGTTTAGATAAGTGTTATTGTATGATCACCTATTTACTTGTGTTGTACCAATGAAAGTCCTCACTTTTGAAGAGTTAGGTGGCTGTTTGGTTCATGAAATTCATGTGAATTGGAATTAGAAAAGGAAAACATTCCACTCAAAATTGTGTTTGGTTTGGTATGAAGGAATTTGAATTAAAAAAATTTCCTTCAACCAATAGAATTAAACTTTTCTTCACCCTAGTGAAGGATTTCTAAACATTCCACTGGAACTATTTTCATATATTAAACAAAATTAAGAAAGATTTCAAGAAACAAAAATACCCATTGTTATCATCTTGTTCTTCCATTCCATACGCAAGAGTAAAATTAAGAAAGATTTCAAGAAACACATCCAAAAATCAAATAATCACAAGAACTGTTTCAACATCACAATATTAAAAATGGCTAGAAAGCACAAGAACTATTTTCATATATTAAATATTGTAGCGACCTTCAATGTGGACTTGCAATCTCAATTTACAAATTCAATAAATAAAAACATGATGAAGAAATAAGGACAAAAAGCAAACTAGACCTGAAATTAAAAGAAAAAACACAAATGATGAGAATATGAAGAGCAAGTTGAAGCTTCGATTTGTTGATGAGAGATTATCACGGATTTGAAATCTTCGATTGACTAATAGATTTTAAATCTTAGACGGATTTGAAATTTGAATCTGATGAGGATAGATGGTCATGGATTAAAGCTTCAATTTGATGATGACCGGAGAATCAAAGTTCTTGAAGTTTGTAGGGTTGAGGAAGACGATGATAGAGAAGGGAGTGGGTATTTGATGATAAGGTGTAATATAGTAATTTGCTTTTTTGAAGATTACAATTCATGTTTTAAAGTCACTAACCAAACACCATATCAAATTTAAAAGAAATCCATTCCAATTCCAATACCGTTAGAAACTTTCCATGAACTAAACAACTTTTAGTTTATGTATTTTAGCGAGTTAATTCTTAGTAGATCTACTGGGTTTGACAAACTCACCCGGGCTAGTTACGCTAACATGACTGTAAGACTACATTTAAAGGTTGCTGCAACCAAAGAGCTCTTATCATGCATATGTGAAGTACAAGAAAATTACCTCGGAAGATTTGATACAACTCAATAAAATACACTAAGTATCAAATCTTTCAAAGCCAAAAGACCAAATCTTCCAAAGCCAAAAGATGAAGTCTTCCGAAGCTTCAAGATAAAGTCTTCCAAAGCCAAGAGACTGATTTCTTCCAAAGACAGAGAATACATGCTTTTTCTGAATCACCTTTTGACAAAATCTAAACCACTTTTTGCTGCAACCTTTGAAGACTCACCAACTTACATGAGTTGGTGAAAAGTCCATTCTTTTTTCAAACTATAGATTAAGACCATAAGTCTGTAACTTTCTACTTTTGTACTTTTATCCTTTTTGTATTAGATAAGGATGTGAACTATGACATGTCATAGTCACTAGTCACTAGTCAAAAGGCAAACTGCCTTTTGACTTAACATTGATCTTGTTGTCTAGATTAATGTTTCCAGCTGGCCTTCAAAGTATGGCCAGCTGTAGGATGTAGTATAAAATATCTCAAGTACTGGTCATTAAAAATTAAGCTTTGTAACACTTCTAATAACTTGAGAGCAGTATACATCATTCTTGAAAACCATATTATTGTGTTCTTCTTTTGAAGAGTTCTTGTTTTGTTCTTCACTGGTGTACTAAGGAAATGGCTAAGAAAGATTGGAAGAATATTGACACAGATTAGAAGGCCATGACCGCTCTCCAAACTGCTCTTCCAAACTTTATATACAAAGGCTTTAAGAAGTGCAAAATTGCTAAGTAGCTCTAGGATGCATTGAAGCTTATATATGAGGGGTTTGATGAACACAAAGAAAACAAGGACCTCATGAAGTAGCAGTTTAAGAACTTTCCTTGAAAGTTAGGTAAAACTATGACCCAATGGACATACTACTGTGTGGTCATTAAAAGAACTGAAACCTGTCTACTCTTACTCTCATAGTGCTATATGGTATCCTTAGTGGCTACCAGATAGAGATGAACACGCAGTTGCCATTAGGCAGCCCTTCCAGTAATCAATAGACTTCAACCTTCCATGCGGTTGAAAGGGATAGTATAGAACCATAACATCATCTTATCTGCTACCCTGACAACTCACAAAAGGGTTCTTTTATCACCTTCCTTGAGATATCAAGGGAGAGCTACATCCAAGGAAGCCCATTCTAATAGACAAGCTCATCTCAAGCCTTTATGTCTGCTGATGAAAGTTGTGGCAACTTTCCCTTCACTCTTGAAGACTTGGATTGTATCTATCCAGATGATCTGGAGTACATGGAAATAGTCCAGCAAATGTTCTTCTCACTCATAGAGCCAAGAAGTTCTACAATAGAACTATAAGAAAGTGTCCCAGCAATGTATCCAGTGGAAAGTTTGGTCCACATAAAAGCAAAGTGAAGTGCTACAACTGTAACCAGATGTGACACTTTGCTAGGGAGTGCAAGGCACCAAGGACTAATGGTGGCCAACCCAACCACATTCCACACCTAACTACACTGATGCTACTCCCATATCTGAAAAGCCAAGCCAACCAAAAAACAAGCTGATGTTACTGTTGAAAAAGAAGGTTTTGACTGGAGGTTTTAGGTAGAAGATGTTTCTTCCAACCAAGCACTGATGGATGACCATGAAGAAGCCAAGGTATTAGAACATCCCTGTACTCCTGAATGCATTGCAAAAGTAAATGTATAGGTCCTGTAACCTGGAAGTGAGATCTAACCCTGAGTCCTTGAATATTTTAAAAACTGATGTCAAAATAGCTGAAAATGACTATAAACTTATAATAGAAGATTTAGAGGAAACAATTTTAACTCTTAAGCATGAGCACGCAAATTATAGGACTCAAATCAAAGATTTTATTACTAAGTTAGCTGAATGCCAGGATGAGCTTGTGATTAGTAAAGTTAGGGCAAAAAAACATGTTCTTGAAAAGGAAACCTTCAAGAACATTAAATATTGATCCATGCATGCAAAGATTTTTTCTTAGAATAGGCAGGAATTAGGTTCAAGTGAGATATCTCCTCTACATACATTATTATCTATAAGATCTATAAGTTGTGAAACTTATCAAGATGAGCTGCCCCTCATAGATCCTATCTAAGAAGAGGATGAAGATGAAAAGCAGATAGTGAAGGATGAATCTATAGTGAGTGTGAAGGAACATCCTAAGAATGGTCACTATATCCTTGGAGAGAAGAAAGAACCAAAGATGACCAAGTCTGCTAGGAAGAACTTAATCTGGACAGCCAAAAGAAAATCAAAGAAAGCCCAAGAGATCAAGACGACCTTCAACTCTATGAAAAAACAAATCTTTATTTCTGCTGGATTTGAAGTGGTAAAAACTGAAGATTTAACTATGGACTCTAGTGCCAGGAGTCCTAATTCATGTCCAAATCATCCTGGTCAAGAGAAAAAGGTTGATCAAATATGCACCACTGCTGCATAGCCTGAACCATCCAGTTCTAAGAGCAAGTCTCACCCTAAGAAGCCTGATGCATCATCTATAAAGATGAATAAGGAAGTGGAAAGAGATCAAGCTTAGCCTTTTACTCAGAAGAAGACTCTCTGAAGTATACCAACTAAATGCATTATATGTGGTGGTACCTCTCACTTTGCTAAGGATCGCATCTACAATCCCAAAGGTACCATCCATATGACTAAGAAGAAAACTTCTGAGTAAAAGAAAAAGAATATAGCTTCGGAAGGAAAATTTATTCCTTTCGGAAGCTCCAAAGTAAAGAAGAAAATAGGTGAAAAGTTACCTTCGGAAGAAAATTTGGTCGCGAAAGAAAGGAATGCTTCCGAAGTACTGAAGTCTGCTGTAGTGGATGCAAAAGCTTCCGAAGGTCCAGTCTCCAAAACTTCTAAAGTTATCAAAACTTCCAAAGTCTTGAAGGCCAAGTCTAATCTTCCAAAGATGGTGTGGAAGATGAAGGAAGGCCATATGAGTGAAAGTTTTTCATCAACAACAACAAATGATCTTAGAGCTTGCATATAGGATCAATAACTATTGAATTATCTTTAGTTCACCTTGACAAGCCCAAGACCAACAAGGCTTGGGTTTCCAAATGTAACTAACCATCTCTTTCTATGAAGGAACAACTGAAGACGAAAGGAAATGTATGGATCATTAATAGTGGTTGTTTCAGGCATATGATAAGCAATGGCTCTTTGATTTAGAAATATGAAAGAATTGATGAAGGTCCAGTTGCTTTTGGAGGAGAATCTGGTGGCTATATATCACTTGAAGGAACAGAGTCACAAACGGTAAGCTTAGCATTGAGAAGGTAAACTATGTTAAGGAGCTTGGGAGTGTATCCTAATTTTATGACCGGAGACATAACATGCTCTTTACTGAGCATGAGTGCATTGTTCTCAAGCTTGGGGTGGTCATTCCTCAAGAGCATATATTGATGGATTTGTAAAAAACATCCCATCAGGAGAAGTTTCTTACTTTCTATCTAAAGTAAATATTGATGAGTCTTTCTTCTAGCATAAAAGAATGTGTCATGTAAACTTTAAAAACATGAATAAACTAATTAAGAATAATTTGTAACTAGAATGCCAAAGAAATAGTTTACAAGTGATGACCATTATATTGCATGTCTAAAGGAAAGTAACATAAAGTGTCTCACAAGGCAAAGAAAGGAACTCCATCACTACTCCCCTGTACGTATTTTATTTGGATCATTTTGGCCCCACCAATGTAATGAATTTAGGAATGACTTTATATTGTTTGGTGATCACAGATTGCAGAACCGGGTGAAGGGCTTATGCACTTGTACAAAATAGCAACACAAAGAGGAGAGTGTGTTTCGACACTTAGTTACAAGGACCAGAAAATACTTATACTAAAGCCTACAGCCAGCCATACTTTGAAGGCCAGCTGGATACATGAACTAGACAACAAAATCCATGTAAAGTCAAAAGGCAGATTGCCTTTTGACTAGTGACTATGACATGCCATAGCTCACATCCTAATATATTACAAAAAGGATAATGTACATAAAGTGGAAAGTTACAGACTCAAGACCTCAATGTATAGTTTACCATAAGCATGGACCTTTTCACCAACTCATGAAAAGGTTGGTGACTTATCAGAGTGGCAGCAGAAAGTTGTTCAGCTTTAGGTAAAAAGTACATCAGATAAAGCATGTAATATAAAAGTCTTCGAAAGAAATCTGTCTTCAATGGTTGGCTTCGGAAGACTTTGTCCTTGAAGCTTCGGAAGACTTTGTCCTTGAAGCTTCGGAAGACTTTGTCCTTGAAGCTTCAGAAGACTTTGTCCTTGAAGCTTCGGAAGACTTTGTCCTTGAAGATTCGGAAGACTTCATCTTTTTACTTCGGAAGATATTGGACTTGGCTTCGGAAGATTTCACACTTAGAATAATTTACAAGTCAGTGTGAAACTTCCGAAGCATTCCACTTCAGTGTAGATGTGCATGAATGCAGGAAAGACTTTAAGTTTTGGGTTGTATCAGCCTTACTAATAACCTTACAAACTCCCTCTAGGCTAATGCTACCAGAACACCTTAAGACTCTAGATATTGACAGTCCTCATTATGATGATGACCATCCCTTTCTTCATGAGATGGTCAGGATCACTCAGAATCTCATAGTATCTTCTCATGTTAAAGAGATTATGCAGAGGTAGATTGAACATATCCTGCCATGTGTAGACATCTTCAATACCTTGATCTCTTATGACATGCCATCTTTATGGATTTGTGGTGTATGTCCAAGATAAGATGGGTGTGCCTGATGCCAGAGGAGCTGCTTGAATTAGAGTTGGTGGGGCATCCTCTTGTTGCACATCCTCAGGATGTTCTGACTCATCCTGAGGTTTGTAGGTGGATGTTTCCTTCTTCTTCTTTGACTTTGGTTTGGAAACCATGCTTTTCCTCCTCTTTGAACTCTTTAACTGAGAAGACTGGCCTGCAATACCTAATTGATCTTCTTTGTCTTTCTCAGTTGGGTCTTCCACTTTCACAGGTTCAGATTGAGAGGGGATAGATCCCTGCTGTGGATCAGAAGTGGAAGTTTGCTGAGATTCAGCAGGAGGTTTAGGTTCTGTTGTCTTAGGTGTTTCAACCTTAACCTCCACTTCCTGAGGGACCTGACTTGGTGGGGAGTGTAAGTCAACAAGTTCACCTCTTTTGATCTTCTGCTTGATCACCCTAATGTGCTCATCCATGGTGGATAGAGACATGGGACCAAGTCTCCTTCCGGAGAATCCATATAGCTTCAAGAAGCTCATCATCTTCTGTCTGTCAGCAGACTTTTTCAGATTCTTATGGATGATGGCTCTTGATTTAACAGCTTCTTCCCTTAACTTCCTTTTGGTGATCTTTCTTTCTTTGGCTACATAAAGTTCAAGTTGTTTGAGGTACTCAAACTCAATATAGTCAAAGGGTAATGAAAGAAGTGTATCAGCTTGATAGAGGCCTGTGGCACTCAGGTAGTTAATCATGTTGATCCTATCTTTTTCTTTGTCTACCTAAGGTTCTTGTGGTACCACAGCCTCTTGTTCCTGAGTTTCCTGAACTGGTAAGAGAGTAGGCATATGCTTATAGAGCCTCTTCCTTCTTCTTTCTTCTTTGATTTTTAGAAGAAGCTCTGCATCCTCTTCTTCCTTTCTCTCTTTTGATAGTTCTATGTCAACCAGTTCATTCAACTCATCTAAGGGTGTGACGCCCTAAACCCGGCAGGGCACCGGAGGCACGTCACGTAGTTGGATTAATATTTTAAACATAAATCAGAGCTTTCTACTTACAGCGGAAGACTTTTAAACACTATTATATATTAACCCAACTTTTAAAACATTTTACAGATAACTGTATTTAATTATATGTTGCCCTATATCCTATGCCAGCAACTACTCCGGGATAGCGTCCTCGTTCAGCTCATACTTGCTTTCCTCTATTATCAGAGGATCCCTCTTTACCTAGCACACACAACATACTCAAAACATCAGATAAACTGGTGAGTTCTAATTTTCATTAAAACATTAATAACATCTTTATACACACAAAAGTTATATTTATATTGGCAATATTATAAATTCAACTTTTATCATTACTTTGTCCCACTGGACCTGTCCCACCGAACGTCGGTTGCCCACATCTAGCAACTACCAGTTCTCATACCTAGTAACGTCAGTTGCCCACATTCAGCAACTACCAGTTACTATACCCAGAAACGTCGGTTGCCCACATCCAGCAACTACCAGTTTCCCATACTCAGTAACGTCTGTTGCCCACATCTAGCAACTACCGGTTACTATCTCTCATACCTAGTAATGTCGGTTGCCCACATCCAGCAACTACCAGTTACTATACCCAGAAACGTCGGTTGCCCACATCCAGCAACTACCAGTTTCCCATACTCAGTAACGTCGGTTGCCCACATCCAGCAACTACCGATTACTATCTCTTATCCAGTAGGATGCCAATTAATCATCTAGGGTCGTCACCATAAGATGTTCACAAAGCTGAGTGATCGTCATCACTCCTATCAAACTGTACAGTTTTACACCCAGGCATCTTACCCTAACTGGCCTGTTGAAATTCACATTACATTACCATTTCAAAACATTTCTTTTACTTATTGCCAATATTATCACATTCATTTACACCCCACACATTCTTTATTTTAGCACCAGTTTTAATATATTTTCATTAATCATTACACCCCATCTGACCCATTGGAATCATTACCATCACGTAATGATTAACAAGGTTCAGATGACCATCCTTTACACTCTACCTGACCCACTGAAATCATCATTATCACGTAATGATTAACAATGTTCAGGTAATCATTCATTACCCCCGCTTTCCCCTAACAGCCTTACAAACTGTTAGAAACATATTAACATCACTATCACAATTCTGGTACTAAAATATTCAATTCATTTATCATTATATGTGTGCTAGCCCGAATGTTAAAACCAAACATCTGAAAAGGGCTTAGAACTCACCTTATCAACTTCCTCACAACAGTCTACACAATCCACGTACACAAGGTAACTAGTCCTTCCTCTAATCAAGGTATATCTAAAGCAATAAACCTTGATTCAGTAAACTTATTCTCAAACAGGGCCCTCATGCGATTGAACACTTATGCGAATGAGCAATCATGCGACTGGACCTATGCGGTTGAACCATGCGACTGAACCTTCAGTCGTACGACTAGCAATTCATTCGCACGATTGAGTTCTCATTCGTATCCAGTGTTCGCTCGTCTTCATTCGGACTTCCAACCAGGCGACTGGGTTCCAATCGCACGACTGAACCTCCATTCGCACTCAGTCGCACGACTAGACTCTCATTCGGGCGACTGAGTCATGCGATTGAGCCTATTCGCCTGAAACAAATCAACAGCTGTGTTCTTGACGTTTTTGATCCAAACTTACTCAAAATTTGAGTTTTAACCATCCAAATCATACCATATTCAAAACAGATCCTATACACATCGTTTACAATGGTTTCGGACCATTATTTCATCAAAACTTCATAAAACTTGGATTTGAATTCCTGGATTTTAAATTCAGAAATGAACCAGACCAATTTATTGATTTAAACAGGTTATTGGATAAAATTCAATCATACACACAGCTTAACATCTCCGGATTAATCCGTGATGTTCAAAACTTACCAAAACGGGGTTTCGCCTAGGCAATTTCGTGAGAACAGGGTGTTTGGGTGTGAAGGGGACAAGAAGATAGAGATGGAAATCTGCCCTTGAACCCCTGCACCGCCCTACTTATCCATAAACTAAACTTAACCGCCTCACCTTCAGTCGCACGACTGAACCATGCGACTGAACCATGCGACTGAAGCTCATACGCCTACGATTCGTACGATTAAGTCTCAATCGCACGTAAGGGGTGCGACTGAAGTTCATTGGCATATAACTTATGCGACTGAACACTTAAACACTCAAACAACTCAACTTAATTTAATTAATCATAACTATAATATAATTTACAAGTCCGGATTTAGAAACCGGATGTTACAACTCTCCCACCCTTAAATAGGTTTCGTCCTCGAAACCAACTATTCAAACAACTGGGGATAATCTCTCTTCATCTCATCTTCTGATTCCCAAGTGAAATCAGATCCCTTTCTATTCGACCACTGCACTTTAACTAGCTTAATAGTTTTATTCCTCGGCCTTTTCACCTTTCTGTCTACTATAGCAGTAGGTTTCTCAACATAGTTCAACTTCTTGTCCACTTCTATATCATTTAAAGGTACATAAACATTCTCATCGGCCAAACACTTGCGCAACTGTGACACGTGAAAGGTTGGGTGGATTCCTTGCAATTGATCAGGTAATTCTAGTTTATAAGCCACTTCTCCAATTCGTTCTATAATTCTAAATGGTCCTATAAAGCGAGGACTTAACTTTCCCCTCTTTCTGAATCTGATAATTCCCTTCCAAGGAGATACTTTCAACATAACTTTATCTCCTACTTCAAACTCTATATGCCTTCATCTTTTATCTTCATAAGACTTTTGTCGATCCCGAGCTGCTTTAAACCGAGCTTTGATCTGATCCAATTTCTCATTCGTAGCCTGTACAATTTCCAAACTGCCCAACTCTTTCTGCCCAACTTCTCCCCAGCACATCGGACTCCTGCACTTTCTTCCATATAACATCTCGTAAGGGGCTCTCCCAATTGTAGAATGATAACTGTTATTGTAGGAGAATTCAACTAATGGCAGATAACTATCCCAGCTACCACCGAAATCTATAACACAAGCTCGTAACATGTCTTCAACTGTTTGGATAGTCCTTTCAGTCAACCCATCAGTTTCTGGGTGAAAAGATGTGCTATGTAATAAACGAGTACCCATATCTTCATGAAACTTTCTCCAAAATCTCAAAGTAAAACATGTATCTCTATCTGACACAATAGATACTGGTACCCCATGACGAGTAATAATTTCTCGAATAAACAATTCTGCTAACTTCTTGGAGTTATACGTTTCCTTAATTGGTAAGAAATGCCCACTACGTGTCAATCTATCTACTATGACCCAAATGATATCATAACCTTTAGCTGTATGCGGAAGCTTAGTTATGAAATCCATTGTCAACTCCTCCCACTTCCATTTCGGGATCTCTAAGGGTTGAAGCTTACCATATGGCTTTTGATGCTCAGCTTTGACCTGAAGACACGTCAAACATCTATTCACATACTGCATCACATTAAACTTCATACCGGGCCACCAATATCCTTGTTTTAAATCCTTGTACATCTTAGTAGCACTAGGATGTATAGAATATCTGGACTTATGAGCTTCATTTAACACCAATTCCCTCATCTTAATCGGAATCCACATACGACCACACTTTGTTTTGACCCCAAAACTATTTTCTTCTAGATCCTTTGTTTGACCCTTCATTCATTCCCGCTTCACGTTTTCTTCTTTTAATGCTTCTAATTGAGCTTCTCGTAACTGATGCATAAAATCTGGGGTTATCACTTACTTGTATGACTTAACTCGAATCGGAGGGTGTTCATTCTTTCTGCTTAATGCGTCAGCAACCACATTTGCTTTACCAGGATGGTAAAGTATTTCACAATCATAATCTTTCACCAACTCTAACCATCTTCGCTGGCGCATGTTCAATTCCTTTTGATCAAAGAAATATTTCAAACTCTTATGATCCATGTAAATCGTACATTTCGTCCCATATAAGTAATGCCTCCATATCTTCAAGGCAAATACCACTGCTGCCAGTTCTAGATCATACGTCGGATAATTCTTTTCATGTTCTTTCAATTGTCTGGAAGCATAAGCAATCACTCGTCCCCTCTGCATCAATACACAGCCTAAACCTTGATACGAAGCATCTGAATAAATCACCAAATCTTCATTTCCATCTGCCAATGACAGCACTGGTGATTGGGTTAATTTCTGCTTCAGTTCTTGAAATTCATTTTCTTGTTCTGGTCCCTAGACGTATTCTTCATTCTTCCTTGTCAGTTTTGTTAACGGGGATGCGATTTTAGCAAAATCTTGAATAAATCTTCTATAATAACCAGCCAGACCCAAGAAACTGCGGACCTCAGATGGCGTCTTTGGAGGACTCCACCTCACTACTGTTTCAATCTTGGCAGGATCTACTAAAATACCTTTAGCATTAATCACATGCCCTAAAAACTGTACCTCCCGCAACCAAAACTCACACTTAGAAAATTTTGCATAAAGCCTTTCTTTTCTCAATCTTTCCAATACTTCACAAAGATGGCAGGCATGATCTCCCTCATTCTTTGAATAGATCAGTATATCATCAATAAACACAATTACTGATCGATCTAACATTGGCTTGCACACCCTATTCATCAAGTCCATAAAAGCAGCAGGGGCATTCGTCAACCCAAAAGACATAACCAGAAATTCATAATGACCATAACGTGTGCGAAACACTGTCTTAGGTATATCTTCTTCCTTGACTTTCAACTGATGATATCCCGAACGAAGGTCTATCTTAGAAAACCAACTGGCTCCCTGTAGCTGATCAAACAAATCATCTATTCGTGGGAGTGGATACTTATTCTTTATTGTCAACTTGTTTAATTCTCTGTAATCAATACACATATGCATACTCCCGTCTTTCTTCTTCACAAACAATACTGGAGCACCCCACGGGGAAGAACTGGGTCTAATGAAACCTCTTTCTAGCAAGTCTTTAGTCTGTTTCATTAACTCTTTCAATTCCGATGGAGCTAATCTATAAGGTGGCTTAGCAACTGGCTTAGCACCCGGAACCAAATCAATTCTAAACTCAACTTCACGATCTGGAGGAATACCCGGTAATTCCTCTGGAAACACATCTACAAAATCCCTAACCACAGGAATGTCCTCTATCTTTCTTACAGGCTTTTGTGAATCAATTACATATATCAAATAAGATACACACCCGCGGCTCATTAACTTATCAGCTTTCATCATAGATATTATTTTCACAGTTGACTCCTCTCTATCACCATATACATTAATCATTTTCCCATCTGGTGCTTTTAATTGAATTAACTTTTTATTACATACAATATGGGCTTCATGGTTTGCCAACCAATCCATACCCAAAACTACATCAAATCCTCCTAACACCATAGGATATAGTTTAACAGGCAATCTATATCCTTCTAATTCAATATAACAACCATCAATCATACTACTAATCATCACAGATCTATCATTAGCAGTTTCAACTATAAAAGCTACCTCTAATGGTCGAACTTCACATGCAAGCATAGGGCAAAAATCAATAGATACAAAACTTCCACTTGCACCAGAATCAAATAACATATTAGCTGGAATTCCATTCACTAGAAATGTACCTGAAACTACATCTGGTAATGCTTTAGCCTCACTAGCTGACATAGAATATGCTCGCCCCTTAGCCACACTCGACCCTTCTCCTGACCCTTTCATCGATCTAGCCGGTTCAGGCTTTCTAACTACCAACTTTGGACATTCACTTCGGATATGCCCTGTTTCTCCACACTCATAACATTTACGAGGACCTTCACTACATTCATTAGCATAATGTCCCATCTTTCCACATCTAAAACAAGTCCTGCTACCAATCATACATTCACCCTGGTGTAGCCTACCAAATTTCCCGCAACGTGGCAGCTCATTTCTGACATTCCTCAGAAATTGACCCCTTCCAAACCTACTTTTCTTTTGAAAACTTGGATCCTCAAATCTTCTTTGCACTACAGGTTCTTCTCTCCTCCTTTTACCCCCATCAGGAGCAACATTACTACCATAAACTTCTTGATACATATCTGCAGCTAAGTTTACCGTTAACTGGTAACTACTCGGTGCAGATGATCTAACCAACTTCCTAACCTCCTGAGGCAATCCCTGTGTATACTTCAAAATTTTCTTCTCTTCAGGAACCACTAAATGAGGCACCAACCGCGCCATCTCCTCAAACTTAGACGTGTATTCCCTATGAGACATATTACCCGCCTAAAACTACAGGAAACTCATTTCTATTCGATCCATCTCGCCTTTCGGACAAAACTTATCTGATACTAACTTTCTAAATTCAGGCAATAACATTTTGTCAGTAGCCTCCTCGCCTAACGTCTGGATAATCGTATCCGACCAATACAGAGCCTCACCTACAAACGAGTGGGCTGCAAACTTTACCTTCTGATCCTCCCTACACTCACTCAACTTGATCACGGCTTCCATTTCACGAAGCCATTTATAAGTGGCTACCACATCCATAGCCCTAGAAAATCGTGGAGGATTACACTCTTTAAACTGGCTATATGTAACTCCCTTTCTCTCACTAGAACCATCAGCTTTATCAACATTCCTACTTTCATCAGCTCTAGCTACATTCAAGGCTTTACGAACCTCCTCAGCAATTGCATCACGGAATTGCTGTCTCGTCATACTAAGCACCTCGGTGCTCTCATCAACATTTCTTTCCGAGGTTCCACCTTGCATTCTTTCACTCTCCCTATTAGCCATAACGTTTTAAAACAAGATCAGGATTATTTGGTACTCGCATGTAAGTATATAACCAAAATACTATAAGTAAAGTAAATTATTAATAATGTTGGCCAAGTACTATTAATTGTTTACTTTACTTTTACTATTCTCGTTATTCCTTCTCATGATAGTCCCATCACCTTTTCTTGTTTTAATAAACTATTTTATCTAGCTATCCCTGCTGGCATATCTATTTTCTAGTTAAAGTCTAGTTATTATGACACTAGATCCCTTTAACTACTGCTCTGATACCAACCTGTGACGCCCTAAACCCGGCAGGGCACCGGAGGCACGTCACGTAGTTGGATTAATATTTTAAACATAAATCAGAGCTTTCTACTTACAGCGAAAGACTTTTAAACACTATTATATATTAACCCAGCTTTTAAAATATTTTACAGATAACTGTATTTAATTATACGTTGCCCTATATCCTATGCCAGCAACTACTCCGGGATAGCGTCCTCGTTCAACTCATACTTACTTTCCTCTATTATCAGAGGATCCCTCTTTACCTAGCACACACAACATACTCAAAACATCAGATAAACTGGTGAGTTCTATTTTTCATTAAAACATTAATAACAACTTTATACACACAAAAGTTATATTTATATTGGCAATATTATAAATTCAACTTTTATCATTACTTTGTCCCACTGGACCTGTCCCACCGAACGTCGGTTGCCCACATCTAGCAACTACCAGTTCTCATACCTAGTAACGTCGGTTGCCCACATTCAGCAACTACCAGTTACTATACCCAGAAACGTCGGTTGCCCACATCCAGCAACTACCAGTTTCCCATACTCAGTAACGTCTGTTGCCCACATCCAGCAACTACCGGTTACTATCTCTCATACCTAGTAACGTCGGTTGCCCACATCCAGCAACTACCAGTTACTATACCCAGAAACGTTGGTTGCCCACATCCAGCAACTACCAGTTTCGCATACTCAGTAACGTCGGTTATCCACATCCAGCAACTACCGGTTACTATCTCTCATCCAATAGGATGCCAATTAATCATCTAGGGTCGTCACCACAAGATGTTTACAAAGCTGAGTGATCGTCATCACTCCTATCAAACTGTACAGTTTTACACCCAGGCATCTTACCCTAACTGGCCTGTTGAGATTCACATTACATTACCATTTCAAAACATTTCTTTTACTTATTGCCAATATTATCACATTCATTTACACCCCACACATTCTTTATTTCAGCACCAGTTTTAACATATTTTCATCAATCATTATACCCCATCTGACCCATTGGAATCATTACCATCACGTAATGATTAACAAGGTTCGGATGACCATCCTTTACACTCTACCTGACCTACTGAAATCATCACTATCACGTAATGATTAACAATGTTCAGGTAATCATTCATTACCCCCGCTTTCCCCTAACAGCCTTACAAACTGTTAGAAACATATTAACATCACTATCACAATTCTGGTACTAAAATATTCAATTCATTTATCATTATATGTGTGCTAGCCCGAATGTTAAAACCAAACATTTGAAAAGGGCTTAGAACTCACCTTATCAACTTCCTCACCACAGTCTACACAATCCACGTACACAAGGTAACTAGTCCTTCCTCTAATCAAGGTATATCTAAAGCAATAAACCTTGATTCAGTAAACTTATTCTCAAACAGGGCCCTCATGCGATTGAACACTTATGCGAATGAGCAATCATGCGACTGGACCTATGCGGTTGAACCATGCGACCGAACCTTCAGTCGTACGACTAGCGATTCATTCGCACGATTGAGTTCTCATTCGTATCCAGTGTTCGCTCGTCTTCATTCGGACTTCCAACCAGGCGACTGGGTTCCAATCGCACGACTGAACCTCCTTTCGCACTCAGTCGCACGACTAGACTCTCATTCGGGCGACTGAGTCATGCGATTGAGCCCATTCACCTGAAACAAATCAACAGCTGTGTTCTTGACGTTTTTGATCCAAACTTGCTCAAAATTTGAGTTTTAACCATCCAAATCATACCATATTCAAAACAGATCCTATACACATCGTTTACAATGGTTTCGGACCATTATTTCATCAAAACTTCACAAAACTTGGATTTGAATTCCTGGATTTTAAATTCAGAAATGAACCAGACCAATTTACTGATTTAAACAGGTTATTGGATCAAATTCAATCATACACACAGCTTATAACATCTCCAGATTAATCCGTGATGTTCAATACTCACCAAAACGGGGTTTCGCCTAGGCAATTTCGTGAGAACAGGGTGTTTGGGTGTGAAGGGGACAAGAAGATAGAGATGGAAATCTGCCCTTGAACCCCTACACCGCCCTACTTATCCATAAACTAAACTTAACCGCCTCACCTTCAGTCGCACGACTAAACCATTCGTACAACTGAACCGTGCGAGTAAAGCTCATACGCCTACAATTCGTACGATTGAGTCTCAATCGCACGTAAGGGGTGCGACTGAAGTTCATTCGCATATAACTTATGCGACTGAACACTTAAACACTCAAACAACTCAACTTAATTTAATTAATCATAACTATAATATAATTTACAAGTCCGGATTTAGAAACCGGATGTTACAAAGGGGAGAGAATGATATTATCAATATCATAGTTCCTAGTCTGCAAGTAGTTTATCCTGGCTGCCCTTAACTCATCATCCTGAGTATTTGGTCTAGGGGCAGCCCTGATAACACTTTCCATGAGCCTGATAACACTTTGAGTGCTGTACAGGATTCTCTGTGATAGAAATAGCACTGTTGTTGTCTATGTGAATGGGAGTCTCCTTGAAGTTGAAACCATAGTCAAGCATCTGATTTTGAATCCAAAGCACTTGAGCATAACAACTTGTAGGAGCAATATATTCAGCTTCAGTAATTGATGCAGAGACACAAGATTGTTTCTTGCATTGCCATGAGACAACCCTTCCACCAAGGAACTGACATCCCTCAGATATAGACTTTGCAGTCATATTGCAACCACCATAGTCACTATCTGTATATGCATACAGATTGAAGTCAGAATTTTTGGGATACCAGAGGCCCAGAGTTAGGGCACCTTTGAGGTATCTTAGAATTCTCTTGACAGTGATGAGGTGAGACATCCTGGGGTTGGCTTGATATCTTACACAGATGCATGTGGCAAACATGATATCAGGCATGCTAGCTGTAAGATACATAAGAGACCCAATCATAGCCCTATAAAGGTGTTCATCCACACACACCCCCCTTAAGATCAGGCCCAAGGGAGTGGTTTCTTGCTATGGGTGTCTTAGCATCTTATAATCAGTCATGTTGAATCGTTTAAGTATGTCCTGGACATATTTTGACTGACTTATGAAGATTCCATCTTCAACTTGCTTCACTTGAATGCCCAGAAAGAAATTTAATTCCCCCATGGAACTCATTTCAAATCTGTCTTTCATCAGCTTCTCAAAGTCTTTGTAGAGCCTTGGATTAGTTGAACCAAAAATGATGTCATCTATATACACTTGAACTAGCAGTAAGTCAGTTCCCTATCCTTTGATGAAGAGAGTTCCATCTATAGTACATCTTCTGTATCCATGTTTGCAGAGATACTGAGATAGAGTCTCATACCACTTTCTTGGTGCTTGGTGTAGCCCATAGAGAGCCTTATCAAGCTTGCAGACATAATCAGGGTGATCAGGATCTGCAAAACTAGGTGGTTGTTTGACATACACCTCTTCATCAATCACCCCATATAGAAAAGCACACTTGATGTCAAGTTGATAGACCTTGAAGTTCTTGGATGCAGCAAAGGCCAAGAATATCCTAACAGCTTCTAATCTTGCTGCAGGAGCAAAGACATCAGTATAATCAATTCCTTCTTCTTGTGTGTATCCTTGAACAACTAGTCTAGCTTTGTTCTTGATGACAATACCTCTATCATCTTTTTTATTCCTAAATACCCATTTGGTTCCTATAGTAGTCTTCCTATGAGGAAGATGATATAGGTTCCAAACCTTCTGTCTCTTGAATTGAAGTAGCTCCTCCTGCATGGCTTCAATCTAATTTCCATCCTTTAGAGCCTCATCAACTTTCTTGGGCTCTATCTGGGACAAGAAACAAGAGTGTAGACAAACATTTTCTACATGGGTTTGTCCTCTTGTTCTTACCCCGGTGTCAACATTTCCAATGATGTTTGTGGTAAGATGGGACTTGTGGATCCTTAACTGAGGGATCACAGCAAGTTGCTGAGATAGATCTAATGAACCAGACTAATTTACTGATTTAAACAGGTTATTGGATCAAATTCAATCATACACACAGCTTATAACATCTCCGGATTAATCCGTGATGTTCAAAACTCACCAAAACGGGGTTTCGCCTAGGCAATTTCGTGAGAACAGGGTGTTTGGGTGTGAAGGGGACAAGAAGATAGAGATGGAAATCTGCCCTTGAACCCCTGCACCGCCCTACTTATCCATAAACTAAACTTAACCGCCTCACCTTCAGTCGCACGACTAAACCATTCGTACAACTGAACCGTGCGACTAAAGCTCATACGCCTACAATTCGTACGATTGAGTCTCAATCGCACGTAAGGGGTGCGACTGAAGTTCATTCGCATATAACTTATGCGACTGAACACTTAAACACTCAAACAACTCAACTTAATTTAATTAATCATAACTATAATATAATTTACAAGTCCGGATTTAGAAACCGGATGTTACAAAGGGGAGAGAAATGATATTATCAATATCATAGTTCCTAGTCTGCAAGTAGTTTATCCTGGCTGCCCTTAACTCATCATCCTGAGTATTTGGTCTAGGGGCAGCCCTGATAACACTTTCCATGAGCCTTGTAGACCTAGCAGAGGAACTTTCTCCCCTTAGCTTCCTTTTCCTCTCTCTTTCTCCTCCTCAATCTCCTCAGGAGTTAACTTCCCTTTCCCTTTGTCACTCATATACCTTTGTGACTTAGGGTGGAGAGAGCTTTGGCCTTCATTGCTTCATGTAGCTTCCAAGCTCTGGCCAGAGAGAGGTTGAGATGCACCTTCACCAGTAGGTGTCTCATCAGGGGTTTGAACATCTGCAACAGTTTGTGGTGAGACAGGGCTCTCAGGTTCTACCACTAGGCTTTCAATAAAGGTTTTCCCTTTGAAGCTAATCTCAGGGTCTGCCTCAACATCCAGTTGACCGATGGTATTGCCTGATTGCCTTTGTCTTCCTCTAATTCTGAACTCTACAGTGTTCTTTTCTTAAACTCTTTGAAGGATAAGAGTTCTTCTAGCAGTATCATACCTCCACCAAAAATTTGAGCTAAAGTTGGTGGAGATGATACTGCTCTTGGGATGCCTTTCTCAAACAGACTCCTTATGACTGAGCCTATGCTATCCACATTAATATGGACTTGAGAAAATTGCTGAGTATGCACAACTGCAAGTGAGAATAGTGAGTCCTCAATGTCCATACTCCCTGTGGAACTCCCAGGTTTTGTGATTGTAGTGATTTCCTCCCCCTTTTTGGTAGCATCACCCTCTTGCATAGGGGAGCTAGGAGTTAGGTCAATTACATCCACAGGGTCTTGTGTTCCTGGTTGAGTTTCTCTTAAGGGTCTCCTAGCTAGTTGTTCCTTGAGATAAGATATCTCAAGTTGCTGATTATTGACCCTGTGTTGCAAGGTAGTCACCTGAGACTTAAGATGACTAACCTTGGAGACTAAATAGGTGCATGTTTTGGACAGTTTTTGCACCTTTAGTCTCAAGTTCCCCTAATCTTCATTAGAAGAATCACTGGGGGTAGAGAGAATGGGGCCAAGGTCCTCTTCCTCATCACCAGCATGGTGTTCTTGGCTGCTGGATTTCCTCTGCTCAGTGACAACTTCAGTTGAAGTGTTAATAGGCTGAGTTACCATGGTTGAGGTCTGAATGATGTAATCACTTGTTGAAGTGAGAGCCTCTTCCATATGGATATCCTGAACATGTTCAGAAGTATCCACCTCAGTGATATATGACTGATGTGGGCTAGACTTAGATGACTCAGGAGCACTCATCTCCCTTTGAGGAGAGGTGTAGTAGGAAGGCTCATGATACTCACTAGAATCTAAGTCCTCATCTAAATATAGAAGTCAAGTTTGGGTATTGGTTGGTTTAAGTCTAAAGGCTGGGGATGGTAGCTGTCCCTTAAAGGTTATTCACTTGAGTGTTAAGACTTAGAGTGAAGGCTTAAGGCTATTGGGCTTGTGAGCTCATCAGGCTGAGCATAAGGAACCTCAGCACTGATTCTTGAAGTGATGGGAGTGGTTTGCTCCTCAAGAGAAGTGGAAGCTCCAGTGTCCACTTCCTCCTGTGTAGGTGAGTATATGGGGGCCTGCACAGACTTAATAACTTGTGTAAGGGTTCGTTTGTGTTTTCTTTGGTAGGTGAGGGTGATTTGTGGCTGTTTTGGTGGTTGGGATATAGAAGGTGTGGGTTCAACACTAGCTTATGTTGCTAGGTTGTCACCTTGAGTAATGAGCTCTAACATTTTTGGGACAAGGGCTGTTTCTACCCCTAAGAAGCCAACAATTGGCTTTTTCAAGATTTTAATGATGTCGGGCTTCATCTGTCCCAATATAAGAATATTACTTGTTTCCCTCAACTGTGAGCCTAGTTCACAGTTGAGAATGTATTGAACATATCTAGAAAACATGTAATATTCTAAGGAGTCTAAGTTTCCTATTAAATTTGTATATACAAATTGAGAATACCTGAACTTGACCCCTGAACCATTCCATGTATTATGAAGGAGAGATCTTCAGGAATCTGGTCTCAACCTCCATGCTTGTTAGACAAGCTGTGGATGACCACATGAAGTAAGTACTTCCACTTAGAGAGACCTTCCCTTTCCTGAAGGTCTTTATAGAGAAATCTCCTTCATAACCCATCTTCTCAAAAGAATGGTTGGCAGCTTCTTTTGAGAAGAACACCTCACCTTCTTCATCATCCAGTTGAAAATGAGTGTTGATGATGACCGGAGCGATGAAGACTGTTCTTCCCTGCACTGTGGCAGACAGTGCCTTCTCCCCATCCAAAATGACCTCTTGGCAGGTCTTCCAAAATTCAAGCAAATGATCCTCATAGAGAGAAGGATCAATGGTAAGGGAGGTGAAGTAGTTAGACAGGGCCAAGAATTGGCACACCTCTGAGAAATGGGGATCTTTCTCAGAGTTTAACAGTGTAACCTGATTGTGTTACCTATGTAACAGCATAGAAAAATCTGGGTCATTTCGTCTGTCAAGGTTGGCCATTTTAAGTAAACTTAGATGTGAAGGAAGGATGAAGGAAGGCTGTTTCAGAAAGAAATCTTAGAATTTAGGTTTGGAGAGAAGATGAAGATGATAAAAAGAGGGGGAACCAAAAGGGTTTATATGTGAAAAGGATTTGAGACAAAGTTAATGAAAGAGGATAAACTTTGAAATCCGGAAGGCGGTCCCACCTCTAAAAAAGTAGTTTGCTTTTTGCTCAAAAGTTGTTTTTTTAGAATTCGAAAATCTTCCAAAGGTAAAATGTCTTCAGAAGTTTTAATGATAAAGCTTCCGAAGCCAAAATAGCTTCGGAAGAATTTCTCAAAGAGTTTTGACAAATTTACTTCGGAAGATAATTGTTAAACTGGGATGCTTTGTTCCATAAAAACAAAGCTTCCGAGAGTTAATATCCTTCGGAAGAGAAATAATCCTTAAAAAACAAATAAGCGCCTAAGAGAGTTTTTATGCTTCGGAAGATATTTCAGAAATTTCTTCCGAAGGTAAATTTTACTTAGACAGCTATTTGTCTTGAAGAGTTATTTTCTTCCGAAGATAAAAACATATCTTTCAAAAGATGAAAATTTGTCAAAAATCTATGAAAAGCTCTTCAACCAGTTTTTATCCTTAGAAAACATGAGCTTATGAAGGTGATAGACTAGACAACTTAGGACATATAGATTTTAAGAAATAAAATTAATTAGTTTTTAAGAAAAAGCTACTCAAGGTTAATCATCCCAATAGCTGATATAAGATATTTAAATCTCTGTTCATCAAAGGCTTTTGTGAACAGATCAGCATATTGTTCATTTGTTTTAACCTTAACTGGTTTAATTAATCCCTTTTCAAAGTTATCTCTAATTAAATGGTACCTGATTTTTATATGTTTTGTCCTTGAGTGCTGTACAGGATTCTCTGTGATAGAAATAGCACTGTTGTTGTCTATGTGAATGGGAGTCTCCTTGAAGTTGAAACCATAGTCAAGCATCTGATTTTGAATCCAAAGCACTTGAGCATAACAACTTGTAGGAGCAATATATTCAGCTTCAGTAATTGATGCAGAGACACAAGATTGTTTCTTGCATTGCCATGAGACAACCCTTCCACCAAGGAACTGACATCCCTCAGATATAGACTTTGCAGTCATATTGCAACCACCATAGTCACTATCTGTATATGCATACAGATTGAAGTCAGAATTTTTGGGATACCAGAGGCCCAGAGTTAGGGCACCTTTGAGGTATCTTAGAATTCTCTTGACAGTGATGAGGTGAGACATCCTGGGGTTGGCTTGATATCTTACACAGATGCATGTGGCAAACATGATATCAGGCATGCTAGCTGTAAGATACATAAGAGACCCAATCATAGCCCTATAAAGGTGTTCATCCACACACACCCCCCTTAAGATCAGGCCCAAGGGAGTGGTTTCTTGCTATGGGTGTCTTAGCATCTTATAATCAGTCATGTTGAATCGTTTAAGTATGTCCTGGACATATTTTGACTGACTTATGAAGATTCCATCTTCAACTTGCTTCACTTGAATGCCCAGAAAGAAATTTAATTCCCCCATGGAACTCATTTCAAATCTGTCTTTCATCAGCTTCTCAAAGTCTTTGTAGAGCCTTGGATTAGTTGAACCAAAAATGATGTCATCTATATACACTTGAACTAGCAGTAAGTCAGTTCCCTATCCTTTGATGAAGAGAGTTCCATCTATAGTACATCTTCTGTATCCATGTTTGCAGAGATACTGAGATAGAGTCTCATACCACTTTCTTGGTGCTTGGTGTAGCCCATAGAGAGCCTTATCAAGCTTGCAGACATAATCAGGGTGATCAGGATCTGCAAAACTAGGTGGTTGTTTGACATACACCTCTTCATCAATCACCCCATATAGAAAAGCACACTTGATGTCAAGTTGATAGACCTTGAAGTTCTTGGATGCAGCAAAGGCCAAGAATATCCTAACAGCTTCTAATCTTGCTGCAGGAGCAAAGACATCAGTATAATCAATTCCTTCTTCTTGTGTGTATCCTTGAACAACTAGTCTAGCTTTGTTCTTGATGACAATACCTCTATCATCTTTTTTATTCCTAAATACCCATTTGGTTCCTATAGTAGTCTTCCTATGAGGAAGATGATATAGGTTCCAAACCTTCTGTCTCTTGAATTGAAGTAGCTCCTCCTGCATGGCTTCAATCTAATTTCCATCCTTTAGAGCCTCATCAACTTTCTTGGGCTCTATCTGGGACAAGAAACAAGAGTGTAGACAAACATTTTCTACATGGGTTTGTCCTCTTGTTCTTACCCCGGTGTCAACATTTCCAATGATGTTTGTGGTAAGATGGGACTTGTGGATCCTTAGCTGAGGGATCACAGCAAGTTGCTGAGATAGATCTAATGAACCAGACTAATTTACTGATTTAAACAGGTTATTGGATCAAATTCAATCATACACACAGCTTATAACATCTCCGGATTAATCCGTGATGTTCAAAACTCACCAAAACGGGGTTTCACCTAGGCAATTTCGTGAGAACAGGGTGTTTGGGTGTGAAGGGGACAAGAAGATAGAGATGGAAATCTGCCCTTGAACCCCTGCACCGCCCTACTTATCCATAAACTAAACTTAACCGCCTCACCTTCAGTCGCACGACTAAACCATTCGTACAACTGAACCGTGCGACTAAAGCTCATACGCCTACAATTCGTACGATTGAGTCTCAATCGCACGTAAGGGGTGCGACTGAAGTTCATTCGCATATAACTTATGCGACTGAACACTTAAACACTCAAACAACTCAACTTAATTTAATTAATCATAACTATAATATAATTTACAAGTCCGGATTTAGAAACCGGATGTTACAAAGGGGAGAGAAATGATATTATCAATATCATAGTTCCTAGTCTGCAAGTAGTTTATCCTGGCTGCCCTTAACTCATCATCCTGAGTATTTGGTCTAGGGGCAGCCCTGATAACATTTTCCATGAGCCTTGTAGACCTAGCAGAGGAACTTTCTCCCCTTAGCTTCCTTTTCCTCTCTCTTTCTCCTCCTCAATCTCCTCAGGAGTTAACTTCCTTTTCCCTTTGTCACTCATATACCTTTGTGACTTAGGGTGGAGAGAGCTTTGGCCTTCATTGCTTCATGTAGCTTCCAAGCTCTGGCCAGAGAGAGGTTGAGATGCACCTTCACCAGTAGGTGTCTCATCAGGGGTTTGAACATCTGCAATAGTTTGTGGTGAGACAGGGCTCTCAGGTTCTACCACTAGGCTTTCAATAAAGGTTTTCCCTTTGAAGCTAATCTCAGGGTCTGCCTCAACATCCAGTTGACCGATGGTATTGCCTGATTGCCTTTGTCTTCCTCTAATTCTGAACTCTACAGTGTTCTTTTCTTAAACTCTTTGAAGGATAAGAGTTCTTCTAGCAGTATCATACCTCCACCAAAAAATTTGAGCTAAAGTTGGTGGAGATGATACTGCTCTTGGGATGCCTTTCTCAAACAGACTCCTTATGACTGAGCCTATGCTATCCACATTAATATGGACTTGAGAAAATTGCTGAGTATGCACAACTGCAAGTGAGAATAGTGAGTCCTCAATGTCCATACTCCCTGTGGAACTCCCAGGTTTTGTGATTGTAGTGATTTCCTCCCCCTTTTTGGTAGCATCACCCTCTTGCATAGGGGAGCTAGGAGTTAGGTCAATTACATCCACAGGGTCTTGTGTTCCTGGTTGAGTTTCTCTTAAGGGTCTCCTAGCTAGTTGTTCCTTGAGATAAGATATCTCAAGTTGCTGATTATTGACCCTGTGTTGCAAGGTAGTCACCTGAGACTTAAGATGACTAACCTTGGAGACTAAATAGGTGCATGTTTTGGACAGTTTTTGCACCTTTAGTCTCAAGTTCCCCTAATCTTCATTAGAAGAATCACTGGGGGTAGAGAGAATGGGGCCAAGGTCCTCTTCCTCATCACCAGCATGGTGTTCTTGGCTGCTGGATTTCCTCTGCTCAGTGACAGCTTCAGTTGAAGTGTTAATGGGCTGAGTTACCATGGTTGAGGTCTGAATGATGTAATCACTTGTTGAAGTGAGAGCCTCTTCCATATGGATATCCTGAACATGTTCAGAAGTATCCACCTCAGTGATATGTGACTGATGTGGGCTAGACTTTGATGACTCAGGAGCACTCATCTCCCTTTGAGGAGAGGTGTAGTAGGAAGGCTCATGATACTCACTAGAATCTTAAATTCAGTTCCTTGATCATATCTTATGGTTTTTATTCAGGAGCACTCATCTCCCTTCAGTAGGAAGGCTCTTGTAATACCATTTTCATCACAAAATGTATCATGGATTTGATTCTTAAATTCAGTTCCTTGATCATATCTTATGGTTTTGACCTTGTGATCACATTGATTCTCAATTCTTAAGATGAAATTTTTCAGAATCTCAGGGGTCTTATTCTTAGTTCTAAGGAAGAAGACCCATGTGAATCTTGTAAAGTCATCTGTGATCACCAGACAGTAAGAGGTCCTTCCTAAACTCATTACACTGGTAGTGCTAAAGAGATCCATATGTAACAAGTGTAGGGGTGTAGTGATGGAGTTTCTTTCCTTAGGCTTGTGAGATACCTTGTGTTGCTTCCCTTTCAGGCATGCAACACAATAATCATCACTTGTAAACTCTTTCCTTGGCATTCCAGTTACCAAATCATTCTTAATTAGCTCATTCATGTTCTTAAAGTTTACATGGCACATTCTTTTATACCAAAGAAAAGACTCATCACTATTGGCTTTGGATAGAAAGCATGAAACTTACCCTGAGGGAGATGTTTCTTGCAAATCCATCTTATACATGTTCCCTTTTCTGGGGGCTCTAAGCAGAATATGCTCATGAGGAATAATCACCCCAGGCTTGAGAACAATGCACTCATGCTCAGTAAAGAGCATGTTATGACTCTGATCACAAAATTAGGATACACTCAGAAGATTGTACCTAAGCTCTTTGATAAAGTTTACCTTCTCAATGCTGATCTTATCATTTGTGACCTTGCCCCTTCCAGATATGTAACCTCCTTCATCTCCTCCAAAAGCAACTGGTCCTCCATCAATCCTTTCAAAATTCTGGATTAGTGACCTATTTCCTATCATGTGCCTGGAGCAGCCACTATCAATGATCCGGACATTTTTGTTTGTCTTGAGCTGTTCTTGCACACAGAAATTGATTAGTTATATTTAGAAACCCAAGCCTCATTGGTCTTGGGTTCAAAGGAGATAGAAGGTAATGAAACAGTAATAGATCCACACAACCTTTGGAAGTTTAGACCTGACCTTAATCACTTCGGAAGCTTTTAAGACTTCGGAAGTTTTGATGACTGAACCTTCTGAAGTTTTGATGACTGAACCTTCTGAAGTTTTGATGACTGAACCTTCGGAAGATTCTGCTAGCATTGCAGCAGACTTTAGTGCTTCGGAAGTATTCCTTTCTTTCGAGACCAAATTTTCTTCCGAAGGCAATTTTCCACTTACCTTCTTCTTTCCTTTGGAGCTTCCGAAGGAGACAGATTCTCCTTTCGAAGCTGAGTTCTTCTTAGATCTCTTGGGAGTCTCCTTCTTGGCCATATGAAGAGTACTTTTTGGATTGTATGTACAATCCATAGCAAGATGATAAGTACTTTCACACATAACACAACTTATCTTTTTCTTCCCAAGAGTTTTGTTTTGAGAACCAGGCTGACTTTGATCACTTCCCTTTTCCATCTTCATCTTTGCAGATGATGAGACATTCTCTTTGGGCTTAGGACTATTCTTGGAGTTGGATGGTTCAGGCTGTGTAGTAGTGGTACACAACAGATCAGCCTTCTTCTTTATGCTGAGATAATTTGAGCATGAACCAAAAATCTTTGTAGAAGAGTTGAGGTTTAAGTTTTCAGTCTTGACCATATCAAATCCTTCAAAAATAAAGACTTGTTTCTGCTTAGAGTTGAACGTGGCCTTGATCTCTTGAGCCCTCCTTGCCTTTCTTTTGCTCTTTCTGATCAAGTTGTTCCTTATAGACTTGGTCATCTCAGGCTTCCTGCTCTCCTCAGAAGAATAGTGACCCTTCTTAGAATCCTCCTCTTCACTCTTCTCAGAGGAATTCTTCACTACCACTTCTTTATCCTCTTCAATCAAGGGGTCTATGTAAGAAAGCTCATCTTCACAAGTTCCACACCTAGGTGATCTTACAGACGAGATTGTGTGTGGAGGAGCTATCTCACTAGATCCCAGTCCCTGCCTATTTTGGTAACAAACTTTTGCATGCAAGGATGAGGATATGATGTTCTTGAAGGTCTCTTTTTCAAGAACACATTTTTCTGCCCTGGTATTCAGTTAACTTAGTTATGAGATCTTTGATTTGAGTCCTGTAATTTGTATGCTCATGTTTTAAAACTGAAATGGTTTTCTCTAAGTCCTCTATCTTTAACTTATAATCATTTTCAGTCTTTCTAAAATCAGATTTTAGTATGTTCAAGGACTCAAGATCAGATCTCATCTTTAGGTTATAGGACCTGTATCTGTTGACTTTAGCAATACATTCAGGAGTGCAAAGATGTTCCAATACCTTGGTTTCATCATGGTCAGCCATTAATGCTTGGTTTGGAGATGCATCTTCCACCTGAAAGCTCCAGTCAAAGCCTCCTTCTTCAATAGCAACTGTAGCTTATTCTGGGCAGCTTTATCAGTGTAGTTTGGTCTGGATTGTGCTTGTCCACCATTTGTTCTTGGTGCTTTGCATTCCCTAGCAAAGTGACCCATCAAGTTACAGTTGTAACACTTAACTTTGCTTTTGTCCAGTCCAAACTTTCCACTGGCTGTATTGCTGGGAAACTTCCTTCCTGTCCTTTTTTAGAATCTCTTGGCTCTGTGAGTGAGAAGAGCCATTTGCTAGACTATCTCCATATACTCCAGGTTGTCTGGATGGATACAATCCAGATCTTCAAGGGTGAATAGGAAGTTGCCACAACTTTCATCAGAGGACATAAAGGCTTGAGAAGAACTTGTCCCTTGGAATGGGCTTCCTTGAGTATAGTTCTCCCTTGGTGTCTCCAGGAAGGTGATGAAAGGACCCTTTTTTCAGATGTCAGGGTAGCATATGAGATGACGCTGGGGTTCTATGCTATCCCTTTCAGTCATATGAAGGGATGAACCCATTTGATTGCTGGAGTTACCAGATGAACCTTGCATGTTCATCTCCATCTGGTATCCACTGAGAATGCCATACAACTCTGTCAGAGTGAGAGTCTTAAGGTTCTTAGTTCTCTTGATTACAACATAGTAATATGTCCATTGCCTAGGAAGAGAGGACATGAACTTCCTTACAATGTCTCTGCTTTCAAGAGTTACTACAACATCCACTAGGGTATCCACAATCTCAACATACTTGAAGTATTGTTGAGTCATGGTCTCACCTGCTTTGAAGGTGAAATTTTCAAACTGCTACTTCAGAAGATCCTTCTTGTTTTCCTTGGCTTCAGTAGAACCCTCATACATTAGTTTCAATGCATCCCACAGCTGCTTAGCTGTTTTGCATTTCTTGAAACCTCTGTATATAGAGTTTGGAAGAGCAGTCTGAAGGGCTGTCATGGCCTTTTAATCAATCTCTACTCTCTTTCTATCTTCTTCTGAGTAGTCAGCCATAACCTTGGGGATCATACCACCTCCAGCAGCAGCTGAAGGAGTTTGTTGTTGGGTTTGCTAGAACACAAAATCCATGTTTAACCTTTTAAACATTCTGAAAAACGCAGCGGATACATGGCTTTAAAACCGATTTTTAGAGCTGAAAATCTTATGTTCTATATGTTCATTTACTATGAAAACAAACCCATAACAATAAGGATCATTTATGTGGATAAAACAAGCTATGAACATGCAAAAACGTACATAAAATCACAGCCACAATGAGCTGTGATTTCTACCTTTTGAGCAGCAAGAAATCGACCAAAAGAGGAGTTGTTAGATGCTCCAAGATGGCCAAAACTTCAAGGTGGAATGTCTTTGAACGTTGGCTCCCACAAAGCTCCAAGTAAGCCTCACACTTGCTTGGATTTGGACATTAGAACACCAAGATATAAGCTGCCAGAACACCTTCCAAAACGTGGACTTTTAGCAGCTTGTAGATGAGCTTGGATGTCACATAAACGGCCAAGAACCCAAAGGAGGACTCCTCAAGTGTCTATACCCCAAGCTTGTTGCAAAGAACCGTTCTTATTAGGGAGAAATAACACCAAGAAAAGCTTCAAAAGCTCTCTATTCCCAGCTGCTAAAACCGTGAGTTAGAGAGGGAGATAAGAGAGTTTCTACTTTGTTGCATGTCTTGTGTAAAACAATCTTGAGAAAAGAGAGCATTAAGACCACTAAATGTGTGTGTGTCTTTTAAAACAATGTGGTCCAATGAAAACCAAGGGATGGTGGACGTCCAAAAATTCAAAAGGGGTTTTTCCCCCTTTAAACTAATCACACACACATGTTATAATGGTCTTACAACTAGACATACAATTAATATTTAATTGTATGTACAAGTTATGTATAACTTATAAAATTAACCATTTAACTCATAAGTTATAATTTCTCATTATTATTTGGTGTTATTTAACTTATTTAAATAACACTTCAAATAATATTATTGAACAAAATATCCTAATAAGTTGTTCCTTCTCATATGCAACTTATATAGAAAACCCGTTTTCTAAATTGGTGTAAATATTTAATTGCATGATCATATCATCAATTAAATATTAATTGGTGTTTGCTAAGCTTGTTATTGGGTATAACCCGACTTGGATCATAACGTACTAACCACATCAATATTCTAAGTGTCTTGGGCACATAGAATCCTACAATCTCCCACTTGCCCAAGATTCATAGAAGATTGATGCAAGCAGTAAATGACGCCTAACAACGGTTTACTACCCTTAATACGCATGACTTATAGCCATTCAATAACGTCATCCCTTTCAAGTACCCTACTTGAAATGATTTAGGAGAATCAATCATCTATCCTTTTGTTACAGATGTCATGTTAAATCCAAGGACACAGAATGATCATTCCTTGTTGATTTAACTTAATCAGGCCTTAGACATCTAACTCTCAACAAATAAGAGGAACAAATTCCATCTTGACTACATACGTTTCTCACAAACACCTCGTGTTATAACTGAACATACCCTTATGTACTATCCACTATTTCAGGACAGTGAAGAATTAGCTCAAGGTATAATACTTGGTGAGTATCAAAACCCAATATGTATCTCAGGTCGGAGGATACCAAATGATATTCGCCTTTACTTAAATTTACTTATGATCAATCAATAAGATTCCATGTAGTAAAATTTGAGATGCGGGTTAGTCCAATATTTGTATCCCACAAATATCTATGAACCTTGGTAGCAACCAATTGCTTTATATTCATGCCTTATGAATATCCACCAATCCAAGTTCATAATAGTCTTACATTCATATTTGTTCCCACAAATATGACCGACTACGGACATTTAGAATAATAAAATTATTCATGGATGTAAACATGCTAAAAGGAACATCACTTAAAATATCGTAAATACATAGATAAGTTAAGTATTACAATTGTTCCATATTAATAATATTAATACTAAACAGATCAATTCCAATCACTAGAATATCGAAGTCCTAAGGCACAAGTATGACTTTCATGCTTTGCCCTTTCAAGGAGCTTCGTGAGTGGATCCGCAATGTTTTGATCAAAGTGAACTTTGCGAATACATATCTTTCCCTTTTCAACTTCATCCCTTATGTAGTTGAATTTCCGCTCATTGTACCTAATCTTTTGATGTGCACGGGGTTCCTTGATTTGAACAATCGCACCCTCGTCATGACAAAAGATTTCTAAGGGGTCTTGAATGGTAGAGACCATCCTTAGATTGGTGATAAACCTTTTTATCCACGTAGCTTCCCAAGCTGCTAATGAGGCGGCTATGTATTCGAATTCTGTAGTGGACAATGCTACCCTATTCATAATGGAGACATACCCCGATTGTGATCGAGGATCATCTCGATCAGTTTGGAAACTAGCATCCGTGTAACCCTTTACAACTAGTTCCTCTTCATCAAATCCGTATATTAGAAACTTATCCTTAGTCCTCCTAAGGTATTCCAATATACTTTCAACAGCCATCCAATGGCTGTTACTTGGATTCTGCTGATATCTACTTGTCATGCTTAATGCGCAAGACATGTCCAGTCTTGTGCATATCATTGCATACATGATGGATCCTATAGCAGACGCATATGGGATGTCCTTCATACGATGTTGCTCATCCTTTGAGCTTGGACATTGAGATGCACTCAATATTGTCCCTCTTTGAATAGGTATTATACCTTTCTTAGAGTTTACCATCTTAAACCTTTTTAAGATTTTATCAATGTATGCATTTTGGTTTAACCCTATCAACCGCCTCGATCTATCCCTATAGATCTTTATTTCCAAAATATAGACGGCTTCACGGAGATCCCTTTTGGAAAAACAATTTCCAAGTGTAGTATGTCATCAACATACAATACTAAGAACGTAATTACACTCCCACTAGCCCCTTGATACACACAATCTTCGTCAGCGTTCTTGATGAAACCCAATTTCTTGATCTTTTCATCAAAACGTTGATTCCAACTTCTCGATGCTTGTCTCAATCCATAGACTGATATCTTTAACTTGCATACTTTATCAGGATGACTTTAGCATTGCGATTGGCGAGAAGGTTTCATCATAATCAACCCTTTGACTTAGAGTGAAACCTTTTGCTACAAGTCTTGCCTTGTAAGTATCCAAGTTTCCATGCATGTCAGTTTTCTTCTTGAAAACCCACTTGCATCTAACCGGTTTGGAGTTAAGTGAAAAGTCAACCAATTCCCAAACTTGGTTGTCATACATGGATTACATCTCTACGTTCATGGCTCCTAGCCACATGTCACAATCCGAATTGGACATTGCATCATGGTATGTAGTTGGCTCTTCGGAGTCAACAACGTAGCATCCATCTATGAAAAATCCACATCTTTCATGTGGAATGCTAACTTTACCAGATCTGTGAATGTTTTGTGTGTAATGATCAACCTCTTGATCATGATCAACAACCTCTTGTTGATTTCTAGTGTCAACCAAACGTGTATCGGCTTGTGGATCTTGATCTTTATCAAATTCCACTGTTCTATGCGTCATTCCTTCCATAAGGAACTTGGCTTCCAGGAACTCTGCCTTTTGAGCAATAAATACCTTTTGTTCTGTTGGATCAAAGAAGCAGTATCCTATACAGTCCTTTTGGATATCCAACAAATATACACTTAGTGAATCGACTTTCAGTTGGTTTGGGTGTTAAGCTTAACATAAGCTTCATAACCCATAATTTTAAATATGATAGCGATAGAACTATTCCATTTCATATTTCAAAAGGCGTCGAATCCACTTTCTTGGTTTGGACCATATCCAAAATATGAGCCGCGGAGAGTAGTGCGAAAACCCCAAAATTATAGAGGTAGTGAGCTTATATCCATCATAGGTCGAACTATATCCAATAGGGTTCGATCTCCTTACAGACACACCATTATGTTATGGTGTTCTGTGAGGAGTAAGTTGTGAGACAATCTTACAACTTCCTAGATGATCCCTAAAAGTCTCACTTAGGTATTCACCTTCTCTATCTAAACGGAGAATTTTGGTAGTTCTATCGAGTTGATTTCCTACTTCATTCTTGAAGTTTTTGAACATTTCAAATTCTTCATGTTTATGTGCCATCAAGTACACATAACCATAGTGACTATAATCGTCGGTTAAGGTAATGAAGTAAGTTTCATCTTACCTTGTCATTCTCTTAAAAGGACCACATACATCCAAATGTATGACTCCTAATAAGTCTTTTGCCCTCTTATTAGTACCACTAAAGGGCGTGTTGGTCATCTTACCTTGTAAACAAGATTCACACTTATCAAATGAACAATTTTCATTTGTTTTCAAAAGACCATTCTTTTAAAGTGTTTAAATCCGATTCTTGTTTATGTAACCAAGATGATAATGACAAGAATAAGAGTCACTTAAACCATTTTAAGTCTCTTAGTGCATGATGGGTATAATGTTTTATTATAGGACGAATCATCATGAACCAATTCATCAACATCATTAGAAGGCATAGCCTTAAATAATGTACATCATCCATATAAATATAAATACCATCATTTACTAACTTTAAATCATAACCATATCGTTTTAAAAGGGAAACTTAAATCATGTTCCTAGTCAAACTAGGAGCATATAACAAGTTTTGAAGAACAACTTCCAAACCTTTTGAAAGTTTCAAAACATAGTCTCCTTTCTTAAAGTGCTTATTTCTTTTGAACACTTGCAACAGATTGCAATAGTGAGTTCCACATGTGGTATCCAATTACCCATGTGCTTTGAGGAAATAACATTTAAGTCAATATGGGAGATGAAGGTTGTGCTTGAGGTTTGCACAGCATCCCTCTTATTACTCAACTCATTGAGATAGGTTGGACAATCCTCTTTCAAATGACCATCTCACCATACTCAAAGCATGGATCGTTTTCGGTTACCTTAGGCTTCATAAGCTTAGGTTTTGGAGGTTCCGCTTTGATCTTCCCTCCCCCTTTGTCTTTGATGTGCCCCTCTCCTTTGGCAACATTTGCCTTGGGATCGGGAATGGCCTTTCCAATGCCTCCCTTATTGATCTAGAGTATAGGTAGAACCTTTCTACCCATCCCTGCCTTAGCTGTTGTGAGCATTACGCGAAACTCACCAATGCTCTTGTCCTATCCATTCATATTGTAATTCATTATGAATGTCTAAAACTTTTAGTTAGGCCATTAAGGATCAAATCCTTGGCCAACTCCTTTGAGACAGGACAGCTAAGCCTCTAGAGGCGGCCTAAACATCGTCGGGGTCGGGTTGGTTAGGAATAGGATCGTCAAGGACATTTGCCTTGGCTCTTGCTTGAGAACAATTCTCAAGTTTCGAGACCAGTCCATAAGGTTATTATGGTACAGACGATCCCTCTCTAAAATAGTTCTCACTGATAGGGTATGGACGGTCGGGGTGGTAGCATTTTTGTTTGCGGCCATTCTACAAATTTTTACAAAGTTCTTTTTAGTATTTCTGAAAAATTTCATTTTAATTATTAATACCCTTTATGTCTCATAGACAATTAATAATTAAAATCTAGAATCCAATGTTACATTCTAATAATGGTTAGGTGACCTTTATCCCATTATTCAAATTAACAAGGTAGTCAACATTTGACAATTGCAACCTTTTGCAACTTCTAGCGGTATGGGATCGACTTTAAACATCATATGCAAAGTCGGCATGTTAATCCCATCAACTTCATTTGGAAACCATATTTTAGGTGATCCATTCAACATGGTTTGCAAATCAAGTTACCCTACTTGCACACACATGTGAGTTTACCAACACAAGTGGTTAGGTGACCTTTATCCCACCAATGTGGTATTCCCACCTTAAGTCATAAGTTCCCTCAAAATGGTTAGGTGACCTTTATCCCATTAAGAGTTTCCAAATGACTTAAGTGTTATGCAAAAGGATGGTGTTAAACTTGTTTGAAAGGGATTTTTAGTTTTCATTGATTCTAGTTTAAAAACTCTATTTACCTTGTATTTGCATGCTTTCAAATACAAGGTATCCTATGGTTCATTTTAATAAAACCTCTTTTATTAAATCATTAATCCTTTTAATAACCTCTTATTAATCACTTAATGAGTAAGAACCATAAAATTCAGCTTGTTTAGTTTGTTAATTAGTTTGTTATGCATATCCAAATATCAAATAACAATCATACAACAAACAACCAAACAAGCACAATCATACAAACATATGTGCATAACTATAGCCACTAAGTTGACTACACTTGTTTGCCATCACAAGTGTTGTCATAAGGTCTTTCCTAAGGGTTGAACACAACACAAATGATGAGGTCTCCAAAGACTCCCACTTGAACTTGCATCCAAATTCTTCAAGTCCATCCTTTGTGTCTACCTTTTGTGCTTCCTTCCCGAGCATCTTCTTTTACAAATATATATCCTAATACATATTTTCTAGTAAAAGAAAAAAATACTCCTAATCTATTTATTACATTGCCAAATGAATAAACAAATTACAATCCAAATAGAAACACCAAAAGGAATTATTACAACCCAAATAGAAAGAATACAACCAACATGACAATTCCACAATCAACCAAATCCAAAACATACATGGTCAAGGCTATGTTATGCACTAAAACATGTATCCATATACATCATTTCAAGAACTCAATGAACCCCATTTGACCCTAAATTTTCAGCCAACACAAACTAAGAATTTAGGGTCTTTTGTCCAAACAAAACACAATCAACCAATTTGACATCATTCCATTCAAGATTTAATCTAAGCATGCAAGATATAACCTTGAAAGGTTGGGGTATTCAACAAGACATAATATACCAGCCCAAAACAGCCTATAACATGTCTAAAATCATCTTTTAAAACCAATTTCAAAAGATAAATCAAGCAAGCCATCCACATTACCGGCTCTTGATGCCATTGTTGGGTTTGCTAGAACACAAAATCCATGTTTAACCTTTTAAACATTCTGAAAAACGCAGCGGATACATGGCTTTAAAACCGATTTTTAGAGCTGAAAATCTTATGTTCTATATGTTCATTTACTATGAAAACAAACCCATAACAATAAGGATCATTTATGTGGATAAAACAAGCTATGAACATGCAAAAACGTACATAAAATCACAGCCACAATGAGCTGTGATTTCTACCTTTTGAGCAGCAAGAAATCGACCAAAAGAGGAGTTGTTAGATGCTCCAAGATGGCCAAAACTTCAAGGTGGAATGTCTTTGAATGTTGGCTCCCACAAAGCTCCAAGTAAGCCTCACACTTGCTTGGATTTGGACATTAGAACACCAAGATATAAGCTGCCAGAACACCTTCCAAAACGTGGACTTTCAGCAGCTTGTAGATGAGCTTGGATGTCACATAAACGGCCAAGAACCCAAAGGAGGACTCCTCAAGTTTCTATACCCCAAGCTTGTTGCAAAGAACCGTTCTTGTTAGGGAGAAATAACACCAAGAAAAGCTTCAAAAGCTCTCTATTCCCAGCTGCTAAAACCGTGAGTTAGAGAGGGAGATAGGAGAGTTTCTACTTTGTTGCATGTCTTGTGTAAAACAATCTTGAGAAAAGAGAGCATTAAGACCACTAAATGTGTGTGTGTCTTTTAAAACAATGTGGTCCAATGAAAACCAAGGGGATGGTGGACGGCCAAAAATTCAAAAGGGGTTTTTCCCCCTTTAAACTAATCACACACACATGTTATAATGGTCTTACAACTAGACATACAATTAATATTTAATTGTATGTACAAGTTATGTATAACTTATAAAATTAACCATTTAACTCATAAGTTATAATTTCTCATTATTATTTGGTGTTATTTAACTTATTTAAATAACACTTCAAATAATATTATTGAACAAAATATCCTAATAAGTTGTTCCTTCTCATATGCAACTTATATAGAAAACCCGTTTTCTAAATTGGTGTAAATATTTAATTGCATGATCATATCATCAATTAAATATTAATTGGTGTTTGCGAAGCTTGTTATTGGGTATAACCCGACTTGGATCATAACGTACTAACCACATCAATATTCTAAGTGTCTTGGGCACATAGAATCCTACATTTGTGGTATGTAAGGTCAGACACAACAGATTCCCACATTCTTGAGTCTTGACACTTGATGAAACCTTCCATTCTTTAGCACCAAGTGTCAAAGTCATCAAGAGTGATCAGTGGGGACTTTGTCATGGTTCCAGTTTCCATATCAGCTTTAGAGATAGCTGCCATTTGAAGGGTTAAGTATTTTTGTGTGTGTGAGGGATCTGAAGATGGTGAGATCTTATATCAAGAGCCTGAGAAGCTCTGATACCAATTGCAGGACCGGGTGAAGGGCTTATGCACTTGTACAACATAGCAACACAAAGAGGAGAGTGTATTTCAACACTTAACAATTCAAATAGGGAACTGATAAGAATGAGTTTAGAGAACTTAAACACACGATGTAAATGAGACAAAAACTAGAGCAATACACAAGCAGTTGGTTTTCAAGGTTTAAGTATATGAACTAGACAACAAAATCCATGTAGAGTCAAAAGGCAGGTTGCCTTTTGACTAGTGACTATGACATGCCATAGCTCACATCGTAATATATTACAAAAAGGATAAAGTACATAAAGTGGAAAGTTACAAACTCAAGACCTCAATGTACAGTTTACCAAAGCATAGACCTTTTCACCAACTCATGAAAAGGTTGGTGACTTATCAGAGTAGCTGTGGAAAGTGGTTCTGCTTTAGGTAAAAAGTACATCAGATAAAGCATGCAATATAAAATTCTTCGAAAGAAATCTATCTTCAATGGTTGGCTTCGGAAGACTTTGTCCTTGAAGCTTTGGAAGACTTCATCTTTTGGCTTTGGAAGATATTGGTCTTGGCTTCGGAAGATTTCACACTTAGAGTAATTTCCAAGTCAGTGTGAATCTTTCGAAGCATTCCACTTCAGTGTACATGTGCATGCATGCAGGAAAGAATTTAAGTGTTTGGGTTGCATCAGTCTTACTAATAACCTTACACATATGATTTCATAAGATACACTTGGGTCTTCTTCCTTAGAACTAAGGATAAGACCCTTGAGATCTTAAAGAACTTCATTCTGAAAATTGATAATCAATGTGATCACATGGTCAAAATCATAAGATGTGATCAAGGAACTGAATTCAAGAACCAAATTGTTGATAATGTTTTGATGAAAGGATATTACTAGACAATATAGTGCTCCCAGGACTCCTCAGTAAAATGGTGTTGCTGAGAGGAGAGACAAGACACTTATTGAAGCTGCAAGAACCATGTAATCTTACTCTAAACTACCATCACCTTCTAGGTAGAGGTAGTCAACACTGCTTGCTATGTGCAGAACAGAGTCTTAGTTATCAAGACTCATGGTAAGACACCTTGTGAGCTATAGCATAAAAGGAGACCTTTTATTGGTTTCCTCAGATCATTTGCATGTCCTTACATCATCTTGAATACCAAAGATCAAGTAGCCAAATGTGCTGAGAAATTAGATGGACACTTCATTGGATACTCTTCCCAAGCTAAGGCTTATAGAGTATACAATTTCAAAACTAGAGTAGTTGAGTAGCCAGCCAATGTGACCTTCAATGAGCATACTCCTAGTGTGAAAGGTTCTGGTCTTGATTGGTTGTTTGATCTTGATTTAGTTACCAAATGTTTAAACAAATCTTGTGAATATGTTTCAGGATCTACATGTAACTTATCAACGAGAGATCCTGACCAAAGATTTGAGCTGAGAAGACCAAACAAGAAAACTACTTCAGCTCCAATGGTAACTAACCATGCAGATGGAAGTCCTATCAGCACAACCATGACAAATTCAGCTGATACATCTGAGGTTCCTACAAATTCCAGCACGGAGACACATAACTCAAATGAAGGAGTTTCCAATGTAGGAGGAAATGGACGTGGTAATAGTGATCAAGAATTTCTTGATGCTGATAACCACTCCATAGAAGACAACATAATTGATGTGACATACTCATTAGATCAAGCTTCTCTTGATAAGTATGCTGATGTGATGGGTGACACTCCATTGCCAGATCTGAATTTCATAAAAATAGACTTGTCTTTAGATACATGTGTACATAGGTTCTGAGCTTAATGTAATATGTCTTTATTGTCTTACACATATGTAATAGTTGGGTTTTAATGAAATACAAATGTTTGGTTGTGGTTATAATGTTTAATATTTCATAAATGAGTTGTTTAACACGTATTGAATTGATTATTTAGGTTTGTGGTTGTGTGAATTAATATTAGTAATGTAATGTTTAATAAATATATTCAAACTTAGTAATGTGAAGTTCTCATGCGAATGGCCCATGCTAATGGACCATACGCATGAACAACTTCATGCGAATGACTCAGTCGCACGACTGAACCAGGAGATTGGATCAGTCGCATGATTGTAACATGAGATTTACTCAATCGCACGACTGAACACTCAATCATGCGAATGGATCAACCGCATGGCTCAATCGCACGACTGAACCATACTCATGGTTCAGTCACCCGAATGAGAAACACTAACTTATAAATACCACTTAAATCATGGAATAACTAAGCACTTCGAATTCCTACGTACCCTAGCCGTCCAGAGACCTCTAAGAACCTGTTCCAAGTTCATAGATCGCACTAGATCAATTATCAATCGTTCTTAATGTTTAGATTCAATTTACAATTTATTCTACGTGCGTTCTCACTGATTGGATCGCCAATCAAATAGGATTTCGCACTATTTGATTAGGTATACACGTTTATCAGTTAGTATTTCATTCAATACTATGTCCTGACAAGTGGTATCAGAGCCTTGGCTCTTGATTTACGTGTGATTCAATTGTTCTTGATATAAAGATTGTGTTTTTTCACTAAAAACGCAATCCTTTTGTGTCAAACGGTGTTTTAGACATCTCCAGTTCATAAAGTTCATTTTTTCTGGCATACGTCAATTAGGGTTAGTGAAGATTCGTGTTTTTGAGTCCAAAATACCTTAAACCTTCAAATTTTCAACATACAGCAGCTTCAGTCGCCCGATTGACTCAATCGCACGACTGAGTTTAGTCGCATCCCTCATACGCATGATTGGACTCATTCATACCTTCATTCGTACGATTGAACTGTCTAGTTGCATTGTTCATCCGCACCTGTCCATATGCACGATTGATTCATACGCATTGGTTTATTCGCACGTTTGAGTCATTCGCATTGTTCAAGCACCCAAATAGCCCAATCGCACGCCTTCATTCGCACCAGCAGACAATTTTGTTTCATAGTCTAATGTTAATAGTAATGGAGGACTATTATTCAGCATTCACAGCAGGTAAAGATTCAAGGATCCAGAATCTGTTGCTTCTAGAGAATGAAGTGGGGAATCATAACAAGCCTCCTAAGCTAGTCACATTAAATGATTACCCACAGTGGAAGCAAAGATTTGAGATTTATTTGAATGGCATAGATCCCACTCTGTGGGAGTCGATAAAGACAGGTTACATCATGCCTGTAGGTGCAGATGTAGTTAAACTTACACTAGGGGGTATGACTGATGGACAAAAGCTCAAGTACAATGCTGAGAAGAAAGTTTATGCTCTGCTTACTCAGTCAATTCCGAAGGACATTTTCCATCAATTTTCTGAGAACAAGCAAGCAAAGAAGCTGTGGGATGCATTGGAAAAGAGGTATGACGGTAATGCATCGTTAAAAGCTCTAAAGGCTAAAGCGTTAAAGAAGGAGTTTGACAACTTCTTGTCAATGGGAAAGGAGAGCTTGGACGATGTCATTGATTGGTTCTATCACTTAATGAGTGAGCTGCAAACTCATGGAGTCACCACTTCTATGGAAGACAACGTATCAAACTTTGTAGATGGTTTGCCAGAGAAATGGGTTTCTTTTGTCTCCAACCTCAGACAGAATGATCTGCTCATGAAGTTAGATATCAATGACTTCATTCTGAAACTGAGGGAGGAAGAATTGAGAATGAAGTACAGGGCTCAAAAGTCTACTTATGATCAGAATCCAGCCCTATACAACTCAATTCCACAAGCGAAAACATCTGGAGCTCCATACAAACGGCTTTTGTGTCGAGTTCAACTGGTCTATCTCAAGCAAGTTCTTCAGGATCTGACATGTCAGGGTCGTCTGGTACCCAATACATAGCATCTGAAGCCAATGCTACAAAACTGAAGACCAAGAACCTCGGGAATATGATAGTAGAGGTAGCAAAGGAACACATGGATCTCTTAGCAGCTGTCGTCCATTCCTATGACGGGCTAGTTGCTGGGAAAATAGGGAACTGCCGTCTGGCAGATGAAGACTACGAGCAAGTAGACGAGACAGAGCTGGAAAGGATGGATATTATGTGGGCCTTAGCAAGTGCCGTCGGGAGAGCTAAAGAGTTTTTCAAGAAAACCGGACAAAACTTGGTTGCAACTAAGGACACTACCTTTGGTTTTGACAAGTCTAAGGTGACATGCTTCAATTGTGGGGAAAAGGGGCACTTTAAGCGTGAGTGTGTAAATCCAAAAAAGACAGGAAACGGGAATCCCTTCTCATCCTTCAATCATCAGGATAAACCCACAGCTAGTCCTACTTCGTCAAGCAAGGATCCTAAAGCCTTGACTGCTCATGATGACGAAGGATAGGATTGGAGCTTTAGGTTTGTATCTCCGGGAGAATCCAACATTGCAAGTGTTGAAGATTTGGATGATGACTTAGCGAGTGAAGGAGATATTGCAGTGGAACTAGCGATGTCTAACACTGAAGAGACTGCACCTGTGGTAAATTACATGCCTGAAGAAGGGAAAACTACAACAACGTCAGAATCACCAGAACAAGAGACACCAGACTCTGCCTTAATGGCTGATTCATCAGAACCTTCTCAGGCAAGTACTACTGACCAACTTTTCATTAATCATACTTGTTCTGATTGTAATAAATTTAGAGAAAGCATTGATCTGAAATTTACTAGGTTATTAGATCACAATGATAGCTTAGTAAAGGACTTATAACTGTGCACAGAAGCCAATAGAGTTTTAAAACAAAATGAGCACAGTTACAAAGAAAAGATAGACCTTTTGAACAAACAGCTTAGGGAAATAGAAGTAATAGCCTTTAACCAAGCTAATGACATTAGGTACTATCTAAACTCCCTAGAAGACACTAAGAAACAGAAGGCAGTTTTAGAAGTAGAAGTAAATTCACTAAAACAGAAACTGCACAGTTGGACAAGTTCCTCTCACATTGTCCAACACTTAGTGAGAGAACGTAACAATAGGGAGGGTTTGGGATATAAAGTGGTTCCACCACAACCTAAGACCTTGATGAATGCAAAACGTAAACAAATAAATAACAACCCAATCAAGGATCATGTGGTGTCCACTCCTCTAGTAAGTGATCCAAATTCCATAAGTAAACCTTTTGAATCTGGCACTAAACTAAAGGAGGCCACTTCAAAATCACAAAATAAAATGCCATGTGATAATCTGGACAAACAATTTGAAAAGGTTAATATGAAGTCTGGGTCAATCAAGTATAATTCCGAACCCAAAAGGACCAAACAAGTTAACCAACCCCTTGCTTCAGGTCTAAGTCCAGAGAAAAATCAGGTAAAAGATGTTAAAAATGTTAAAACAATTAATTTTGTTAAATCAGAGAAAACATCTAAGCAGGAAATGTCAAAACCCAAACAAAACAATGTCACACGGGAGTCCCATACTTCTCCATAGAAACATCTAAATTGTCAAGTTGAAAGCAAATCATGCTACAACTGTGGAAAGTACGGACATATTGCGTCTTCTTGTCCTTATTATCATCAGACACCAAAGAAGAAGGTAGAACTTTATGACACTAAAGTGAGCTCTTCTAAGAGAAGATCCACGACTCCACCAAAACGAGTCAGTGAACCTAAAGTTCAACCTATTAACCAGTCATCTGTTTATCACAAACAAGCCTTACATAAGACTGGCGTATGGAAAGAGAAATCTTCCCATGATTCTGATAATGAGAACAAGAAGACCATAGATTTTCACTCACCCTCGAAAAGCCAATGGGTGGAATTTATGATGTGTGATGCCTCTGGGTCACCCAAGCCAGTAAAGGCTTGGGTCCCTAACCTGAACTAATGTTTTCAATTGAATGTGCAGGGTGTTCGCTATAGTTCTGAAACCAACACGTGGATTGTCGATAGCGGAGCATCAAGGCACATGACTGGGAATAGGGCACTCCTATCAAACGTGAAACAAATAAAAGGAGGACATGTTTCATTTGCTGGAAACAAAGGAGGGTATATCAAAGCTCAAGGGGAAGTGGGAAATCAGAAAGTAAAGTTTGACAAGGTAAACTACGTTCAACAACTTCAGAATAACTTGCTTTTGGTATCCCAAATAAGTGATAAAGGATTTAAAGTAGTGTTTGATAACAAGAAGTGCTATATCCTGAAAAAGGACTATATCATTCCGGAGGACCAAGTCTTAATGTTTGCCTCAAGATATAATGACCTTTATGTCTTGGATTTATCAAAGGCCTCCACAACAGATAATCAAGTTTAGTGCTTCTTGTCAAAGGCTACTGAGAAGGATTCAATCCCCTGGCATCAGAGAATGGGACACATTAATCCACGGAAGATGAATCACTTGATCCAGAATGATCTAGTGAGAGGAGTTAACGTTAAAAACTTCCAACTCCCGGATTTTTGTGTGGCGTGCAAGAAAGGCAAACAGACGAAGAAGTCTCATAAGGAAAAGAAGGTTCACTCAATCGAACTTCCTCTTGAACTTCTTCACATGGATCTGTTTGGTCCAGTCAGTACAAGAAGCATCACAGGCGATCTGTACAGTTATGTAGTTACAGATGACTACTCAAGATTCTCTTGGGTGATGTTTCTGAAGTCAAAATCCAAAACGTTTGAGTCATTCAAAGATTTAGTAATTACACTGGAGTCTCTCTACAAGCTAAAGGTCAGACAAGTCCGCTCAGACAACGGAACTGAGTTCAAGAATCAATGGATGGAGGCTTTCTGTAAAGAAAAGGGAATTGTGCACCAGTTCACTTCCGCCTACACTCCTCAGATGAATGGCGTTGCTGAGAGAAAGAATCGCAGCTTAATAGAGATAGCACGGACAATGCTAGCAGACTTGAAGCTAGCTATCCAATTCTGGAATGAGGCAGTTACCAATGCGTGTTACACATTAAATTAAGTTCTGGTAGTTAAACGTCATGGCAAGACGTGTTACGAGTTACTTCAACGACATAAACCAAATCTAGAGTATCTCGAACTGTTCGGCGCACCGTGCACACTATTGAAGAAAAATCAGGAGGGAAAGTTCAGCGAGAAGGCTGAAGATGGAATTTTTCTTGGATACAACATACCGAATAAGAGAGTCTATAACAACTCCACGGGTCAATTAGAAGTGTGGTGTAATGTTGACGTTCAGAGATACACCACTCCTCCTGCTAGGAAAGGACTTGCTTTCTTTTTCAACTATGATGGCTTTTTCCAGTCTTTCAACATTCCTCTCTCCACATCTGATGATGACTTGGCAACCAAAATTATGTTTGAGGTCTTAAACACACCATCACAAGACGCCACAACATCTGGTTCACAAGGTGAATCGTCTAATCAGTCAGGGGGAGCACTCGAGGTAAGTGACTCCTCCTCTGATGATGAAGCTATGGAAAATAACCAGATCAATAAGGAGGAACAGGTTCCAACTCCCTCAAGTCCACAAGGATCTGACATTGATGCTTTTGCGCCTTCGGAACCTCACACTCCTACTGCCTCAGATGCAAAACCAAATATCCATAATCTTGGTTCTGAGGTAGTTGCTCCCACTACTCCTGGATCATGCTTAAATGTCTATCATCCTCTGGACAATGTCATTGGGGATGTCAGATCTGGAGTTCAGACAAGAAATCAGCTATACTCAGCTGATTATGCCTTGGTAATGTAAAAAGGATACCTTCATGATGGAGCATATCATTGTTTTGTGTCACAGTTTGAGCCAAAATACGTCAGTGAAGCCCTGAATGATGAGGCATGGGTGGGTGCCATGCAAGAAGAACTTCTGCAGTTCAAGAAGTTGGGAGTATGGACTCTCGTGGATAGACCAAAAGGAGCTAAAGTTATTGGAACCAAATGGGTCTTGAAATGCAAGAAAGATGACCAAAGAGTAATCATCAGGAACAAGGCTCGTCTTGTAGTCCAAGGATTTCGACAATTCGAGGGAATAGATTACAATAAAGTATTTGCACCTGTGGCAAGAATGGAAGCCATCCGTATCTTCCTAGCCTATTCCTCTTACATGAAGATTAAAGTCTATCAACTGGATGTAAAGAGTGCATTTCTTCATGGTGAAATCCGGGAAACAGTGTATGTCAGTTAACCCGAAGGATTTGAAGATCCATATCATCGGGATAGAGTTTACAAACTGGATAAGGCTCTCTACGGGCTTCACCAAGCCCCGAGGGCATGGTATGAAAACTCTCCACTCACCTCGTGAAACACGGATTTCGCAGAGGTGTAATTGACTGTACACTTTTTATCAAAGAAAAAGATGATGACTTGCTCCTTGTTCAGATCTACGTTGATGACATAATCTTCGGTTCCAAGAATGAAGACTTTGTAAAGAATTTAAAGCAGTAATGAAAGCTGAATTTGAAATGAGCGCAATGGGAGAGATGAAGTTGTTTCTTGGTTTACAGGTGGATCAGACATCAAAAGGAATATTTCTACATCAGACTAAGTATGTAGAAGATATTCTCAGTCGGTTTGACATGGAGAATGCTTCCACAGCTGGGACTCCACTTGCAACAAAATGAGGTTGCACCCGACGAGAATGGTGATCTAGTCGATGCCACCATGTACCGAGGAATGATTGGATCTCTCATGTACCTCACTGCACCACGACCTGATATCATGTATGCAACATGCCTATGTTCAAGATATCAGGCGAAACCAAAGGTCAACCATCTGATAGGAGTCAAAAGGATATTCCATTATCTGAAGGGTACACCAACACTTGGGTTGTGGTATCCTCACGACGATGACTTTGAGCTTACAGCGTATAGTGACTCGGATTACGGTGGTTGCAAGATGAACTACAATTCTACATCAGCAGGATGTCAATTCTTTGGGAGGAGATTAGTGACCTGGCAGTGTAAGAAGCAGACCTCGGTTGCTTTGTCAACCTGTGAAGCCGAATACGTTGCTGCCGCTAGCTGCTGCTCACAAATCATATGGATACAACAGCAAATGCGAGACTATGGTTTGAATTTCTCTTCTAATCCTATTTTTGTTGATAACTCTGCTGCAGTTGCAGTAACAAAAAGTCTGGTCCAACATCCTAAGACCAAACACATCGGTATAAAATATCACTTTATACGTGACTGTTTTGAAAAGAACCTAATCGATGTGGTTAAAATAAATACGGATTTTCAACGCGCTGACCTCTATACAAAAGCTGTTGATAAACCTCTATACAAAAGCTTTTCAAAAGAAAAGTGACGTAATTCCAGAAGATGATACTGCTTAGTCTGACACCCGTTTCTTTTCTTTTATTTTCTCTTATTTTCTTTTAATTTTTTTTATTTTAAATATCCTGTCTTAAAAATCCAAAAAACACAAAAAGATTTTTTGTTTTAAAATTTTAGGGGGAGATTAGTTTACTTTCAGTATTTACTTACTTAAAAAAGGGGTGGCGGGGAGGGCAGATAAGCTAAAAGGCTAAAATAACAAAGATAAGATGTGATTCAACACTATAGAAAGTGATAGTATACAGGCGTCAAGTTACTTGGAACACCAAAAACATTTTCAAATTTTGTAATTTAGTTTAATTAAATCATAGAAAATTGTTAGTCAGAGAACTCTAAGTCTAACAAATAGGGAAAATGATAGTACGCTTGTTTGTAACTGTAATTATACGGAGAAAGTCGATCTAGGGAGGTGTTAGTTCAAAATACGATGTGTCGGTAGATTCAACACGATATACTAGTAGACATCTTTCGTGAACTCAATTTAAACTAATCTGTTCGACTGACTGTGGATTCCCATCTTATCACTGGTTAACACAATCAATTATTTCCAATAAGGGATGACGAGCAAATAAACGCCTCTAAAAGTGTGCGAATGACCACAAAAAGAGCAAAGCACGAAAAATGAAAATAAACGCAAACAAGCTGATAACCTATGTTGTTGGTGCGTTATGTGCAAGAAAAAGATTTAGAGTTACTCTAACAAGAAGATAGGTTGTGTGCCTCTCTGCTGTACGATGGCACTGACCTGAGGATAAGCATAACCTATATATTCTAGAATTCATTGTTGTTTGCCGCCTCTCTGCTGTACGATGGCACTGACCTGAGGCTTGGCTTCTCTTTGAAAGTTCTATGAATAGTCTCCTCGTGTCAAAATACCCGTAGACCGCTCAAAATTCTCCTGAGGAATGTTGATTACCATATAAGCATGGGATCCATAAAAGTTGGTTGAAATAATATAACCTAATACATCACCAATATATGTCAAAAGTCTGTGTATGTATTTAAGTGGACAAGTATACTAACAATCATCACGGCTGCACCACCTGATGTTCAAAATCAATGTGTGTTACATATCAGATCAAGCATGATTCCCAGTTAGAATGGAGAAGTCTCAGATGAACGAGAAACTGTGATGTGTAAATATGTTAGTTTCAGTTTCAATACATATATAAAAGTTCCAAGTAATTTAGTCTATGCCTGTCTGATTCCATGTGAATCTATCTTAGAAATGATGTAAATGCTAATAGGCTACTCTACCCTGCCCTAACAAAATCACAAAAATATATTTATTTGGTTTCTTAGGTTAGTCTTTTAAGTTTTTTGTAAAGTGTGTCTGTGTCGGACTTCGCTATGTTATTCTGTGCTGTGAATGTCACAAAATGAACTTAGCGTTAATCTTCACTAAAGTGTTTATGAAAAGATACATGGATCACGTCTAAGGTGATCTGGTGGATAAATAGATCACGTCTGAGGTGATCTGGTGAATAAATGGATCACGTCTGAGGTGATCGGGTGGATAAATGGATCATGTCTGAGATGATCACAAGTTTTCAAGGGTAATATGATCATGTCTGAGATGATCGAATGCTCAAAATGTCTAATCTATAATCAACGGGTGTGAAATGCAAATTGGTCACAAATCCAAAATCATGAGTATGACCTATATGCACGATTGGACCATAAGTATGGACCAACCGTGCGAATGGACCATACTCATGCCCTAGACAACCGAATGGAGCATGAGTATGAACCATTCACACGAATGGCTTACAAGAGTGAGCCAGTCGCCCGAATGGAGCTGTGCGGAAGAGTCAGTCGCCCGACTGAAACCCAGTCGGCCGACTGAATTTGATCGACTGAATCAATCACACGACTGAGGTCCAATTGCCCGAATGAACAGAGCGAATGGGTCCAGTCGCCCGATTGAAATCAGATTCAGTATAAATTGAGCCCTAGTCGATCGCATTCAACTCATCACCCTAAATCGCCCCCAAATCGCACACCTTACCGTTACTCTGCCAAAATTTCATCTGACCAAACCTGACCCCTTATTTCGATATTCTGAAAATCTCGGTTGTTTATACAGGTACAATGCAATGCAACCTGCCCAAAATTCCACCGATTTGACATCAAAATCAAGAAATTCGACCCACACAAGAACCGAACATTGAAATGGACTAATAACCTAACCAAACTGAGTAAAATGTGGAAATAAAAGTTATTAGGTTATTAGTAAAGTGATTGCGAGTCTAATGACCCAAAACATGACATCTAACTTTAAGTTTTGGTCTAAATCTGAACTGGAGTTGACCAAACAGTGGGTCATGCGACTGGGCACCAGGATGAATTCAATCGCACGACTGAGTGGATGATTGAGCCAATCGGTCGAATGACCGATACGAATGAGTTTAGTCGGCCGATTGAACCAATCGCATGCTCAGTCATCCGATTGAAATCAATCGCATGATTCAATCACCCGAATGTATTCAATCGCATGATTGAACCAGACTGAGTTCTACCAGGTTAATTAGAACTGATTTATGTTGTGTGGGATCTAATGCCTATCTGTATTATGTTGCAGATTGATGGCTGACAGGTGGGTCATCAACCCTAAGCACAACATATGTGCTCATTTAGATGCCACGACTCGGAATGGTGCCGGGTTTGCGGGGATCATCGCTTTTGTCAAGCGATCCAGAATCTACAGGGCTATTTCCACACCATGCACTTCCTATAGGTCTATTCAGCGGGCCTTCTGGGAGGGAGCATCGGTTGACCGCTCACGCGAGCCTTACAGCATCAGGATTTCCATTTTTGGTGTAGACATAGAGATTACCGTTGAAGATATCCGGCGGGTACTTGGTTTGGGTGATGATGCAGACCACCCTACCAGACTTCACCCACTGACAGTTAGAGGGTGCTTCTTAAGGATGAAGTACGCTGGGGATATCAATGCAGGTGTGCTCAATAAGAGCAACCTGTGTCCCCAGTACAAGTACTTAGCATATGTCATCCTTAAGTGCAAGGCTTCAAGGAGGGGTGGGTTTGATGACCTATCGGACCAGATTCAAAATGCCTACGTGGCACTGGTGCTGAACCACCCCTTCAGTTTCTCGAGCATGATATTCTCCTACCTTATAGAGAATCTAGAGGCTAAGGGCAAAGAAGGGTTCTGCATGTACCCTAGATTTCTCCAGATGATCCTTGATAAGAAGCTGCCAACACTGCCCAAGGAGAGCCATGACGCTGTGTCCTTAGAGATCATGGATGATACGACACTAGGTCGTATGAGAGTATGTCTGGGAAAGTAGGTCAAACCCCCGGTGAAGAGACTCTTCGGGCATTTGGCCCATGCTGAGTATGTGGCGCCTGGGAGGCGAAAGTGGCGCCACGAGGAGAGTGACTCAGATGTTGAGCAAATTGCTCTTCCATCTGACGACTCCAACGATGATGGTGATACTGGCGGAGACTCCGGGCCTGCTTCTTCGAGGGGCCCCACTACACACCCAGATTCCACTACAGCCAGCTTTCACCAAGATTTCTTTCCTCCCGATGAGGAAGAAGAGAGTGATGAGGAGCCTCTCACGAGGATGGTAGGCAGCCAGGTGGTTGCCACAGAGACAGGCTTGAGGGCGGTTGGTGGACGCCCAGGGGAGTCCGGGGATGCTATTGCTGATTCAGATCACTCTTATGCCCCGGACTCGCTCAGTAGCCAAGGGGGAGCCTCAGTGTCTCGAGGCACAAGGAGGAAGACGATGGCACACCCCTACAGAAAGAAGGGGAAGAGGTTGAGATTCACTTTGACATCATCCACGAGCATAGCCACTACCCCAGCCACACCATCCACCACTACCACCACCACTGCCACTACACCACAGGCCTCCACCTCTACCACCTCACACACCACAACCATACCAGCTCCACCACCACCAACTTCATCTAGACCACCCCCAATCTTTACTACCACCACCACCACCAGTAGTCACCCAGGAGGACCGTCATCTGTTCCCTCCTTTACATCTGGATCTCTACCTCACAGTGGGGTAGAGGAACAGCTCTCAGCACTAAACCGTATGGTGGTGAGGCTATTAGCAGTCGATGGCAAGAAGACTGCCCAGATTCATCAGCTAATAGAACTTACTGTTGTACAATCTCAGCAGATATCTCAGCAGGCTCAGCTGATTGAGCAGCAGGCACAGCAGATTGCTGCACAGAGCTCAGAGATGTCACAACTCCAGGAGCAACATGTCCAGTCAGCTAAAAGGATAGAGGAGTTGGAGACAACCAACAAGACCATCATGCTGAGACTGAAAGGGTCAAAGGAGGAGCCCCTAAATATCAAAGAGGGAGATGGAGATGATGGTGATGATGATGACAGTGATGATGATGATGATGATGATGGTGATGATCAAGAGGATAATACTGATGCTGGTGATGATGCTGCTGATGATGATGATGATACATCTGCTATGGGTGCCACATCTGCAAGTGAAAGGAGGACAAAGAAAGCTCAAGATCGAGGTGCCTCTACATCCGCTTGTCAGCAGAGGTGCACATGATACAAGACAAGAGTAATGTCTAGTTGTTTATGTTATTTAAAATCATGTGTAACTGAATTTTGTATCAAATTAATGTATATAATGTTTATATATTGGTGAATGTGTTTTTGTTTTGATTATTAACTAATGATCGACGTGTTACATGTCTAATTCAAGCAGATCCAGATTATCAGAGGGATGAATATGATGCTGTTCCTCTTCAGCAGGTCAAGACTCAATTAACCATGATTCTTGATCTGCAAGGGATTGTCACGAGATCAGTGAGTTATACCCCTGAAGAAGGGGAAATAATTCATGATCTTACTGACGAGCAGCTAGCAAAAATGTTCAAGCTCAATCCCGATGAGATTGTTGAAGACGCTCCAACTTTTGAAGTAAACAGTGATGATGAGCTGAACGACATTGATGAGATGAGATCAAAGATGTCACTGCAGCGCACTATCCAAAGAATGCTGACACAGAGGGAAATGTGGTCCCCAATCTGGGTGATTCCCTGGTCAGTGATTCATTTGAGATTTTGGATAAGATGGAGCAAGAGACCGAGAAGGTTGAAGAAACAGCCCAAGCCTCAGACATAGATGTTGTTATCAGAAAGGTAGAGTGGGCTGCATGTTTTGAGGAGATCAGAGCCCAACGCACTACTCCTAAACCGAATGTCTACACCAAGCTTTACAAAGTGAAGAAACAACATAAGGTGTCAGGCAAGATTATCGTGTGGGCTCATTTTGATGATCTCAATGTATACGCGGTAAAGAGAGAGAAGGGTATTGAGTACTTTAGATTCCCACATGATCTAAAGTCTCTACCTAGTTTTGAGCTCAACCTGCTGGCTAAACTGAAGCTGCTATATGCTGATCCGAGAAAGATGTCAGGCAGGTTTGAGGCCACACTGAAGAGAGAGTACCACACCTGGTGGGTCAACTTCAAACCTCAATAACCTACGAGGTATATCAGACGATCTGAAGTTGATCCCATAACTGGAAAGCTAAAGATGGTGCTGAAGTGGAGTCCTCCGCGTACGATGTCGAGAATCCCCCTAAGGGAAATGCCACAGGACTTCACTCCACACTTTAAGTGGTGGTACTATGATTGGAGAATAGGGGAGGCGGTCATAGTTCTGAACAAAGAGGGCAAAATGGATACTATCAGGGTATTTGACCCAATGTAGCTTACCAACTTGTCGGCTGAAGATGTCCACACTCTATACAAGTGGCCACTGTTCTATGATGCGCAAGATATTGTACAAGCTCTCCAATTCCTAAACGTGATCAGACTCTGCTTTGCATTTGAAATACATGCAGGAGTCACAAGAGAGGAGAAGTACAAGAAATATGAAGAGGTTATGAAGAATGTAAGACAATAGATGAATCTAGGTCCAAGGGGAAGTTTGTAGATACATGTGTACCTAGGTTTTGAGCTTAATATAATATGTCTTTATTGTCTTACACATATGTAATAGTTGGGTACTTAATGAAATACAAATATTTGGTTGTGGTTATAATGTTTAATATTTCATAAATGAGTTGTTTAACACGTATTGAATTGATTATTTAGGTTTGTGGTTGTGTTAATTAATATTGGTAATGTAATGTTTAATAAATTTATTCAAATTTAGTAATGTGAAGTTCTCATGTGAATGGCCCATGCTAATGGACCATACGTATGAACAACTTTATGTGAATGACTCAGTCGCACGACTGAACCAGGAGACTGGATCAGTCGCATGATTGTAACATGAGATTTACTCAGTCGCACGACTGAACACTCAGTCATGCGAATGGATCAACCGCATGGCTCAATCATACGACTGAACCGTACTCATGGTTCAGTCGCCCGAATGAGGAACACTAACCTATAAATACCACTTAAATCGTGGAAAAACTAAGCACTTCGAATCCCTACGTACCCTAGCTGTCCAGAGACCTCTAAGAACCTGTTCCAAGTTCATATATCGCACTAGATCGATTATCAATCGTTCTTAACGTTTAGATTCAATTTACAATTGATTCTACATGCGTTCTCACTGATTGGATCGCCAATCAAATAGGATTCCGCACTATTTGATTAGGTATACACGTTTATCAGTTAGTATTTCGTTCAATACTACGTCCTGACATTGTCTAATCAATTTACTATGATTCCTCAACTAAAAATCCACAAGTCACATCCCACCATAAACATCACTGGAGATGTTGAGACATGGTGAGAACAAGAGGGAAAACCCATGACAAAAATGTTTGTCTATACTCTTGTTTCTAGTCCCAGATAAAGCACAAGAAAGTTAATAAAGCTTTAAAGGATGGAAGTTAGGTTGAAGCTATGTAAGAGGAGTTGCTTCAATTCAAAAGACAAAAGGTTTAGAACCTATGTACTGTTCCTCAAAGGAAGACCACAATAGGTACCAAATGGGTATTTAGGAACAAGAATAATGATAGAGGACTTGTCATATAAAACAAGGCTAGACTAGTTGTTCAAGGATACACACAAGAAGAGGGGCTTGACTACATAGATATTTTGCTCCAGTGACAAGACTTGAAGTTGTTGGGATATTCCTTGCTTTTGCTGCATCCAAAGGTTTTAAGATCTACCAACTTGATTTCAAGTGTGCTTTCTTATATGGGGTGATTGATGAGAAAGTGTATATCAAACAAAAACCTAGCTTTGTAGACCCAGATTATCCTGATTATGTCTGCAAGCTTGATAAATCTTATTATGGGCTGCACCAAGCTCCAAGGAAGTGGTATGAGATACTATCTCTGTATCTCTATCAACATGGCTACAAGAAGGGTACTATTGATGGAACACTCTTTATTAAAGGAATTAGGGAATGACTTGATGGTGGTTCAAGTTTATATAGATGACATTATCTTTGGATCACCTAATCTAAAGCTCTACAAAGACTTTGACAAGCTGATAAAGAATAGATTTGAAATGAGTGCCATGGGCAAACTTAATTTCTTTCAAGGAATTCAAGTAAAGCAAGTTGACAATGGCATCTTTATAAATCAGTCACAGTATGTGTCACACCCCAACCTTAACGGCGAAAACGTTGAGATGTGAGGGTTAAGATTGTTCATGCCACACAACGCTATTATTATATTCCAAGGTTCAATACAAACAATAAGATTATAACATAAGCTCAAGTAATCATAAATACAAAAATTTCATAACGTCATGTGACAATATAAGTCTTTTTATTATTCTAGGTCCAATCCTAGATGTAAGCCTTCAAAGCATGCTAAGCAGATTTAATTCCTGAAACATGTTAAAAAAATAAAAGGTCAACATAAAGTTTGTGAGCTTTCCATAGTTTTCATACAATAAGTATATAAAAGATGGCAATTCAAGTCATGAGTTAGTGAATAAAGTAATTAGGGATGTTATGAACATATGTAACAATCAAACCTTGACAGTTTACAAGATTCCACGTTTACAAGTTTATACGATTAGCTAAGTGTACTTGGTCCCCATAGTGCTCAAGAATACGACACTAGGGCCACCAAATAGGCTTGTCAGACCCATAGATCTATGACGTCGCCAGGATAGCAATAGTTAATGATTGTACATATAACGCCATAACATGGTAATCATAAAAGTTCAACTAACCACAACTTAATATGATGAATTGCCAAGATGTTTACAAGTCTCAAATAAGTTTACAAGTGCAACGATAATAAGTTTAACATGTTTCACCCCAAAGTGTGAAAATATGAAAAAGGGGTATGGAAAATCTCACTTGATGTATGTATTATAGGATGATAATAAGAATTAAACGATATTTTAACGTATTCCTTTACAAGACACCTATACGTATATATTACAAGATTAAGGTTAATAATAAGATTAACGTTCTAACAAGAACTAGGGTTTCAATAGAACTGTGGGGTTTTGTCAAGTAAATAAATTTATATAATGAAATCATTTATATTTTGATTCAATGAAAAGAATTATACCCTCTAAGTGTTTTGATATAGAAAAGATATTAGGTATAATAATTGATAAGATTTAAATATAAAATGTAAATAAATCTTTATAATCTTTTGAAATAAACATGATTCAACAATAGTTAAAATAACATATTGACCAATAATAATTTATTATTCATAACGTATTATTGGTTAGTCTAAACTATTATTTTAAGTACATTTTATAAGAAATAACCCAAAATGACATTTGTAAATAATTTGTGAAATTATCAAATATATATAATTTCTACAATTATCATGACTAATCTATAATTAAAGATAATATGGTGTCCACTAATAAATTAATGATTTAAATTATTATTTAGAGTCCATTTTTATAAAAATAATTATTTATAACACTTGTGAATAATATTTTATAAAAATTATTAAGGTGTTTAAATAAATAAATTTATAGAAAATAATTAGGTAACTTTTAAAATAAGGAAAGTTTATAAAACTTATTTTTATAATTTTTAGAATTTTTTATATATATTTTTTAAAGACTAAAAAATCCCAAAAAATAAGTGAGGTTGCCCGGGTTCGAACCCGGGACCTCTCGGTTGTGGTGAATGTGGTTTACCATCAAGCTAAGGGTCATGACCATGTTTTGTGTTGGTTCCCAAATTTTAAAAACGAAAGTTGCAAACCATCCCCAATTCGTATGAACCCTAGATTTGGTTGGACTCAAATTGAACACCAAATTGATAATGTTAATGAAATCAAACTTAGGGCTTTGATTGCCTATATGAAACCGAGTGTGTATGTGGGTTTAATTACCATATCGATGATCGAAACGATAAGAACAGATGTAGAAGGAACCGCGGCTGTAGCCGAACCCGATTGATATGCAAATGATGATGGAAACTGAATTAGATTCGTGTAAAGCTTGAGTAGATAGCCAAGAATTGAACCCCTCTATCAATTGAAGATGGAAATATGGAGAAGAAGGGATTCGGTTGACTGTGAGAAGTCGCGAATGTGGGTACTCGTTTGTGATAATTTTAGGTGTTTAGACTTAAATTTCATTTAGTAATTGATTAAAAACGGTTAAACGATTGTGTGGATTCAATTAATTTGATAATTATCACGTTTTAATGATCGTATGTTGTGGGTTTGATGATCGGATGTTACCCGATCGTGTATCCACTCACAATCGATGTTAAAACCCAATTAATGTTCTTTAATAGGTTTGAATCTTCTCCATGAAACGTTTGGACCTATTTGGGTAGGTATTTCGTTGGGTTCAAGCTGGTTTGGGGCCTCGCCGGAGCTCGCCGGAGGCTTGCCGGATTCGCGGGGAGATAGAAAAAGGAGTTTGTGGGTTTGGGTTTTCAAAATTACACGAATGGTCTCTATAGTTTTAAATACACAAATGGTCCCTATAGTTTTAAATGTAATTATTTTATGTAATAAACTTCTATTTAAAGTTTCCAAATTGACATAAAGACCCCTTGAACTTAACTAAACCTTAAGTTTTAAATATTTTTCTAACTTATTAGTTATTTAACTTTTATAAGTTATTATTATTATTATTATTATTATTATTATTATTATTATTATTATTATTATTATTTTATTTTTATTATTATCATTTAAGTTAATATTTATAATATTAAGCAAAAGTTATAATTACTAGTATTATTTTCATTATAATTTTTATTATTATTATTATTTAATAAATTAATTTATTAACTTTTAAATTAACAAAGAAATAAGCATAAACGACCCGCATAGTTTTATTAATGACAGAAAGGTCCTTACAAGAGCATAACAAAGTTAACTTTTATTTAACGGAAATACGAAAGGTTATAGTCTCCCCAACTTTTAAGAATTTTGTCCCGAAATTAAGAGTGAAAACTTAATTTCAAGGTTATGAGGAGACTTAGATTTCATTTCGTGTTCACAAGTGAGCTCTTGGGAATGTTTAAATTCAATAAGTTTTGACTATGATGTTTTACTACGCTTAAGTTTGTTTGATTCCATGATTCATGATTTGATGTTTTTCTTGACAAAGTAGATAAGACCATCAATTTAGAATTCTAGCTGATAAGCTTTTGAATTTCAGACGGTGCAAGACGATTAGGAAGGTTTTGTCACGAGTGAAGCACCAAACATAAGATTAATACGAAACGCGGCTTGATGAACATGAGAAATAAGTTTAAGACACTGTTGGATTAAATACGAATCAAAAGGAGCTTCTCAGAGCAGATAACTTTGACATGGTTCTTAGATGACTAATCCTTGTTTACTATGTCATTGATATTTCAAAGTTACGTTAGTGTAAAGTTGATACGAGTATCGTGTTTGTTAAGATTAAAGGTTCGGTTCAAAATAAAAGTATCGTTGTAATGGGTTTTCAGCATAAGTGTGGTTTTAAGGGGAAGACATTCAGAAAGATTATTATGAGTCCTTTAGATAATTGGATAATGAGTTTTAAGATTCAATGATAACACGATTCAAGAAATGATGCAACCAATAGGGGTTGCATTTTTAATTATAATTCAAGAATAAACGAAGATCGCGTTCATAACCAGATTAAAATTTGAATAATTCAGGATATCGCTGATAAGGGCAATCTCACGTGGTTCATCAAACCCATGAGCATAGCCGAACATTGATATAACCAGAAAGGCATGACATAAATTTATAATGACTTTATCTTGTACGAAGGATTGTTTTAGGAGTGTTATCAGCGTGCAATTAAGTTTTGATGATAACCTAAAAGAAAATCGATAATGAGAAATAAAAGGTTCCATAAAGCTAGATCAAACGACAAATTAAAACATAACAACGTGAGAAGAGAAATTGATTTAAATGTTCCAGTCTTGGAACTAAGATTAACCTAAAATGACAAAGACCTCCTTTGAGATCAGGAATCATGCTTTAGCTTGACAGGTTGGAACACTATCGTCGATAAGTCAGGTAACGGTCTTCGCCCTTCAAGTTACTACATATTTCTGGTCAATTGGAGTCTTAAAACCTTGGTAAAATAAAAATCAAGAAATAGGAATAGGAACCAAGGTATGGATATCACTCCTAGCTTGGTGATGTATTTTTCAAAACATAACTCTAAACTACCAAAACGAGAGCTTGATCCTAACTCATTGTTAATGATCCACAGGAATAAAATGAGGTAACTTACCATTAAGGTAAGGAAAATCACTTCTATCTTAACGGTGAAGTTTTATAGAAACAAAACATAGCAAAATGAAAATCTTCATCAAAGTACATAATTCACTCCTACTTTAATGAGGTCATTTCATTTGAGGGAATACAATCCATAAAATTTACATGGGTCAATTATCATTAAGGTATGGATTTCACGCATATCTTGATGATTGGATTTCATAATAACAAGAAAACAATCGAGAATTGACATTTGTCACCAAAGTACGGTATTCAATCCTAATTTGGTGAGGTCATTTCATTCGTGAAATATGAGTTCAGGAGGAGAATTGTTGATACACATGTCCCTAGTTCTAGTCTAGTGAGCTTTAATGTAATAGACTTTCATCTTGTAACACATATGTAATGTTGAATCTATGTAATGAAAAACTCTTCTGTGAATGTTTATTGGTTGTTTAATGTTTATTGGATGTTTAATGTTATATCTATTAATATTATTTAGTGTTGCACGCTTATATGAACATGTTATATAGGTTTACAGTTGTTAGACATAGTTCTGAATCATTAAAGGTTCAAGAATGTGTTTAACTAAGTATTCTGATTCAGTCGCACGACTGGACCATGCGAATGGACCAATCGCACGACCGAACAAGGTGATTGAGTCAATCGCACGATTGAGTCATAAGACTGACTCAGTCGTACGAATGAATCAATCGTATGACTCAGTCGCACAACTGAGCCAGTCGCTTGGCTCAGTCGTACGAATAAAAGCTATAACCTAAAAATACCATTTAATTCGTGGAAAAACAAAACACTTCGATAATTGACAACCCTAGCCGTCCCAGTTCGCACAGAGCATCCCTTCCAAGTTCATAGAACGTTTCAGATCATTCCTACTTCATTCTTAACGTATTCTAATCGTTAGGTTTGATCCGATTAACATTCTCCCTGATTGGATCGCCAATAAAATAGAATTCCGCGCTATTTGATTCGGTTTCACGTAGAATCAGTTAGTACTCCGTCCGTACACGGTCCTAATAAGTGGTATCAGAGCATTGGCTCTCGATTCTTTGTGGATTCAATCGTATTTTTGAGAAAGGCAACGTTTTTAAGCGAAAAGATCCGTTCTTTCTGCTCAAAATCCAGTTTTTACGTGTGCATGCTTTGAAAATTGAGTCTTTTTCGAGTTGCAGCCGTCTAGGGTATTCAAAATCGTGTTTTAGGTCGAATTGTGTGAAAAAGGTTGAAAAATTTCGAAGTCAGCAGTCTCAGTCGCACGATTGACTCAATCGCACGACTGAACTCCAATCGCCCATTTCAATCGCACGATTGGACAAATCGCTCGTTCAATCGCACGATTGTCCCAGTCGTTCTGCTCATTCGCACAACTGCGCTAATCGCCTGCGCAGTCGTACGACTCAGCTCAATCGCACATTGATTGTCTCAGTCGTCCTTCAGTCGCCCGTTTCAGTCGCATACACAGTTTGATTTTTCGAGTTTAATACTACTTCATTATGGACTCAGAGAACTTTGCATTCTCAGCAGGGAAGGACTCCAGGATCCAGAACCTTTTGCTGTTGGAAAATGAGATCGGGAATCATAATAAACCACCTAAGCTATTGTCTCTTGATGAATTTCCTCAATGGAAACAAAGGTTTGAGATTCATCTTAATGGAGTGGATACAAATCTCTAGAATGCTATTGAAACTGGCTATAATATGCCAGTTGGTGCTGATGGTATAACCCTTACTTTGAGTGGATTAAGTGATGCACAAAAACTTGCTTATAATGCAGAGAAGAAAGCCTATGCTATGTTGACCCAGTCAATTCCCAAAGACATTTTCATCAATATTCAGAACATAAGCAGAGCAAAAAGCTATGGGAGGCTCTTAAGAAGAGATATGAAGGTAATTCAACACTAAAGTCACTGAAGGCTAAAGCGTTGAAGAAAGAGTTTGATAATTTCTCCTCTATTGGGAATGAAAGCTTGGATGATATCATAGATCGCTTCTACCATTTGATGAGTGAACTTCACACTCATGGTGTTACAACGTCTAAAGAAGAAAAAGTGGCAAGCTTGGCTGATGGGCTACCAGAGAAGTGGGATTCATTCATTTCCACTCTAAGATATAACTCAGTGCTGGAGACTTTGGATATCAATGATTTCATCCTAAAACTAAGAGAAGAAGAGGTAAGACACAAGTACAAGACAAAGAAGGGAGCATACACTCAGGATCCATCTCTCTACAACATTACTCCTACTCCAACTGCAAAATCTACTAGTGCCCCTCTGCAGACTGCATTGTATCTAATGCATCATCTGCAACTGGTTAAAGCTCATCGTCTGGTGGTGAGTCACATGTTTCATCAGGGGTTCAACAAAGTCCTACAGTTGCTAAATCGACGAAGTTAGTTACAGAAAATCTGGGCAAAGTAACTGTGGAAGTGGCTAAGGAGCACATGGACCTACTTGCTGCCGTGGTTCATTCTTATGATGGTTTGGTTGCAGGAAAGATTGGGAACTGCCACTTGGCTGTGCAACGAGCAAAGAAGTTTATGAAGAAGACGGGACAAAATCTGGTGGCAACCAAAGATACTACTTTTGGATTCAACAAGTCTAAAGTCACCTATTTCAACTGTGGTGAAAAAGGCCACTTCAAGAGGGAATGTGTCAAACCGAAGAAGACTTGCAATGGGAACCCATTCTCGTCCTTCAACAAATAGGATAAAAAGAAAAAGACAGATTCAAGAAGCAGTGATTCAAAGGCAATGGTTGCTCAAGGTGATGAAGGACAGGACTGGTCCTTCCGATTTTAAACTGATGGTGAAGCCAACATTGCATCTGTTAAAGATTTGAATGAAGACTCAGCGAGTGAGGGGGAGAACTCATTTGAGCTTAACACTGCTGATGTGGATGAGACCTTAGCTGCTGTTAATCAACTTATTGAAAATGAACTGAATGCTGAATCTGAAGCACAATCGGAACCTCAAAATGCTTTCATGGCTGGAACGTCTACATCTGCGCAGGCAGAATCAAAGGATGATCTGTTTATTAAACATGCTTGTGTTGAATGTGATAAATTTAGGGAAAGCATTGATCTGAAATTTGCTAGGTTATTAGATCATAATGATAACTTAGTAAATGACTTAAAATTGTGCACTGAGGCAAATAGAGTGTTAAAACAAAACGAGAGTAGCTATAAGGAGAAGATTGAAGCGTTAAAGAAACAACTAAAAGAAATTGAGGTTGTCGCGTTTAACCAAGAAAATGATATAAAGTTTTACTTAAAGACAATTAAGGAAACTTAAAAGGACAGAGCTGTTTTGCAAGTTGAAAATGAGTCTTTAAAGCAAAAACTCCACAGTCTAGCTAGTTCTTCTCACATTTTGAAAAACTTGGTTAAGAAACGCAACAACGAGGAAAGGTTGGGTTATAAGGTTGTGCCTCCACCACATGAGATCCTTTTGAACACCAAACAACATCCTATTAATAATAATCCAATAAAGGACCATGTGGTGACTACTCCTCTGGTCAGCGATCCGGACACAGCAGTTAAACCTACTCCTCCGGCTGCTGATCAGACAACATCAACATCAGGCGCAACTGGTAAAACCATCACTGAAAACCGGGTGGAAGAGAATGTTCAAGCATCTCTTGGGTTAGGTTCAAAATCTGCTACTACACAACCTAAGATTTCCAAAACCACTCAAACTAAACTGGTTAAGCAAGATAACAATCATCTTCAAAGACAAAACCCCCATAACGTTAAACAAGTAAAATTTGTCAAGGAAGGTGATAATTAAAGGAGTGAGACCAAAAAGTTAGTACCTGAAGTTTACTCACCGCCCCACAAGAGATCTCCTAGTCCTGTTGAAAGGAGATCATGCTATACTTGTGGACAACACGATCACATCTCTTCAAACTGTCCACGCTATCAGACACCCAAAATTAAAATTGAACTAGACAATAAAGTTAAACAGTTTTCAAAACAAAGATCTAAGACTCCCGTTAGATCTAAAACACCTGTTAGATCTAAAACACCTGTTAGGTCTAAAACACCTTCTAGGTCTTTTACCTCTCCACAACACCACAGACAACACAGACAAGTTACTGGCAAGTATGTGATGCCTGAGGTGAAACCTGTTTTTGAAACTAAACCTAAGGTTCAAACTGTAAATCAATCATCGGTTTACCACAAACAATCCTTTCACAAGGATGGTTTGTGGAAAGCCAAAACATCTGAAGTGTCTAAAAGCATTGATAAGTTGAAGGTTGAGGTCCCACCTACTGATAAAGGATAGTGGGTTGAGTTCGTGATGTGTGATGCCTCTGGGAAACCCAAGCCAGTCAAGGCTTGGGACCCTCCATAACTAATTATTTTCTATTATGTGCAGGTTGTCCGCTATAGTGATTCTACCAACACATGGATAGTTGATAGCGGAGCATCCAGGCACATGACAGGAAATCAGTCTCTCCTTTACAATGTCAAACAAATTAAAGGGGGACACGTTCTTTTACTGGAAATAAAGGAGGATACATTACCGCACAAGGAGAAGTAGGTAATGCAAAGGTAAGGTTTGATAAAGTTAATTTCGTTCAACAATTGGAAAACAATCTGCTTTCAGTGTCTTAGATATGTGACAAGGGCTTCAAACTTATGTTTGACAATCGGAAGTGTTACATTCTGAAGAAAGAGATGGAGATTCCAGAGGAGCAGGTATTAATGTCGGCATCTAGGTATAATGACCTGTATGTTCTAGATATGTCTACTGCTTCTATTAGTGTGTCTACTGTTCAATGCTTTTTGTCTAAAGCTACAGAGAAGGATTCCATCTCATGGCACAGGAGAATGGGACACATTAATCACAGGAAGATGAATCATTTGATTTATAACAACTTAGTTGATGGAGTTCCTTTTAAGAACTTCAAACTTCCTGATTTTTGTGTCTCATGCAAGAAGGGAAAGCAGACCAGGAAATCTCACAAGACCAAGCACGTCAATTCTATCGAGATGCCCCTGGAGCTATTGCATATGGATCTATTCGGTCCCGTCAGCACGAAGAGTATCGCTGAAGACTGGTACTGCTTTGTAGTCATAGATGACTACTCACGTTTCTCCTGGGTGATGTTTCTGAAAGCAAAGTCAGAAACCTTTGAGTCACTCAAGGTGCTCGTCACTACACTGGAGTCTCTCTATAAGCTGAAGGTTAGAAAGATTCGTTCAGACAATGGAACAGAGTTCAAGAATCATTGGATGGATGCTTTCTACAAAGAAAAGGGAATTGTTCATCAGTTCACCTCTACATACACATCACAGATGAATGGAGTTGCTGAGCGGAAGGACAAGAGCTTGATCGAGATTGCCAGGACTATGTTGGCAGATTCAAAGTTGCCAGTGCAGTTCTGGAATGAAGCTGTTACCAACGCATGCTACACACTTAATCGTGTGTCAGTTGTCAAGAGGCATGGGAAGACTTGCTATGAGTTGCTTCAGAAACGTAAACCTAACCTGGAGTATCTGGAACCATTCGGAGCTCCATGTACGTTACTGAAGAAAACTCCGGAGGGCAAGTTCAGTGAAAAGGCAGATCAGGGGATCTTTCTAGGATACATAATACCAGAAAAACGAGTTTACAATAACTCAACAGGTCAGGTTGAAGTATGGTGCAATGTTAACATACAACGATTCACCATCCCCGCTGCTGGAAAAGGTCCATCGTCGTTCTTAAACTATGATGGCTTTTTCAAGTCATTCAATCTTCCTCAGATAGATTCAGATGAAGAAATTGCTACTCAGATGACGCACGATGTTCTAAACACATCGAATCTGGATACTAGCAATACAACTCCTGCGAGTGGTTCATCTGGATCTTCAACAACTGATCAGGATGAGAGTGATGACTCATCAGATGAGGAAGAAGCCGCTGAGACAGGCCTTGAGCAAAATGTTGATCAAGAGGAAAGCTCATCAGCTGCTGAACATGCATCTGTACATATGGATACTGAACATCCTGTCATAAATCTGGATACTGAAGTTGTCGTCCCTACGACACCTATGACTAGGATCAGTACGAATCATCCGCCGGAGGCTATCATTGGAGATCTACACACTGGCGTGAAGACGAGAAATCAGTTTATTCTGCTGATTACGCTTCAATTATGGAAAAGGGCTACGTGAATGATGGGGCCTTCAAATGCTTTGTATCTCAAGTCGAACCCAAACACGTAAGCGATGCCCTGAAGGATGAGGCCTGGGTCAATGCTATGCAAGAGGAGCTGCTACAGTTCAAGAAGCTTGGAGTGTGGACACTCGTTGACCGGCCCAGAGGAGTTAAAGTGATAGGCACCAAATGGGTGCTACGCTGCAAGAAGGATGACCAAGGTGTTGTTATCAGAAACAAGGCACGGTTGGTTGTTCAAGGCTTTAGACAAGTCGAAGGAGTCGACTATAATGAAGTTTTTGCACCAGTGGCTAGAATGGAAGCAATCCACATCTTTCTAGCCTATGCATCTTACATGAGGATCAAAGTCTATCAACTAGATGTAAAGAGTGCATTCCTACACGGGGAAATCCGTGAAGAGGTCTACGTCAGTCAACCAGAGGAATTCAAAGATCCTTATCATCGGTATAGAGTCTACAAGTTAGACAAGGCTTTGTATGGGCTACATCAGGCTCTTCGAGCCTGGCATGAAAAGCTCAGCACCCACCTGCTGAAACACGGGTTTTGCAGGGGTGTGATTGACTGCACGCTGTTTATCAAAGAAAGAGATGGAGATTTACTGATGGTGCAAATTTATGTGGATGACATTATCTTCGGTTCGAGAAACGAAGATCTATGTAAAGAATTCGAATCTGTGATGAAGGCAGAATTTGAAATGAGCGCCATGGGAGAAATAAAGTTCTTCCTAGGATTACAGGTGGATCAGACACCTACCGGTATATTTCTGCATCAGACTAAGTATGTCAGAGACATTCTTAGTCACTTTGATATGGAAAATGTCACCGCTGCCGGTACCCCACTCGCCACAAATCATGATGTGGCTCCTGATAAGAATGGGGATCTGGTGGATGCCACTATGTATCGTGGGATGATCGGATCTCTCATGTATCTCACTGCCTCGTGTCCAGATATCATGTATGACACATGTCTATGCTCCAGATATCAAGCAAAATCGAAAGTAAATCATCTGATCAGGGTGAAACGGATCTTTTGTTATCTGAAGGGTACTCCAACACTGGGGTTGTGGTATCCTCATGACGATGACTTTGAGCTAACGGCGTATAGTGATTCAGATTACGGCGACTGCAAGATGAATTTCAAGTCTACATCAGCAGGGTGTCAGTTTTTAAGAAGGCGTCTTGTCACTTGGCAATGCAAGAAGCAGACCTCGGTTGCCTTATCAACCTGTGAAGCTGAATACATTGCTGCTGCAAGCTGCTATTCTCAGATTATCTGGATCCAACAGCAAATGCGGGACTATGGTTTGCAATTCTCTAACACCCCTATATATGTTGATAACTCTGCTGCCATAGTTGTAACTAAAAATCCGGTTCAACACCCTAAAGCAAAACACATCGGCATAAAGTATCACTTCATACGCGACTGCAATGAAAAACAATTAATTGATGTGGTCAAGATAAACACGGATCTTCAACGCCCTGACCTCTATACCAAACCATTTGATAAACCCAGATTTTTCTATCTGTTAGAGGTCAACGACGTGAAAAAGAAAGGTGACATTATCTCTGAAGACACAGATGCATAGTCCAACAATAGTTCAGTTTTTTATTTTATTTTATTTTATTTTATTTCCTTGTCTTATAAAAATCCAAAAACACAAAAAGATTTTGTGTTTTAGAATTTTAGAGGAAGATTAGTTTACTTTCAGTATTTATTTACTTAAAAAAAAGGGGGGAAGGGCAGATAAGCTAAAAGGCAAAAACAACAAAGATAAGACTGTGATTCTACACAATGGAAAGTGATAGTAAACAGGCGTCTAGTTACTTGGAACACCAAAAAGATTTTAAATTTTTGCAATTTTAGTTTAAATTAAATCACAGAAAATTGTTAGCCAGAGAACTCTAAGTCTAACAAATTGGGAAAGTGATAGTACGCTTGTTTGTAACTATAATTATACGGAGAAAGTCGATCTAGGGAGTTGCTAGTTCATCATACGATGTGTCGGTAGATTCAACACAATAGACTAGTAGACATCATTGGTGAACTCAATTTAAACTAAATTGTTCAACTGACTATGGGTTCCCATCTTATCACTGGTCAACACAATCAATTATTTCCAATAAGGAATGACAAGCAAATAAACGCCACTAAAAGTGTGAGGATGACCACAAAAAGAGCAAAGCACGAAAAAAATGAAAATAAATGCAGTCAAGCTGATAACCTACGTTGTTGGTGCGTTATGTGCAAAAGAAAAAGTTAAAGATGCTCTAACAAGAAGATAGGTTGTGTGCCTCACTGCTGTGCGATGGCACTGACCTGAGGATAAGCAAAACCTAGATATTCTAGAATTCATTGTTGCTTGCCGCCTCTCTGCTGTGCGATGGCACTGACCTGAGGCTTGGCTTCTCTTTGAAAGATCTATGAATAGTCTCTTCTTGTCGATATGCCCGTAGACCGCTCGAAAGTCCTCTAAGGAATGTTGATTACCATATAAGCTTGAGATGCACAAATGTTGGTTGAAATGATGTAACCTAATACATCACCAATGTGTGTCAAAAGTCTGTGTATGATTTAAGTGGACAAGTATACTGACAATCGTCGTGGATACACTACTTGATGTTGATAATCAATGTGTGTTACCTATCAGATCAAGCATGATCCCCAGTTAGAATTTAGAAGTCTCAGACGAATGAGATACTGTGATATGTAAATATGCTAGTTTCCATTTCAATAAATGTATAAAAGTTTCAAGTAATTGAGTTTATGCCTGTCTGATTCCATAAGAATCTGTCTTAGAAATGATGTTAATGCTAATAGGCTGATCTACCCAACCCTAAGAAAATCACAAAAACATGTTTATTCTGTTACTTAGTTTAGTCTTTTAATTTATTTGTAAAGTGTGTCAGTGTCGGACTGTGCTATGCTACTCATTGCAGAAAATGTCAGAAATATGAACTTAACATTTAATCTAAAATCAGCTGTTTCTGAAAGGATAAATGGATCATGTCTGAGATGATCAGGTGGATAAATGGATCATGTCTGAGATGATCAGGTGGATAAATGGATCATGTCTGAGATGATCAGGTGGATAAATGGATCATGTCTGAGATGATCAGGTGGATAAATGGATCATGATTGAGATGATCAGGTAGATAAATGGATCATGTCTGAGATGATCAGGTGGATAAATGGATCAAGTCTGAGATGATCAGGTGGATAAATGGATCATGTCTGAGATGATCAGGTGGATAAATGGATCACATCTGAGGTGATCAAATGTTGTTTTAATCTTAAATAGTCATGTCTGAGATGATCAAATTGATCAAAAAGTTCTATCTATTGAAATAAGGGTATACGTGTTCATGGGTCAAAAAGGAAAAACTTCACAAGTATAACCCATTCGCACGACTGGACCATGAGTATGGACCAGTCGTACGAATGGACCATGCGAATGAACCCATTCGCATGACTGGACCATGAGTATGGACCAGTCGTACGAATGGACCATACGAGTGAGCCCAATCGCACGATTGGAGGTAACCGACTGTGACAGTCGCACGAAGGAACCTCAATCGTACGACTGGTGATGACCGAATGGCCGAGTCGTATGACTGAAGCTCAGTCGTACGACTCAATCGTGCGACTAGGTTCAGTCGCACGACTGAAGGCTGCCCTAGTATAAATTGAGGGGGAGTCGGTCTCATTCACCTCATTCTCTCCAATCTCCCCCTCAAACGCACTATACACCCATACTCTGCCAAAATTTTGTTTGATCTCCTTACACCTGTTTTGACACTGTCTGACCATTGGTTTCTGTTCCATAGGTACTACGCGACACTTGTTGGATGACAAATCGGTTACTACAACGTAAAAATGATCGAACATTGAACTAAGTTAATACCAAACCAAATCTGAAAAATAAACCAATAAAACTAAGCGTTTTGAACATATAAAAGTTATTAGAAGCTTAGTCTGTCATATGCGAACCTAATGAGCCATTCCTCAACGTTTAATAACAAGAATAGCTCAAAAATCAAATTTGAATGGACAAACCGTCAATCATGTGACTGGACACACTGATGAACTCCAATCGCACGACTGAGGAGGATGACTAGACTCATTCGCACGACTAAGATAGACGAATGGTTCAATCGCACGACTGAACCATGCATCTAAGCTCAATCGCACGACTGAGGTAAATGCATGAGCAATCGCACGAATAAGTCCAATCGCTTGGCTCTATCGCACGTATGAGCTAAATCTCATAACTAGAGCTCAGTCGTCCAGCTCAGTCGCACGACTAGATTCAATCTCTCAGTTCAGTCGCACGACTGATCAAAATGTTAAATTACATGAAACAAGTCTGGCATACCTTGACGCTTACTAATGTTTATTTACTTTGTGTCACAGATGGCGAGCAGATGGCCTATGAGCTCTAAGCACAACATTTGTGCTTATCTCAATCTGACTTCCCTCAACTCCGTGGAGTTTGCTGGGATTATCATATTTTTACGACGCTCGAGGATCTCTTTAGCGCCTTGCATTCCTTACCGATCGATACAGCAGGCGTTCTGGGAAAACGCTGCTGTAGAGAGGTCTACCGATCCCCACACCATTAGGAGTTTGATTTTTGGGGAGGCCATCCAAATAACCGAAGAGGATATACAGACGATTCTCGAGTTTGGGGATGATACTGATTGCCCTACTAGATTACATCCCCTTACCGTTTGTGGCTGCTTCATGAGAGCCAAGTATTCTGGGGACATCAACACAAGTATGCTCAACAAGAGCAACTTTTGCCCCCAGTTCAAATACTTGGCACATATACTTCTTAGATGCATCGCATCAAGAAAGGGCGGCTTTGATGAGTTGTCAGACCAGATGCAGAATGCATACGCTGCACTGGCGCTGAACCATCCTTTTAGCTTCTCCAGGATGATCTTCACCTACTTGGTGGAGAACATCAAGGCCAAGGGGAAGGAGAGTTTCTGTATGTACCCAAGGTTCATTCAGATGATTATCGATTAGAAACTCCCCCAGCTGCCTAAGGAGAAAGATGATGCAGTTGTATTGGAAGTTATGGATGATACGGCACTGGGGAGAATGAAGGTATACCGGGGGAAGCAGGTGAAGCCCCCGGTGAAGAGATTGTTTGAGCATTTGGCCCATGAGGATTACATGGCGCCAGCTAGGAAAAAGTGGCGTCACGATGATAGTGATTCGGACTCGGAGCTGATAGCGATTCCAGATGATGATTCAGATGATGATGATGGTGATGGTGGAGATACTGGCCCCACACAATCTAGGGCCACTACTACCGATATGACATCTCCATCATCCACCCAAGGAGGAGCAGAGAGTGCTGGCTTCCATCAGGGATTTCTGCCTGATGAGAAAGAAAAATCGGATGATGAGCCCCTGGTACGAACGGTAGGAAGCCATATCGTAGCCACGGAGAGGGGTATTAGGACGGTTGACGGACGTCCTGGAGGGTCCGGGGAGACTGTCACTGACCCATCTTACATCCTAGACTCTACCAGTAGCCGAGGGGGAGCCTCCGGGTCCAGGGGGACTCGGAGGAAACGGATGGCTCAGCCTCATGGGCTGAAGCCCAAGCGAAGGAGGTTTACCCTACTCACTACCTCCATAGCCACCACCACTACCTTAACCAACCCTACTACCACTCCACCACCCACTACCACTCCTCCACCCACTACCATTACACCACCAACCACCTCTATACCACCCCCAATCTTCACTACCACTCCTCCACCCACTTCCATTACACCACCAACCACCTCTATACCACCCCCAATCCTCACTACCACCACTACACCACCAACCACCGCTGTACCACCCCCAATCTTTACCACCACCATGAGCCATCAAGCTAGCCCATCCTCCTTCCCCACAGGATAATCCCTGCCTCCTATTGGAGTAGAGGAACAGTTGGAGTGGAGGAACAGCTTGCAGCACTTAACAGAATGGTGCTGAAGCTATTAGCTGCAGATGAGGAGAAGGCGGCTAGGCTTCATCAGTTTGAGGAGTAAAATGCTTCTCAAGCTCAGCATATTGCTCAGTAGGCTGAGCAAATCTCCCAACTCCAGGAGCAAAGCGTCATATCTTCTATGAAGATTGAGGAGTTGGAGGAGGCAAAGAAGACGATCTTGCTCAAGCTGAAAGGGTCGCAGGATGAGCCATTGAAGATAGATGAAGGTGATGACGATGGTGATGATGATGAGGATGACGATGATGAGGATGAGAGTGAGAATGATGATGAGGAGGGTGATGGCGAGGCTAGAGGCAAGGATGGTGATGACGATGAAGGGGATGCAGCTGCATCCGCCTCTGCTCCTGGTTAAGAGCAAAGAACAAAGAGGAAACAAGACCAGGGAGCTTCAGCGTCTGCCCCACCTACCTCCTCTTCTGCCAAAGACCCAGCGATGATTCAAGGCAAAATTCATGATTAGATGTCTAGTTATAATTAAACTTTTGTTCTTGAAATCATGTATCAAATATGTGTTTAATTAAATAAAGGAAAAGTTAAACCGAAAATTGTTATGTGCTTAATGTATACTAACTTGCATTGTGTTTGGTTATTTCTTTAACAGGTTCATCAAAACAGGCTGACGAGCATGATGTGGTGCCCCTTCAACAAATCGAGACTTAATTGACAATGATTTTCGATTTGCAAGGGATAGTACATCGCTCTGTCAGCTACACGCCTGAAGAGGGAGAGATCATACATGATTTGACTGATGAACAGATTGCTGAACTATTCAGTCTAAATCCAGATGAGCTGGTGAAGGATGCTCCAGAGGTCGACGTAGTCACTGATGAGGAGCTACAGGATGTCGACGAGATGGAGATTGAGGATGTGACTACTGATCATTATCCCTAGTATACTAACGCCGAAGGCGAGGTACTACCGGATCTGGGAGAAACTTTTGTCAGCGGTGCATTCGACAAAGTTAAAGAGATGACAACTGCAAAAGAAGCTACATCAGAAGATCCTCAGCCAGATGATGCGGATCTAGCATCCAAAAAGGCTGAGTGGGCAGCCTGCCTGGAGGAAATGAAGAAACAGCGCGTGCCTACAAAGTCAAACGCCTACACCAAGCTCTACAAGGTAAAAAAGCATCAGAAGGTGTCGGGCAAGATTATCAGCTGGGCGTACTTTGGGGAACTCAAAGTGTATGCCATCAAAAGGGAGAAGGGAATAGAGTATTTCAGATTCCCACACGATCTGAAAACTCTCCCTGGATTTGAGCTAAAAAGTCTAGCCAACTTAAACCTCCTGTATGCTTTCCAAGAAAGATATCGGGATGGTTTGAGAAGGCACCGAGGAAGGAGTATCATATGAGGTGGGTCAATTTTAAACCTTAACAGCCCAAAAGGTTGATTCATAAGATAGAGGTTGACCCCACCTCCGGAAGACCAAAGGTGGTCTTGAGATGGCACCCTCCGCGCACAATATCGCGTATTCCACGAGGGAGATGCCACAAGATTTTGCACCCCATTTTAAATGGTGGTATTATGACTGGCGCACTGGTGAGGCCATCATTGTTTGGATAAAGAAGGGAAGGTAGAGACGATTAGGGTGTTCGACCCTATGTGGCTAACCAACTTGTCTGCTTTAGATATCTACATCTTGTACAAGTGGCCATTATTTTTTGACACAGGATATCGTGCAAGCACTTCAGTTTCAACACGTTATACGTCTATGCTTCGCACTTGATATTCATGCTGGGGTTTCACGAGAAGAAAGAATGAAGAGATATGAAGAGTTTAAGAAGGAAGTCAAAGTTTAGATAGATCTAGGTCCAAGGGGGAGTTTGTTGATACACATGTCCCTAGTACTAGTCTAGTGAGCTTCAATGTAATAGACTTTCATCTTGTAACACATATGTAATGTTGAATCTATGTAATGAAAAACTCTTCTGTGAATGTTTATTGGTTGTTTAATGTTTATTGGATGTTTAATGTTATATCTATTAATATTATTTATTGTTGCACGCTTATATGACATGTTATATAGGTTTACAGTTGTTAGACATAGTTCTGAATCATTAAAGGTTCAAGAATGTGTTTAACTAAGTATTCTGATTCAGTCGCACGACTGGACCATGCGAATGGACCAATCGCACGACTGAACAAGGTGATTGAGTCAATCGCACGATTGAGTCATAAGACTGACTCAGTCGTACGAGTGAATCAATCGTATGACTCAGTCGCACAACTGAGCCAGTCGCTTGGCTCAGTCATACGAATGAAAGCTGTAACCTATAAATACCACTTAATTCGTGGAAAAACAAAACACTTCGATAATTGACAACCCTAGCCGTCCTAGTTCGCACAGAGCGTCCCTTCCAAGTTCATAGAACGTTTCAGATCATTCTTACTTCATTCTTAACGTATTCTAATCCTTAGGTTTGATCCGATTAATGTTCTCCCTGATTGGATCCCCAATCAAATAGAATTCCGCGCTATTTGATTCGGTTTCACATAGAATCAGTTAGTACTCCGTCCGTACACGGTCCTAACAAGAATGAGTGAAATCTATCCACAAGATAAGGAAATCACCCCGATCCAGAGGATAAAATTTCATAAAACACACAATAGAAAAATTGAAAACCATTATCGTGGTACGAAATTCACTCCTATTTTAAGGAGGTACTTCCATTGGTAGAGGGTTATTGTTCATAATCATTTGAGGAAGCTTCATACCAATCCAATTGGATTATAATCAAAACAATAGCCTCGGACATGATCCATCTAACTCGTGATCGTTCTTATCTTCATCACCATCGATCTAGAACAAAACCAGGTGATTAAACACATCCTCATACTCGATTTCAAGTGGCAAAGAAAAGCCCTATGTTTGATTAGATTAACAACATCAAATTGATGTTCAATTTTGTTCATCGAATTAGGGTTCATGTGGATTTGGGGAGGATTATGTAATTAATGTTTATAATATTTCAAAGGGTTTTTTTAGCAGATATGGGCTTTAGCCCAACCGGTTACCACCTCATTCCTATACACAAAAGGTCTCGGGTTCGAACCCGACCTCCAACATGTATTTTTTGTAAGCTGATTTAATATTTTTAAATATCAGAAATTATATTAATATGTTAGTTAATCAAAATAAAAATTATTTTGTTAATTAAAAACATCTCAAAAATTATTAAATTAATTTTTAAAGATTTTGAAACTTATAATTTTTTTAATTTAATTATTTTTAAAGAATAACAAAGGTTATAAAAATATTATTAAGTCATTTATATGATTTAATATTATAAATCTATTATGGCTCAAACTTAGATTATTTCAAAACACTTTAAATCTACGCGTCATAAATACTTTAAATAAATAATTATTCAAATAATTATTAATTATTCAATTATTCAATTATTCATTTAACTATGTTATATCATAAATAGTTATTAAATTAATTATTTCTTTTCACACTTCATACTTAATCTTTATTAAATCAATTATTATAAATTAAATTATTTAATTTTACTAATGTTTCATTTTTGTTTTAAATCTTAATTATTTAATTAATCTTATTTCTTAAACTTTTTATTCTTGAAACTTATAAAACAATATCATTATCTATTATTCATTATTCTTGTTTTAAAGTTTTGATACTATAAGACCTTTATAAAGATTATTTAAAATGTTTAAAAACTTTATAAAATAACTTTAAATAATTTTATATTGTTTTGCAAGACATATGAATAAGTATTCAATAAATCATCCTTATCAAATTTTAAATGATTAATCTCTAAATTAATTATTTCTTTTCATATCATATTTAATTTTTATTAATTCAATAAATTAAATTAATGAATTCTTATTTTTAATTGGTTTATTTCAACTGTATTGAACTAAAACGAAATCAATTATTTTATTTTATTTTATTTGATTTAGTTCTTAAAAACCCCCAAATTTCAAATGAAACCCTAGTTAATATCTACTATTGAATCATATCATTATTCTAACTCTAAGACATCAACCCCTAGGTTGAATTGTGAAGGAAATGTTGAAGTAATCTTATCTTCTTATTGTTACCTCAAGTGCACTTTATAGCACGTGAGTTTTCCATGTGAGTTTCCTTGCCCCTTTTTATATTATTTCACACCGTTTTAGGGTGAAACATGTTAATCTTATCAACATACACTTATAAATGTTTAAATCTTGTAAAGCACTTGCAATTCATACTTTTATTTGTCATGGTTATTTGTGTAATTGTAAGTCTTATATGAGATACATATTTTGTTTACAATTATTAACTATTGCTAGCCTGGCGGCATCTTAGATCTATGGGCCTGACAAGCCTATTTGGTGCTAAAGCCGATGTATTGCCGGCTCCTAATGACGTATGACTTGTTCATCATGGGAACCAAGTACACTTAGCCAATCATATAAACTTGTAATTAAGTCGAGGTTTGATTGTAGCTATATGTGTTCTATAAACTTGCATAATTCATAACCATTGATATGAATTGCTACTTGTAAACCTTTATATATATATATATATATATATATATATACACACACGTGTGTGTGTTTAACCCATGGAAACTCACCAACTTTCAAAGTTGACCCTTTATTTTTAACATGTTTCAGGTTTACTACTTGAGGGATTCTTCTTGCACATCTAAGACTTGGACCTAGTTTAACTAAATATTTTATTTCTTTGTTTGAATCTTTTGTATTGTAATGATTTATTGTCTTGTAATGTTCAATCAAAAGTTATATTTAATATTATTCCAACTTATTTAGTTCCATGTGCTATGAACAATCGTTTCACATTCGTCCGCCTCGATGATTCCGCCATCAGTCGGGGTGTGACAGTATGGACAAGACATACTAACACGATTCAGCTTGATTTAATGTAAGGTTGCAAAGATTTCCGTAGCCAGAAACCACTCCCTAGGACCTAATCTTGAGGGGGAGTGTGTAGATGAACATTTTACAGGGCTATGATTGGGTCTCTTAAGTAACTCACAGCTAGCATGCCTGATATCATATTTTTTACATGTATTTGTGCAAGATATCAAGCCAACCCAAAGATGTCACACTTGGTTGTTGTCAAGAGAATTATCAGATACCTCAAAGGTGCTCTAATACTAGGCTTTTGGTATCCAAAGAATTCTGATTTCAATCTGTATGCCTATACAGATAGTGACTATGCTTGCTGCAATATGACTGCAAAGTCAATATCTAGGAGATGTCAATTCCTTGGTGGCAGGATAGTCTACTGGCAATGCAAGAAGCAATCCCGTGTATTTGCATTAACTGCTGAAGCTGAATACATTGCAAGCTATTGTGCTCAAGTGCTTTGGATTCAGAATTAGATGCCGAATTATGGATAACACTCAAAGAGACTCCTATATATACAGACAACAATATTGTTATCTCTATTACAGAGAATCCTGTGCAGCACTCAAGAACAAAACAAATCAATATCAGGTATCATTTGATTATAGATAATTTTGAAAAAGAATTGATAAAACTAGTCAAAGTTAGTATAAATGAACAATATGTTGATCTATTCACAAAAGCTTTTGATGAGTAGAGATTTAAGTATCTTGAATCAGCTATTGGGATGATTAACTTTGAATAGAGTTTCTTAAACTAAACTCAAGATTATTTTTAAAATATGCGAGTTCTAAGTAGTCCATATCATCACCTACATAAGCCTAGTTTACTTTGGAAGAAAACTTTTTAATGATATTTTTAGAATTCTAAAAATTTAAGATATATTTTCTCTCGGAAGACATTGAGTTGTCTTTGGAAGAACATTGTGTCTTCAAATCAAATAACTATCCATAAGACATTTACCTTCGGAAGAAATTTTAATATATCTTCTGAACCTTAAATATGTGTCTAAGTACTTATATGTTTTTGAAGGACAATTTTCTTCCGAAAGCAATTAAGCCTCGAAAGCTTTATTCTCTTATGAATAAAATTTTTAGTTTTAATCTCTTCTGAAACCAAATATATCTATAAAGTAAAAAAATACAATAAGTATTTTTCTTTCGATGAAAAATTTTCATTAAGCTAAGAAATATCTTCTGAACTCAAATTGGCTTCGGAAGCTTTTATCAGACATTTCGAAGACAAATTACCTCCGGAAACTTTTTGACTTCCAAGAAAACTAACTTTTTGGGTACTTTTTCAGAGGTAGAACTGACATTCGGATTCTTAAAGTTTATTCTTTTGCGTTAACTTTGTCTCAAATCCAGTTCATATATATACACCTTTAACGGTTCCCCCTCTTTCACTTTCTTCTTCATCTTTCACTTTCTTCTTCATCTGCAAAAGCTCCTAACCTAAATTCACCCACTAACCACTTTTATTCTTACCTTTCTTCATCACAAAGCTACTAAAAAATGGCCAACCCTAAGCCACGAAACCAACCCGATTTCTCCATGCAACTACACAGGCAACATAATCAGGTTGCTCTGTTAGCATCTGAGAAAGATCCTAGTTTCTCAAATGTTTGCTTGTTCTTGGCTCTATTAAACTACTTCACTTCTCTCACCATAGATCCACCATTATATGAAGACTAGCTCTTAGAGTTCTGGAGGACCTGCCAAGAGGTCATTATGGATGGGGAGAAGACATTATCTGCAACAGTACAAGGTAGGAAAATTTTCATCACTCTAGCTCCCATAAACACTCATTTGAGGCTGGATGATGAAGAAGAAGAATTATCATTCCCAAAATCTTATATGAACTATTCTTTCAAGCAGATGGGCTATGATAGAGATTACTCTGTAAGAACCTTCAGGAAAGGGTAGTCTCCTCCCAGTGGAAGTATCTTCTCCATGTTGTTAATCACTGTTTATCCAACAAGCATGGAGGTTAGGATCAAATTCCAGAGTACCTTTCCTACAAAGTCCATGGAATGGTTCAAGGGGTCAAGTTCCGATACTCTGAATTGGTATATACAAATCGGCTAACTAACTTGGACTCCTTAAAATATTACATATTTCCTAGATTTGCTCAACACACTCTTAACTGTGAACTGGGCTCATAGTTAAGGGAACAGGTAATGTTCTTAAAATAGGACAGGTAAAGCCCAACATCTTTAAAACAATAAGAAAGCCTACTGTGGGCTTCTAAGGGGTAGAAACAGCCCTGGTCCCAAAAATATAAGAGCTCATTGCTCAAAGTGACAACTTGGCAACACAAGCCAATATTGAACTCACACCTTCTACATATGTACCACCCACATAAACTTAAATAACCATCACCTACTCAAATAAATCCAAACGAACCCCTGCACAAACTACTCAGGTTATGTAGGCCCACATATACTCACCCACACAGGAAGAAGTGGACACTATAGCTCCCATTTCTCCTCAGGAGAAAACCACTCCCATTACTTCTTTGATCAGTGCTGAGGTTACTCATGTTCAGCCTAGTGAGCTCATAAAGCCAGCACCTTAAGCCTTCACTCAGAGTCTTAAAACTCTAATAAACAACCTTCAGGGGAAAGCTACCATCTCTAGCCTCTTGACCTTAACCAACCAATCCTAAACCTTGAATTCTAAAATGATGAAGACATGGGATTTAGTGAGTACCATAAGTCTCTTTTCTCCATCCTTACTCAAGATGAGATAAGTGCTCCTGACTCACCCATGTCTATCCCATATCATCCACCCCCAACTGAGGTGGATCTCCCTGAACCTATTCAGGAAGTCCATATGGAAAAGGCTCTCATTTCTGTAATTGATTATATTATTAAGACCTTAACCATGGCAACCCAACCCATTGACACTTCAACTGAAGGTGTCATGGTGCAGGAGAAATCTAACAGCTAAGAACTGAATGCTGGTGATAAGGAAGAAGACTTTGGTCCTATTCTCTAATCCCTCTATGATTCTTCTTATGAAGATGAGGGGAGTCTACAACTAAAGGTGCACAAATTGACCAAAACTTGCACCTATTTAGTTCAAAGGTCAGTCACCTGGAATCTCAGGTGGCTGCCTTACAATAAAGGGTCAATGACTAACAATTTGAGATCATCGATCTCAAGGGCAAGGTAGTTGAGAGACCTCTTAGGAGGATTTAACTAGGGGCACAAGAACATGTGGAATTGGTGGACCTAACCCTTAGCTCACCTATGCAAGAGGGTATGCTACCAAAAATAGGGTAGAATCCTACCTGCAATCATAGAACCTAGGAGTTTTTCTTAGAGTATGGACATAAAGGATTCACCACCCTTACTTGCAGTTGTCCATACTCAGCAACCCTCTCAGGTCCACATTGATATGGACTCACTCATCAAAGCTTGTTTGAGGAAGGAATTCCAAGGGCTATGTCTACCCAATCCTATGATGCTGAGAATAAAATACTAGGATGGAAGTATGTTGCTGATGGAAGAGCCTTGATACTCCTTCGACTTTAGGGGCAGTAAGAAGTCTTCAATTTTCAGACCCTGAAGTACTATGAGAGTCTTCATCTATTCACATGCTACTTTTCAACCAAAGTCAAAATAGGCAAGCTGACATACTAGCTCAGAGGATACAAGACAGAGTGGTTGAAGAGTTCAGACTGAGATCCTTCTTACATAGACAGAGGCTAGCAAGTAATGTCATTGGTCAACTAGATATTATGGTGGACCCTAAGATTAGCTTTGACGGGGAAACTTTAGCTGAATGCCCAGTGGTAAAGCATGTGAACCTTGAGACAGAAACTACTTTAACACCTTCTACCCTCAGTGAGGCACCAGCTAGTGAAGGTGCTTCACAAGCTCTCTCTGGCCAAAGCTCAAGTGCTGAACCAAACAATAAAGAACAAAACTCTCTTCACCTTGAGTCACTGAGGCCTATGAGTGATAGAGAAAAAAGGAAACTCACTCCTAAGGATATTGATGAGGAGGAAAGAGAGAGAAAGAAAAAGCTAGAGAGAGTTCAAGAGAAACCATAGGTTTCATGCAAGCTGCAATCAGAGCTGCCCCCAAGCCAAACACTCAATATGATGAGTTAAGGGTAGTCAGATTGAATTATTTGGGGACTAGAAACTACAACATAGATGAACTCATCTCTCTTCCCTTAGAAGAGTTGAACGAATAGTCTATCAATAGTTCTCAAATGAGAGAAAGGAGGCTGAGGATGCAGAATTGCTCCTTAAGATCAAGGAAAAAAGGAGGAGAAAAAGACTACAAACAACCTCTAACTCTCTCTCTCTCTAGTTCAAGAAAGCCTTGAGAAAGAGGTAGTGGCAACTGAGCAATAACCTAAGGTAGACAAGGAACAAGATACAAAACATGATCAACTACCTGAGTGCCACAGGTCTTAATCAGGCAGCAACACTTCTTCTTTTATCATATAAGTACATAGAGTTTGAGTACCTCAAGAAGCTTGAGCAACAAGTGATGAAAGAGAAAAAGGCTGCTAAGAGAAAGATAAGGGAAGAAGCTGCAAAATCAAGAGCCACTATCAAAGCAAGCTTGAATAAACTACTAATATGCAGAAGATGGTAAGCTTCTTGAAGATGCATGGATTCTTTGGAAGGAGGCTTGGTCTAATTTCTCTATCCATAATGGATGATCACACTAGAGTGATCAAGCATAAGATCAAAAGGGGTGAACTTGTTGACTTGCATTCTCCACCAAGTAAGGCTGGACTTGAAGTTGAGGTCAAGGTTGAACCACAAGAGACAACACAACCTGGACCTAATGCTGAACTCTCTCCCCTTAACTTCCTCTTCCTCTATCTTTCCTCCTCCTCAATCTCCTCAGGAGTCAGTTTCATTTCCCTTTATCACTCACAGGCCTTGGCAACTCAGGGTGGAGAGAGATTTGGCCTTCATTGCCTGATGCAGCAGTCAGGCTCTGGCCAGAGAGAGGTTGTAAAACACCTTCACTAATTGGTGCCTTACTGAGGGTACATGATGTTATTGAAGTGCTTGACTCTGTGACAATGCTCACAGGTTCAGTCACTAGGCCTTCAGTCAAGGATTCCCCTTCAAAGCTAATCTTAGGGTCCACCTCAGCATCTAATTGACCAATAACATTGCCTGCTTGTAATTGTCTTCTCTTATATCTGAGTTCTTCCATGTTCCTGTCTTGAATTCTCTTAGCCAATATGTCATTTTGCTTGTTTTGACTTGGGTTGGCAAGTGGCATATTGACTAGAGAGAGGCTGTCATAGTAGTTTAAGGTCTGAAAATTGAAGACCTCTTAATGACCTTGAACTCTATGTAGTATGAGGGCTCTTCTTTCAGCATCATACATCCACCCATGTATTTCATTTGCATCCCTAAAAGGTGGGTATGACATCGCCCTTAGTATACCCTCTTTAAATAAACTCCGGATAAGTGAGTCTACATCAATGTGAATTTGAGGAGGTTGCTGAGTCTGGAAAATTGCAAGTGAGGTTGGTGAGTCCTCAATGTCCATACTCTGATAAGGACTCCCAGGTTCTGTGATTTCAAGTGAGGTTGGCGAGTCATCAATGTGAATGTGAGTCCTCATCTGTGTTTTGTACCTCTGAGCTAGAATTTTCAGGCACTTGAGATGTATCAGCATGATTTGTCATTGTTGAGCTGATAGAAACTTCACTTGTAGGGTTAGTTACCACTGGAGCTGAAGATGTACTCTATCTTCGTCTTCTCAGCTCAAATCTTAGGTTAGGATCTTCTGTTGATGTGTTACCTGTTGATCCTAAAACATATTCATAAGATTTGTTAAAACAGTTGCTAACCAAATCAAGATCAAATAGCCAATCAAGACTAGAACCTTTCACATAGGGTGTGTGCTCATTGAGATCATATTGGTTGATTCTTCAACTACTCTAGTTCTGAGATTATATACTCTATAAGCCTTAGCTTGGGAGGAGTATCCAATGAAGTGTCCATCATCTGATTTCTTAGCAAACTTGGCTACTTGATCTTTGGTATCCAAGATGTTGCAAGGGCATCCAAAAGACCGGAGAAAATGAATGAAAGGTCTTCTTTTATGCCATAGTTCATAAGGAGTCTTACCATGAGTCTTAACTACTAAAACTTTGTTTTACACATAGCAGGTAGTGTTGAATGCCTCTGCCCAAAAGGTAATAGGGAGTTTAGAGTCAGACAACATGGTTCTTGCAGCTTCAATAAGTGTCTTGTTTCTTCTCTCAGCAACTCTGTTTTGCTGAAGAGTCCTAGGAGCACTATATTTTCTTGTAATACCCTTGTCATCACAAAATGTGTCAAGGATTTGGTTCTTGAATTCAGTTCCTTGATCACATCTTATGGTCTTGACCTTGTGATCAATTTGATTCATAACTTTTAGAATGAAATTCTTCAAGATCTTAGGAGTTTCATCCTTAGTTCTATGGAAGAAAACCCACGTGAATCTTGTGAAATCATCTGTGATCACTAAAAAGTTTAAGGTCCTTCCTAAACTCATTAAACTAGTAGGGCGAAAGAGATCCATGTGTAATAAGTGAAGGGAGTAGTGATAGACTTCTTTACCTTTGGCTTGTAAGACACCAAGTGTTGTTTCCTTTTTAGGCATGCAACACAGTGATCATCACTTGTAAACTCTTTCTTTGGCATTCCATTTACCAAATCATTCTTAATTAGTTTATTCATGTTCTTAAAGTTTACATGGCACATCCTTTTATGCCAAAGGAAAGACTCATTACTATTGGCCTTAGATAGAAAGCAAGAAACTTCTACTGAGGGGGATGTTTCCTGCAAATCCATCTTGTACATGTTCCCTTTCCGGGGTGCTCTAAGCAGGATATGCTCTTGAGGAATGACCACCTAGGCTTGAGAAAAATGCACTCATGCTCAGTAAAGAGTATGTTATGTCTCTGGTCACAAAATTAGGATAGACTTAGTAAATTGTACTCAAGCTCCTTAAGAAAGTTTACCTTCTTAATACCAAGGTTATCATTTGTGACCCTACCCCTTCTAGTAATGTAACCACCAACATCTCCTCTAAAAGCAACTTGTCCTCCATCAATTTTCTCAAAATTCTGAAGCAAGGAGCCATTGCCTGTTATGTGCCTAGAACAACCACTATCAATGATCCATATATTTCTTTTGATCTTCAGGTGTTCCTTCATAATAAAAATAGAATTAGTTACATTTGGAAACCCAAGCCTCATTGGTCTTCCTGAGACCATGGGGATCACTTGCTGTTGTAAATGAAGAATTTTTAGTCATATGGTCTTCCTTTATCTTCCACACCATCTTTGGGAGATTAGACTTGAGATTCAAAGCTTCGGAAGTTTTCATAACTTCGGAAGTTTTGGAGACTAGCCCTTTGGAAGATCTTGTATTCACTGCAGCAAGCTTTAGTGCTTTGGAAGCATTCCTTTCTTCCAAGAGACCAAATTTTCTTTCGAAGGGAATTTTTCAATTGTCTTCATTTTCATTTTGGAGCTTCCAAAAGAAACACTGATTTCTTCCGATGCTTTCTTCTTCTTGTTCTTCTCAGAAGTCTTCTTCTTTGTTATGTTGACATTGCTTTTGGGATTGTAGATGCAATCCTTAGCTAGATGAGAAGTACTATCACACATAATATAGTCAAATTTCTTTCTTCTGAGAGTCTTCTTGTGAATAGAATACTGATTTTGATCACTTTCCATCTTTATCCCATCTTTAATGATGTTGTGGCAAGCCTCCTAAGGTTAAGCTTGCCTTTGGAAGTGGATGGTACATGCTATGTAGTAGTGTTACACAGCTGATCAGTCTTCATTCCTTCACAGGGATGAGTTAAACATGTACTTGATCTCTTGGTACTAGAGTTCAAAGTTATGTCCTTAGTCTTTACCACTTTAAAACCTGTAGAGATAAAGACTTGTTTCTGATTGGATTTTTAATTGGCCATGGTCTCCTGAGCTCTCTTTGATCTCCTTTTTGCTGCTCGGATCAAGTTCTTTCGCTTTGACTTAGTCATCCCTGACTTCTTCCTCTCCTTAGGAGTGTAGTGACCCTTGTTAGGATGATCATCCTCACTCTTCCCAAATCCATCCTTTACTACCTCCTCTTCATCCTCTTCATCACTAGGATCTATGGATGGCAGCTCATCTTGACTAGTTCCACACCTTGGAGATCTTACAGACAATAAAGCGTGTGGAGGAGCTATCTCAGTAGATCCTAGTCCCTGTTTGTTCTGATAACACACTTTGGAATGCAGGGATGATGATATGATGTTCTTGAAGGTCTCTTCTTCAAGAACATGCTTCTCTACCTTGGCTTTGCTGATCAGTAGCTCAGCTTGGCACTCAGTTAACTTAGTAATGAGATCTTTGATTTGAGTCCTGTAGTTGGTATGCTCATGTTTATGAGTTGAAATGGTTTTTTTTTAAGTCTTCTATTTTTAACTTATACTCATTTTCATCTCTTTTGAAATCAGATTTTAATATGTTTAAAGACTCAAAATTAGATCTCATTACTAAGTTATAGGACCTGTATCTATTTACTTTAGCAATTCATTCTAGGGTACAAAGATGTTCCAATACCTTGGCTTTATCCAGATCTGCCATCAGTGCTTACTTTAGAGACACATCTTTTACCTGGAAGTTCCAATCAAAGCCTCATTCTTCCACAGCAACTGCAGCTTACTACTTGGGCTTCTTAATGTGTGAAGCTCCCTTAGTGTAGTTTGGCTTGGGTTGTGCTTGGACACCATTTATTCTGGGTACCTTACACTCCCTAGCAAAGTGTACCATTGGATTACAGTTGTAACACTTCACTTTAATTTTATCCAGCCCAAACTTTCCACTAGATACATTACTAGGAAACTTTATCCTTGTCCTCTTGTAGAACTTCTTGTCTCTGTAAGTGAGAAGATGTATTTGTTGAACTATCTCCATGTACTCCAGGTCATCTGGATGGATGCAGTGAAGTCTTCAAGGGTGAAGAGAAAGTTGCCTGTGCTTTCATCATGTAACACAAAGGCATGTGATGAGCTTGTCTCTTGGAATAGGCTTCCTTGGATATAGCTCTCCTTTGGTGTCTCAGGGAAGGTGATGAAAGGGCCCTTGGTTGAGTTATCAGGATAAGAGATAAAATGGTGTTGTGGTTCTCTACAATCCTTTTCAATCATATGAAGGGCAGAATTTTGTTGACTATTAGAGTTACCAGATGAATTTTGCATGTTCATCTCCATCTGGTAACCACTGAGTATGCCATACAACTCAGTGAGAGTGAGGGTCTTAAGATTTTCAGCCCTCTTAATGACCACACAATAGTGTGTCCATTATCTAGGAAGAGAGGACATGAACTTTGTTAGGACTGTTTTCGTATGGAGTACTAACTGATTCAACATGAAACCAGATCAAATAGCGCGGAATTCTATTTGATTGGCGATCCAATCAGTGAGAACGACAACCTGATCGATCTAATGATTAAACAAATGTTAAGAACGAGTTGAAATCAATCAGGAACGAACTTTGAAGTTGGATGGACGAACCGGAAGCTCTGGACGGCTAGGGTATGATAATATTCGAAGGGTTTTGTTTTTCCATAAATTATGTGGTATTTATAGGTTTTCAGTATTCAGTCATACGACTGAGCCATTAGCATGGTTCTATAGTATGACTGAGTCATGCGTTTGATTCATACGCACGAGTGAAGGTTCAGTCATGCGACTGAGTCAATCTTATGTCTTAGTCATATGACTGATCCAGTCACCTAGTTCATTCATGCGACTGGTCCATAAGTATGGTCCATTCGTGCGTCTGGTCCATGAGTATGGTCTATTAGCATGAATACCACAAGACTAAGTCGAACACCTTTCTGAATCATTATTGGCTCAGAACTATGCACAACAACCTCAAACCTATATATAATGTTCATTCATATGTGTAATAATAAATACTATAAGAATATGATAAAAACAACAGTAAATAAACATTCAAACCCATATATCTCATTACATTAAGTTCTTGTATTATACATGTGTAAAAAATGAAAGACATAGACATTTACGTAGATAAACTAGGGACATCGTGTATCAACAAACTCCCCCTTGAACCTAGTTCACCCTATTGTCTAACACTCTTCATATGTTCTTGAAACATCTTGCACTTATCCTCTTTGGTGACTTCAACATGTATCTCAAATGCAAAATAGAGTCATATGACATGTTCGAACTGGAGAGCTTGTACAATGTCTTGAGTATCATAGAACAGTGGCCACTTGTATAATGTATAAACATCATTAGCTAACAAGTTGAGGCTGATGCTTTAGCATCACCTTTAGATTCATACTCGTCATTATCATCCTTCTTTTTCTCCTCTCCACTATCACCCGCTTCCTCCTCATTATCTTCATCCTCGGATTCATCATCACTGGATTCGTCATTGTCGTCTCCAGCATCATCACCATCTCCCTTTATCTTCAGAGGTTCAGTCTTCTTTCCCTTCAGCCTTAGCATTATCTTCTTGTTCTTCTTTTCCAACCCCTCAATCCTCTTGGAGGATGCTAGAACTAGCTCATTTTGAGCTTGTAGCGCCTTATGACCTCGAACTAATGCTCTCTCATGAGCTTCGTTCTGCTCAGTGAGCTTGGCAATTTGCTTGCCCTGTGCTACATTGACCGCCATCAGCTAGTCCATCTGGTTGGCCCTAAGATCATCTGTCGCTAACAACTTGAGCACTAGCCTGTTAAGGCTTGCTAGCTTTTCCTCTAACCAAAAGTAGGTAGAGTAGTGCCCTGTAGAGGTGGGAATTAGGTGGAAGTTCTGGCTTGGGGAATGGTTGGGGTAGTTATGGATATGGTGTAAATGGGTGTAGAAATGGGAATGGATTGTGGAGGTATGGTTTTGGGTATAGAGGGTGAGGAAGATGTAAGTGTGGTGGTGGGTATGTCGGTGGTGGTGGTTATGGTAGTGGTAGCTGTGGTGGTGGTAGTTGTGGTGGTGGTAGCAGTGGTGGTGGTAGATTTGGTGGTGGTAGCTGTGCTGGTAGAAGATCTCAAAAGGATGATCTTCTGTCTTTTCCCTTTCTTGCCGTGGGGAAGGGCCATTCTCTTCCTCCTAGACCCTTAGCAATCGGGGCTCCCCCTGGGCTAATGGGTTGGTCGGGTGTATAAGTTGGGTCTCTCTCTTCAGTATCAACACCCTTTGACCCAGCTTGCGGGTACCAACCACCTCCTTTCCTTTCTCAGTGGCTACCCACTTGCTTCCAACCTGCCTCACAAGAGGCTCCTCCTCCGATCCATCCTCTTCTTCATCCACATCAAAATTCTTGATGTCCTCATTAATCAGGAAGTCCTGGTGGATGGCACCTTGCTCAGATCCACCAGGAGCTGAAGAACTACTCTGCTGAGGTGGTGGTGGAATAATAGACGTGTCGGTGACTCTGGATTGACTCCAGCCCTCATCTCCACCAACTTGACCATGATCCTGGTTACCATCATCATCATTTTCGTCATACGGAATCATTACATTCTCAACGTCGGAGTTGCTATCATTGTGGCGCCACTTTTTCCTAGCTGGCACGACATAGGCGATGTTAGCCAGATGACCGAATAACCTCCTCACTGGGGGCTTAACCTGCTTACCCTATATACCTTCATCCTGCCTAAACTGGTATCATCCATCACCTCCAATGACACCTCATCATCCTAAACTGGGGATACATGCAGAATCCCTCCTTCCCCTTAGACTCGATGTTCTCCCTCATGTAATTGAAGAACATCTTGGAGAAACCGAACGGGTGGTTGAGCACCAATGCAACAAAAGCATTCTGAATCTGGTCGCTCATCTCATCGTAACCACCGCGTCGAGAGGCTATGCACTTAAGGATCACATGTGCCAGATACTTGAACGGCGGGCACATGTTGCTCTTGTTAAGCACGCCAACATTGATGTCACTGGCGTACTTAATCCGTAGAAAGCATCCCCTCACAGTCATAGGATGTAGCTTAGTGGGATAGTCAGAGTCATCACCCAAATCCAACACTCTCCTTAAGTCATCCTCCCCAATGTCTATATCCTCTCCAAAAATAGACCTCCGAATCCTAAATGGCTCGACGGATCGGTCAACAACAGCATTCTCCTAGAATGATTGCTGTAGTGAGCGGTATGGTGTGAAGGGAGTAGATATAGGACAGTATATCCTGGATCGTCGTAAGAACTCGATGATCCCAACAAAATCTGAAGCGTTCCTAGAGGACGTTTTGAGATAAGCACAGATGTTATGCTTAGTGCTCATAGTCCATCTATCAGCCATTTCACTGCAACACAAGCAACAAACATGTTAGACCCGTTCATGAGACAAAACAGTTTAGTTTAAACAGGTAAAATCAGACTAGTTCAATCGTATGATTGAACCATACGACTGAATTCAGTCGTACGATTGATCCTCCGACTGAGCTTAGTCGTGTGTCATGACATGCGGTTGAGTCAGTCATGCGACTGAGTCACTGATTGATTCAATCGTGCGATTGAATCATGCGTCTGGCTCAATCGTGCGACTGAAGTTCATCAGTATGTCCTGTTGCATACACACTGTGTGAGTCCAAGATTTTGAATCTTTGTCAAAACAGTCATTTTCACATCAAAATTAGATTCATTAGACGTGCAAAGACCTGTTGTTACACCTATGATCTATTAAGTACACTTTTAAGTCCATTTAGATGTCCAGTTTTAGGGTTATTTGTTTTGGTTCAAGTCTTAAATCATGCGGACACTTTGGATTGATTTAACGTTATCATGTTCCTTGATTTCATCCTCAGTGTACCTGTAGATGAATATATATGTGTTAGCAACAGGGAATCAATGGAGTTTGCAAAGGAAAGTTTGAAAAGGGGTCCTCTATATAGCCGGGTATATGAGAGATTTGAAATAAAGTGTAGGGCTACGACCGACTGACCTCCTTTTATACTATTGTAAGTTTTAGTCGTGTGACTGGACCCATATGCATGGTTCATACATGCGATTGAAGTTCAGTCGTACGAATGCCCTATACGCATTCAACCAATCGTACGATTGGATCATACTGAGGATGCCAATCGTGCGACTCGGCCATCCTCCTGCTCCAGTCATGCGACTAAGCCATACTTGTGGTCCAATCGTGTGATTGGCCCATACTTATGGTTCAATCGTGTGATTGGCCCATACTTATGGTCCAATGGTGCGATTGGGTCATTCTAGTGAATTTGACTTTGTTTGTTCCATTAATTCACATACTTATCTTTGATAATTTGACATTTTGACCACTGATCATCTCAGACATGATCCTTTTAACTGAAAACTTGTTGATCAGCTCAGACGTGATCCTTTTAAATGAAAACCATTTGATCACCTCAGACGTGATCCTTTTAACTGAAAACCTTTTGATCATCTCAAACGTGATCCTTTTAACTGAAACCTTTTGATCACCTCAAGCGTGATCCTTTTATATTTCAAAAACAAGCTTCTAATAGTTAACGCTTGGCTCATTTTGTGACATTCATAGAGTTCAGTCTTATTCCATAGTCCGAAATCGACTCAATACAAACAACTAGAACAAGAAAAACTTTAATTAAACTGAAACAAGACATATTTTTGTGTTTTTCATTTAAGGAGGATTGAAAACTTTTAAATATCACTTAACCGATTTCTCCCCCTGAGTAGAACAGTTCAAACATTTTAATCATTTCTAGAAAGATTCATATGGAATCAGACAGGCATAAAACATAATCATTTGGGACCTTTTATATTTATGACAATAAAAAAGAGTATTATATACATTACACTTAGTCTCTTTCATCTAAGAGTCAAAGGCACTAACATGAAATCATGCTAGTGCTGTTTTGTAGCACACATTGATTTTGACCATCGGGAGATGCAGCCACGATGATTGTCAGTATATTTGTCCACATAAATCCATACACATATTTTTGACACACATTGGTGATAATTTAGGTGTATTAAGTCAACAGGTATTTGGGGATCCCATGCTTATATGGTAATCAACCTTCCTCAGGTGAATTTTGAGCGGTCTACGGGTTTTTGTCAAGAAGAAACTATTCTAAGAGCTTTCAAAGAGATGCTAAGCCTCAGGTCAGTGCCATCGCATAACAGAGAGGCGCAAACAACAATGAATTCTTAGAATATATAGGTTATGCTTATCCTCAGGTTAGTGCCATCGGACAGCAGAGAGGCACACAACCTATCTTCTTGTTAGAGGAATTTTATAATTTATTTAACGCAGCAACGACATCTGTCATTAACTTGATTGCGTTTCACATTTATGATGTGCTTCACTCATAGTTTTGGTCATTCGCACACATTTGTGGCTTTCTCTTTGCTCTTCACCTCTTATTGGAAATTTATTGTTGATTGCGCAGACCAGGGATAAGGTGGGAACCCATAACTTGTTGAGTGATTTAATTTGTGTGATTCACCAATGATGTCTACTAATCTTTTGTGTTGAATCTACCGACACATCATATAATGGACTTTTAACCCCTAGATCTACTTTCTCCATGTAACTGCAGTAACATACTAGCTTACTATCATTTTTCAACTTATTAGGCTCTGACTTCTCAGACTTATAATTTTTCTTTGTCTTTCATTTCTTGGTATCCCAAATGATAAGATGCCTGTGTACTATCATTTTCCAATGTACTGAATTAATTTCTCAGATATGATTTTGTTGCTTTTCAGCTTACCTGCCCGCCCCCTTTTTTTAAGTAATTAAATACTAACTACTGAAACTAAAACTATTGTCCCCCTAAAATTCTAAAACAGAAAATATTTTGTGTGTTTTGATATTTTTAGAACAGAGATAAAAATAAAATAAAAAATTGACAGAAAAATTAAACGAAGAAACATACGAAAGGACTATGAACTCGACTCCTCCAGAATCACATCCTCTTTCTTCTTTACGCCATTGACCTCAAATAGATAGTAAAATCACGGCTTATCAAAAGCTTTTGTATAGAGGTCGGCGCGCTGAAAATCCGTGTTAATTTTAATTACATCGATTAAATGTTTTTTAAAACAATCACGTATGAAGTGATATTTAATGCCAATGTGCTTGGTTTTGGGACGCTGTACCGGATTTTTAGTTACAGCTATGATAGCAGAATTATCAACAAAGATAGGGGTGTTAGTAAATTGCAAACAATAGCCCCGCATTTGCTGTTAAATCCAGATGATTTGAGAACAGTACAGCAGCAACATATTCAGCTTCACATCTTGACAGAGCAACAGACGTCTACTTCTTACATTGCCAGGTGACTAAACGCCTTCCAAGAAATTGACACCCCGCAGATGTGGACTTGTAGTTCATCTTGCATCCACCATAGTCTGAGTCACTGTAAGCTGTAAGCTCAAAGTCATCATCATGAGGATACCACAACCCAAGTGTTGGAGTACCCTTCAGATAACGAAGGATCCGTTTCACCCTAATTAGATGATTTACTTTTGGCTTTGACTGATATCTGGAACATAAACACATGGCGTACATGATATCAGGACGAGAAGCCGTGAGATACATTAGAGATCCGATCATTCCACGATACATGGTGGCATCGACTCAATCCCTATTCTCATCAGGTGCCACATTGTGGTACGTGGCAAGAGGGGTACCAGCAATTGTTACATTTTCCATGTCAAATCGCTTCAGAATTTCCCCCACTTATTTGGTCTGATGTAGAAAGATTCCATTGGGTGTCTGATCCACCTGTAATCCTAAAAAGAACTTCATCTCTCCTATGGCACTCATTTCAAATTCAGCTTTCATCACCGATTCAAATTCTTTACATAAAGATTCGTTTTTGGAATCGAAGATTATGTCATCCACGTATATCTGAACCAGTAGTAAATCACCATCCTTTTCTCTGATGAATAACGTGCAGTCAATTACTCCCCTTCAAAACCCATGTTTCAACAGGTGTGTGGAGAGCTTCTCATACCAGGCTCGAGGGGCTTGATGTAGCCTATACAAAACCTTGTCCAATTTATAAACTCTGTCTCGATGATAAGGATCTTCAAAACCATCTGGCTGACCGACGTATACTGTCTCACGGATTTCACCATATAGAAATGCACTTTTTATATCCAATTGAGACACCTTGATCTTCATTTAGGATGCATAGGCTAGGAAGATCCTAATTGCTTCCATCCTAGCCACTAGTGCAAATACCTCATTATAGTCCACGCCTTCAACTTCTAACCCTTGAACTACTAACTGTGCCTTGTTTCTAATGATGACCCCCTGATCATCTTTCTTGCAACAAAGAATCCATTTTATGCCAATGACCTTTGCACCCTTGGGTCTGTCCACTAGTGTCCAAACTCCGAGCTTTTTAAACTGCAGAAGTTCTTCTTGTATCGTATTTACCCATGCCTCATCTTTCAAGGCATCACTTACATACTTAGGCTCGACTTGAGAAACAAAACACTTATATGCCCCATGATGTATGTATCCATGAAAGGATCTCAGACCTCCTTTGATCAATTAGATTAGGATTTGCAGCGGAATTATACACGAATTAGACAAATTCAAGCAAGAACACAAATGATAATGCAATGGAACAGTACGGTTATAGAGAGAAAAGGTATTTCTGCAAAAGGAATATTTCATTCAATCTCAAGCTTCGGTAAATACAAAATTAGGTCATCCTCCCTTTTATAAGAAAGGGTGACGTCAGCTGATGTCACTTGATAGTGACATCTAACCGTTATTACAACAACTACTGAAATATAACTAAACTACTGAAGATGTCTTACAACAGCTGACATCTTCTTATTAAAGCTAAGTGTAAACTTAACATAACTACTGAAACTTATAACTACTGAACTATAACGTCTGAATAACAGGCTCTTTAGACGTTATACAATAAGTAAACTACTGAAAGAAAGAAAACTACTGAAAGAAAGAAAACTACTGAAAGAAAGAAAACTACTGAAAAGGAAAAACATCATAATAACTGAAGAATACTACTTCAGCTGTTGTGACAACTTCTGAAGTCTTTAGTACTTGTAGTCTTCAGCACTTGAACTTCAGCACTTGAACTTCGGCACTTGAAATTTAGCACTTGAACTTCAGCACTTGAACTTTAGCTGATGCCTTCAGATGTTGTCATCAGCTGATGAAGCCTTTAGCGGTTGTTAAGATGTCTGTGGGACTTAAAAATCTGAATAATATTCATATTCATTATAAAGGTTTTTCTGATCAGGCTCATTGGTTCTTTTAGTCCAACAAACTCCCCCTGAACCAATGCAGCCAAACCTTTAACTTTATTTGAGTCCCACTTATTTGACAGAAAAGTGTCTTTTTCTTCTGGATCAGCAAAGAAATGACCACAGTAAGCACAGGCCAGGGAAGAGGTTTCAAAGAACTGATTGGCAAAGGATGGATGGGAACTCTGTTTTGGGGAACTGGACACAGAGTTGTTACCCCATCCATTACACCTACTTCCCAACTATGAGTCTATAAGACTCTCTCACATAAGCCTCAAGCAAGTCAAGTTGATCCTCCTTGGTAAGGTCTTCGGCTTCTCCCTCAAAAAATGATTCATGCCCATAATACTCAGAGTGGTATTTGACCTGCTTCCTATTTCTTAACTCAATAGTTGTGATCTCTCTATAAGCAAATTCATCAGGGTGATTACCCTCTAGCAGCAACTGGAGTTCATTTTGTCTGACTTCCTCAAGCCTCTTATATACTAAGCCCTTTTTTACCATTTTGTTCTCCAACAGCTTTTGTGGGGGAAGTTTAGCTTTATAGGCCTTCTTGAAGTCTTCTAGGATCTCCCAGGGTGAGACTACAATGGCCAGCATGATCACTGCATCTACGATCTTTTTCACTTGGCCATTGTATCTGTGTGGAATGTCTTTCTTGTGAATCCTATGACTCACCCTGGGATCTGGCCAAAACCTTAATCGCTCTTTCTGATATTGAAAAGTCTGTTTGAGAGCATATAACCTCTGAGCATGTTTTCTCATGGCTATAATGATGAAGTCTGAGAATAAACTTTGTCAACCATCCTTAACACCTCCTTATCGTGCAGTCTGTGCTGTTGCTCTTCTTCAATTTTCACCTTGACTGTTTCCATCTGAAGGTCAGGAGTGATTGTTGATGGTTGACTTTTGGCCTTAGGTAATGAAATGACAGCTGAAATTGGCAGCCTGTCCTCATCCTCATCATCTTCTTATTCTTCTTCTTCAAGCCTCAACACCCTTCTCTTCCTCTTCGGGGGTGCATCATCGGCAATTGGTTTCTTGGGAAAGGGAGTTGGTTTTGAGGGTTGTGATGTGGGTTGTTTTGGTGTGGGAGTTTGAACAGGCTGTTCTAGCATTTTTGTAAGAGAGGCTTTGGTTTGCTTGGCTAGATCATTCCTGCTCCCAGCACCAGCTTCATTTAGGGCTTCTATGATCATTCCTTTAGTGAATGCCTCAGACGAAAAGATCTTGTTGATTATTTCCAAGATGCTGTCCCTGGACCATGATCTGACTTCAAGGACTGATCTCCCCAGATACTTCAAAATGAATCTTGCCATAGCTTTAAGTCTCTCCTTCTCCTGATCACTATAGCAAGACCATCGGAATTCGATCTCCTGAATCTCTAACCTCCTGATCTCAGAATCAAGCTTTGTTGTATCAAAGCCTTGCCTAAACAGCTGATCAATGATTTTATCCATTGACCTGCTGTGTTGGTCATCAGCCTTCTTGATCATATCATCTAGATTCTTCTGAGCAGGAGTTTTCTCACTTTCATCACTCTTCTTTTTCTTATAAGTGACATGAAAGTCCTTCTCTTTCTTAGTCTCCTTCTCTAACTCCTTCTCCTTACCCACCTCTTTCTCCACCTCTTTCTCTTTCTCTTTCTCTTTTACCTCTTTAACTCTTTTTCTCTTGATGACTTTCACTGACTCCCCCTTTTAGGTTGCATTGGTTGCAATGGTTAGAATGTCAGAAAGTTTCTTTGACACAGCATCATCAATCATGGTTTGGATGTTTGAGGAAAGCCTCTCATCAAGGGTTTTATTCATAATATCTCTGATGATGGAAGTGATGAGAGGCAGGGATGTTTGAAAGATAGCAACCATTTGCTCAGAGGGGTTTTGTCCCTGAGAAATGGTGCCAGAAGCAGAGGCTGGTAGCTGAGTATATGGGAGTGGCTCTGTGTGTGGGAGACCTACAGAAGAAGGTGCCATCTCTGGGTAAATGTTGGCAGATGGACTTGATTCTTGAGAGAATTTGGCAAGTAGTTGTTTTAATCTACTTACCTCTTCCTCAAGAATAGTGTTCTGGGCTAGAACATCATAAAAGAAGCCCAGGTCATCATCAGTGTTAGCTGAATCACCTGACCTCCTGATTGTATCAGGATGAACATGTGCTGAGTGTGGATCAGCATGCATATGTGCCCCTTTGTCTTGGAACTGGGGACTTCCTACCTCAGGATGAAATCCTTCATCAGCAGTTGCCTCTGGTGAGGACATAGAGATGTTACCAACTTCATCCTGTTCATGTGCTGAATCAGGAGAAGTGGCAGCCTCACCAGAAGTTCGGATCTCCTCTTCCACACAGGGAGATAGAACATTGTAATCCCTGTGCTGTGGGCTCTCAGCAACATTTGGATCCTCCCTCTCAGTGGTTGAGGTTTGCCCAGTTGTTATAGGTTCTTGGGGAGAGGGTGGAGTGTTGAGCTGAGTCCACACTTTTGCAATTAAAATGGTTGGACTTTGTGGGGTGGTTGCAATGGGAGATAGGGGTGAATCTGTGTGCACCTGGGGAGAGTGGTGCTCTTCAATGGTAACTTCTCAAGTGAGATAGATTCCAGAGATGTGGCTGCCCCGGAAGTGGTTGCTTCAGGATCCTGTTGAGAGGATGCCTGAGCAGTTTGGCTGGTAGAGTCCTTGTAACTACTAGGGGATTAATACCAGTAGCTACTTCCTGCCTTTGTTGTGTAGGGGCATCCTCAGGGGACTCAACTCCCTGAGTAGCCTTTTTGGGCTTTTTGGCTCTTGGCTTGGTGGGGACTTTGGATTTGGGGAGGAGGCTGTGGGTAGGGGTGTAAACGAGCCAAGCCGGCTCGCAAGCTACTCGGGATCGGCTCGAAAAAAGCTCGAATCGAGTTGAGCTTAAACGAGCTCGAGCCCGAGCTCGAGCTCAAATTATTGCTCGTTTACTAAACGAGCTCGAGCTCGAGCTTCAGGATATCGAGCTCGAGCTGGCTCGCGAGCCTAAACGAGCTTTTTGTATATATGTATTTTTTACTTACATATTAAATATATATAAATACATATTTACATAAATTATATTATTAAATATATTATTATGATAAAAAAATAGTTAAATAATATATATTGTGTTATATATAAAAGTATGCTTATAAATAATTATAAAAGTAATTATAAAAAATATAAATTTAATAATTTAACAATAAACTAGCCGAGCTCGAGCCGAGCTCGAGCTTGAAAATTTTCTAACGAGTCGAGCTCGAGCTTTATAAGTAAAACTATAAACGAGCCGAGCTCGAGCTCGAGCTTCCTAAAACCAAAACGAGCCGAGCTCGAGCCTTAGCGAGCTCGTGCTCGGCTCGGCTCGTTTACACCCCTAGCTGTGGGTTCCCGCTACTTGGGTTTTAGCAGCTTGGCAGCCTGTTTGAGGTGGGTGTCTGAGTTGTGCATGGAGTATACCTCAGGCAATACAGCCAAAGCAGGGACTCCTAGGCCAACAAGGCCCTCAGATTTTAATTGTTTTTCAATAATGGCCATGATAAACCTTGGATATAATAGCCATCTGGTATCCATAGGTTTCATAGACATATCTTTTAATTCTAAAAAGATTAATTTAGAAAAATTAAGATTTTGTTGTTCAAGGATAGAGTACAATACCTGCTGCCACCTTGATGACATTTGATCCCATAAAGATGATTTAGGGGCAAGGCAGACATTGACCATGTGAAAGATAATTCTTTCAGGATCATGGAAGTGCTTCTTTAGGATTGTGGAAGCACGGTGGTAGCCTTCATATCCATACTGGGCAAAAGATAGGTCGATGGTGCCATTAGGATATTTAGTGGCAAAGGTGGCATCATTCAGGTTTAGGGTTTGTCGAATGATGTCAGAAGTGATGACCACCTTCTGTTGGTTGATAAACGACTGGAGAATGACCTCGGTGTCATTTTCACCAGTGGTAATGGTGGCGTTTGTCCAGAACTATACGAGGGATTTGGCGTGGATGATTGGGTTGAGAAGAAAGGCCGTTTTGTAAGGAGAGGTAACCATCAGATCGATGGCGGTATCGAACTTGGTCCAAAATGGTGATTTTGTGAGGTAGGCTACATAATTATGGCGTGGTTTGAGCTGCATGGTCGCCATTAATGGGAGAGAGAAGTTTCAGAGTTTTTAAATGTTTAGGTTGTAAGAATGAAAAACTCTGAAGTTAGGGTTAGGTATTTATAGGGTATGGTTATGAAACGACTGATAGAAAACGTCTGAAGGTTTTGGTGTTAGTCATCAGGTGTTTGGAATGACTGATGACATGGTTTTAACCTTCAGAGGTTGTAAACGACTAAAGACTTGGTGTTAGTCATTAGTAGTTGTAAACTACTGAAGACATGGTTTTCGTCTTCAGAGGTTGTAAACAACTGAAGACTTGGTGTTAGTCATCAGTAGTTGTAAACTACTGAAGACATGGTTTTGGCTTTAGTTGTTTTGATATGAAACAACAGTAGTTTGAATCAGCTGAAGAGTAATGTTACTCATCAGTTGTTGTCGTCAATTCAGATGTTTCATTCTGACCTCAACATTTACTCATCAGACTTTGTCTGATTTTCAGACATTTCATTGGCCATCAGCTCTTAGGAAAATTTATTCTTTAGCTCTTGTGAACAAATGTTCAGAAGATCTGTTAAAATAAATTATCCTTCAGAACTTATGAACAATTATTGTCTTCAATACTTCTGTGGAAGATTACACATCAGTACTTTTGGACAAAATTTGTTCTTCAGTACTTATTTGTTAGAGAAGGCATCAGGAGTTATAACCATATTAGTAGTTGTAACTTCATCGGTTCTTTTCAACAAATAATGTACTTCAGTATTTGAAATATTTTAGTCTTCAGTAGTTATGAAAAATGCTGAAGACTAAATAACTCATCAGTACTTATTTTTGACTTTTGTATACTAATGCTCATCAGTACTTGTTATCTGAGAGCATTAGTATTAGTCAATTTATTCCAGCTGCAACATACCAAGCCTCAGTACAAGATTATGAAAAGATGTACTGTCTAAAGGCTTAGTAAATATATCTGCAAGCTCATCAGCACTAGGAACAAACTTTGGATCAATCAGACCTTTTTCATAACAATCCCTAATAAAATGATGTCTGATCTCAATATGTTTGGTCCTAGAATGCTGGACTGGATTCATAACAATACAAAGAGCTGAAGCACTGTCCATTAGTAATAGAGTCTTAGTCTCTGTAATGCCATAATCCAATAATTGATTCTGAAGCCAGGGTACCTGAGATGTACAACTTGCAGCAGCAATGTACTCTGCTTCAGCAGTGGATGTAGCAATTGAAGTTTGTTTCTTACTCTGCCAAGAAACTAAACAATTGCCTAGAAATTGGCATCCACCAGAAGTTGATTTTTTGGTGACTTTGCACCCTGCATAGTCACTATCAGAGAAAGCAACTAATTTGCAAGAGTGCCTAGTGGAATACCAAAGACCTAGAGATTGAGTTCCTTGCAAGTATCTAAAGATCCTTTTGACAGCAATCAAATGGGATTCTTTAGGTGCAGCCTGAAATCTAGCACAGACACAAGTTGCAAACATAATGTCTGGTCTAGAAGCTGTAAGGTACATCAGGGAACCAATCATACATCTGTAAAGGGTTTCATCAACCGCTTTACCTTTCTGATCAACATCCAGTTGTGTGGTGCTGCTCATGGGAGTAGAACAGGGCTTACAGTTTTGTAAATCAAACTTTTTCAAAAGATCTTTCGTATATTTGAACTGATGAATGAAAGTTCCATCAGCCCTTTGTTTGATTTGCAAACCCAGAAAGAACTGTAATTCTCCCATGGCACTCATTTCAAACTATTGTTGCATTAACGTTGTAAATTCATCACACAACTGTGGATCAGAGGATGCAAAAATAATATCATCAACATAAATTTGAACAAGTAGCTTATGATGTCCTATTTTCTTTATAAATAAAGTTTTATCTATGGAGCCTCTAGTGAAATTATTTTGAAGAAGAAAATTTGATAATGTTTCATACCAGGCTCTAGGAGCTTGTTTCAACCCATATAGAGCCTTATCAAGTTTATACACCCAATCTGGATGTTTATTATCCTCAAAACCTGGTGGTTGACACACATAAACCTCTTCTTTTATTTTACCATATAAAAATGCACTTTTGACATCCATTTGAAAAACTTTAAGATTGTGGAAAGCAGCATAAGCTAAGAACAATCTGATTGCCTCCAGTCTGGCTACAGAGGCAAAGGTTTCATCATAATCAATACCTTCTTCTTGTGCAAACCCCTGTACAACCAGTCTGGCCTTGTTCTTGACAATTTGACCCTTTTCATCTGTTTTATTCCTAAACACCCATTTAGTGCTTATTACACACTTACCTTGGGGTAAAGGAACCAGCTCCCACACTTGCTGCTTTTTGAACTGAAGAAGCTCAAGTTGCATGGCTTCAACCATCCATTGTCTCTTAATGCCACATGATGGTTCTTTGGCTATTGCTGACTGATGAAGAGAGCATAGAAGCAGAAATTGGACAACTGACTTCTGGTTGAGACTCCAGCATTGATATCACCAATGATTTATGACATTGGATGATTCTTCAGCTCTTGATAGACAATAAGATCTGTCCAAGTGTTTGTAGAAGATTCAGCAGCAGATGTTGATGGAGATTCTTGAAACCATATAGGAGATGGCAACTCAAATGAAGTAGATGATTCAGAAATCTCATCAGCATTTGTTGTGGATGGAGCTGCTGAGGCTACAGGAGCATTAGGTTTAGTTGACTCAGGCAGTTGATCACTAAACCTGAAAAGGTGAGTACTGTCAGCATCATCATCAGTACCACCAGGTGGAGAACTGTGTGTAGTTGGTGATGGAGTATCAGGAACTACAACAGCTGGAGACTGATAAGGAACATATTGCAATATGTCCAAATCAAATAGCTCCACAGGGTTTTGTGGGATTTTATCCTTTGGAGATTCATTAAACTTCACATGCAAAGTCTCTTCAACCATCTTTGATCTGCAGTTGAAAACTCTGTATGCCTTGCAAGTAGATGAATAACCAATAAAGTACCCTTCATCCACCTTTGATTCAAACTTCTAAAGTGGATTCTTTGTGTTGAGAATATAACAGGGACAACCAAATGCTCTAAAAAATGAAATCAAAGGGGCCAAATGATGTAGCACTTCATAGGGAGTCTTCATCAACCTCTGATTTACTAATACTCTATTCTGCACATAGCAAGCTGTGTTGATAGCTTCAGCCCAAAAGGTCAGTGGCAGTCCTGAATCAGCCAACATTGACCTGGCAGCTTCATTAAGTGTCCTGTTCTTTCTCTCCACCACTCCATTTTGTTCAGGAGTTATTGGAATGCTGAACTGCCGCTTGATTCCCTTTGACAGGTAGAATTCATCAAGTGTGTGATTTCTGAATTCTGTGCCATTATCACTCCTCACACACTTGACTGGAAGGGAATACTGTTTCTCAACATACAACACAAAGTTCATAATAGCTTGTGCAGTTTCATCTTTGGAATGCAAGAAGAAAGTCCATACAAATCTGGAGTAATCATCCACAATTACCAGATAGTATTTCTTCTTTGCCATGCTCATCACTCTTACAGGACCAAAAAGATCCATATGCAACAATTGCAAGCAGGCAGTGGACTTTGGCTCTTCTATTAGAGGGAATGAGACCTTGTGTTGCTTCCCTTATGTTGCTTCCCTTCTTTGGCAATCCTCTTACTAAACCATGATGAATTAGCTGGTTCATGTTTTTGAGATTCACATGACCAAGCCCTCTATGCCATAGAGTAGATTCCTGAGGAGAAGCCTTGGAGAACAGGCAAGGATGGCCTTTTAGATCAATTTTCTTTAACAAATCCAAGGCATATACTCTTCCTGTCCTGTTGGCCTTCAGGAGAGTATGATCATCCAATACCTTGTCAATCAACCTCAAAACTTTGGAAGATAGAATCCTGCAATTCTGACTGGTGAAAAGGGCAATATGACCTTTATCACACATTTGACTGACACTCAAGAGGTTATACTTGAGATTCTCCACATGGTTGACATCATCAAACCTTATTTCACCATTGGAAACAAAGCCTTTGCCGATGATGTAACCCTTAGCATCATTGCCAAAAGAGACAAACCCCTTCTTTTCTTGAGAGTAGTCATTAAGAAGAGAGCTGCTCCCTGTCATATGCATGGATCCTCCACTATCCACATACCAGATGCTTCTTTGGCATGCTAAAGAACCATGCATTCATCACAAGAAACTAGTTAGCTTTTGAGACCCAAACCATTTTGGTTTTGGGTCTATTCTCATCAACAGATTTCATACTAACTGGTTTGTCATGAGTTGCAGCCTGTGGTGAAGGAGATGGTGCAGAAAAGGATTCCTTTGTTTTAGGCTTAGGTTTCCTTTTCTGTGGTTTAATCACAGGAACATCTATTTGGTTGACTCTCCCCAATAGATGTTGAACCATCATAACAAGTTGTATCTGATTGTTTGCTAAAGCCTTCAGCTCATCAGACACATCAGTGCTTGATTTTGATGGATTCCTGGGTTGCACCATCCTCCTATGAACACCTTTAGCTGTTTCCTGATTAACCCCTTCCTTCTTTTTGGATTTCTTTAAGGATTTTAGGGTTTCAGGTTAAGATGCTGCTGGTACAAACTTGGTTTCAAACTCAACTTTCATTTTGTTAATTTTCTTTTTAATGCTCTTATCTTAGTTTAGAACCCTTTCTATACCAGCAATCATCAGTGAGATGATTGAATAAGCCACATATTTCACATGGCTTTTTCTTCATCTTTTGTTGATCAACTGCTGAAGAGCATGAAACTACTGAAGATTTGTTCTTCAGTACTTTCTTCCTTTCAGTACTTGTGAAAAGTACTGAAGGATTCTTAACTACTGAAGATTTGTTCTTCAGTGGTTTTCTATCAGCACTTGGAGGTTTCTTCCTTTCTGTACTTGCAGAGTTCCTGATAGATTCTTCAGTAGTTTTCAAACCCTTTCTACTTTCAGTAGTTTGGGTTTGTTCTTCAGGTATTGTAACTTGCAATTCAGTACTTTTAGTACTTTATGAGACAACACCTAAAGTGATCAACTCTTTCTTGATCATGTGACTGTCAGCATTTGACCTCTCAACTGTATCAATATCAGCTGATTGGTTTTTTGAGGTATTAATGTTGACTTCATCCTTTAATTTTGGTGCATTATCAGAGGATGAATCACATGATGAGGTGGATTGGTTATTGCTTTCTCCTTCAAATTCTACTTCTAGCCTGGGAGTAAAATCTGTAGGAGGAGCAGTGTGATTATAACCAATTCCAAACTTCACATTGGAAGCTGATTGCTTGCTGAGAAGCATTTCACAACCCTTGCAGGAAGTTACCCAGCATTCACACTCTACCTGGGTAGATGCAAGAGTTTCTTTGAGGTCCTTATACTTCTCTAAAAGTACCTCTTCCTTAGCCTTATTATCAGTGATTTGACATTTTAATTTGTAAATCTCATCATTCTTTTCATTTAGCACAGACTCAAACTCAGCTTTTCTTTTGGAAATTATGTTCTCTAGCTCAAGATTTTTGTTAATTAAAGCTACATTTGCTTCTCTAATAGATGCAAATGTGGCTATGCATGATTCAGAACATAACTTGGCCTTGGCCTCTGAAGATACCTGTGATGTTGGAGCATTTGAAGTTGAACCATCAGTAGACTCCAGGGCCATGAGAGCAAGATTTCCAAAAGGTTGTCACCACCATGTTGACCAGCACCAGGAAACAGTTGTTCATGATGACCAGACATATCATCTGGTAAACTGCTCCAGCCAATAACACCAGGGGTGAAAAGCTGTGATATGGTTGAGATTGAGATTGTTGATGAGATTGAGATGGTTGAGGCTCAGGAAGGGCATGTGGTTGTTGAGAAATGTGTGGTTGAACCTGACTTGTCTGAGGCATGTAGAAGCAGGGGTAAGGATATGGCATAGGACTTTGAGGAACAAAATATGCAGGTGATGATTGAGCTTGTGATGGATGACCGGAACTGGTGGAATGTTGCCCTTTGTTTTATGAGTTATTACTTGGGAAGGTCACAAAGGGTGCAGATGAGTTAGATCCAGATGATCTACACTCTCTTGCAAAGTGTCCAAGCCTATGGCACTTGTGACACCTCAACTTGCTCTTGTCAAAACCAACTTTTGAGATCTGATATTGATCATTACCATTTGGCTCAAAATATCCATCTCTTCCAGATCATCATCCGAAATTCCTTTCAAGTCCTCCATCAAAAAGCACAAATTATCACCACTACCACCTGAACTACCATCCACACCAACAAAAGCGTGTTCTCCAATGTTAGTAGAGAAATCAATATGCTCATAATAGGAACCTTCTGATGCAGCATACTCTGACTCCTGACCTATCAGTGCTGTATTGCCTGATACAAAGTTATCAGTGAGCTTTCCAGATGAAGACAACTTCCTTTTCTGTTCTATCTCTCTTTCAAATGTCAGCAGTTTCCCATGAAGTTGGGTGAGAGATAGAGTGCTCAGATTTGCACTAGAGCGTAGGACAATAGTGTATGTGTCCCATCTCTCAGGAAGGGATCTGAGGAATCGGTTATTCATCTGACTGTTTGTATATTCTTGTTTGACCATTTTCAGCTCAGAAATCAAACAGGAAAATCGCTCAAACTGTTGAGTCAGAGACTCACCCTTCCTATGAGAGAATGTCTCATATTGTTAGGCAAGGATTTCCCTAGTATTTGCCAAGACCTCATCAATTCCTCCAAATTGTTCTTTCAAAGCAACCCAGAGGTCATGAGCAGTTTCATGATGCATAAGCCCTGAATAGATTTCATTAGGCAGTGCCATGGCCAGAATTCCATGGGCTTTAGCATCAATTTCGAACATCTTTAGATCTTCATCCGAATACTGATCAGGTTTCTTCGGAACCCTCTCATTTGTTTCCGGAGTACTCACCATAGGCTTGTATGGTCGATGCACCACAGATTTCCAACAACCTGCGCTGTTGATAGACAAGTGATGGAGCATACGTCGTTGCCATATGTTATATTCACTCCTAACAAGCATCGGAGGCTTTGTTAAGGAGCCAGTATTGTGAGGATCATTGGTTGGTGTCACCATTTCACAAATTCAGGTAAATTCAAAGTAATTTCAACAAATCTAGCTCAAAACCACGTAGAACCTTAGATTAATTGACTAGAAGCAACAGAAATTCAAACTCTATAACCGATTCTTGCAAATTTGCTAATTCGATCAAACGTAGATATCAAAAGAGCAGTTTCAATGATCAATTGTTAAATCGATCAATGATTAACCAGCTCTGATACCATTTGAAAGGATCTCAGACCTCGTTTGATCAATTAGATTAGGATTTGCAGTGGAATTGTACACGAATTAGACAAATTCAAGCAAGAACACAAATGATAATGCAATGGAACAGTACGGTTATAGAGAGAAAAAGTATTTCTGCAAAAGGAATATTTCATTCAATCTCAAGCTTCGGCAAATACAAAATTAGGTCATCCTCCCTTTTATAAGAAAGGGTGACGTCAGCTGATGTCACTTGATAGTGACATCTAACCGTTATTATAACAACTACTGAAATATAACTAAACTACTGAAGATGTCTTACAACAGCTGACATATTCTTACAAAAGCTAAGTGTAAACTTAACATAACTACTGAAACTTATAACTACTGAACTACAACGTCAGAAGAACAAGCTCTTCAGACGTTTTACAATAAGTAAACTACTGAAAGAAAGTAAACTACTGAAAGAAAGAAAACTACTGAAAAGGAAAAACATCACAACAACTGAAGAATACTACTTTAGCTGTTGTGACAACTTCTGAAGTCTTCAGTACTTGTAGTCTTCAGCACTTGAACTTCAGCACTTGAACTTCAGCACTTGAACTTCAGCTGATGTCTTCAGCACTTGAACTTCAGCTGAGTGAGTTTTCGTTTTAAAAGTATTAAAATTCCTTGTGTAGTTGTAATATGAAAATACTCTTTTCATAAGACCTTTCCCTTTTACTTCCATACATGAGCATACATCGTACATACAACAAGGTGTATATTTTTTCTTTCATTCATTTGGTACTTTTATCATTATCTTTCCGAGTCTTTTGCGACAACAGGGTCGCTCACCTCATTAGAAATCTTAATGATTGCACTTTATCCGAGTCTTTTGCGACAATAGGGTCGCTCACCTCATTGTCAATCTCAATGATTGACCCTGTGTGCATCCTTCAGGGTAGCTAACCCGCATCACAGTTGAGCTAACGACAACAAGGCCGTGCACCTCCATACATTTTATTGCAAGAATTTCATTCATAAATTTACATTCCACTTTTCTTCATCATTAATCTTTCACTTTATTAATGATAATACTTTACGTTACGATCATAAACATACCACGTAAAGTCATACAATGTTAATGATATTAATAAAAATAATAATAAAGATAACAGTAATGATAATAATAATAATAATAAGGAATCATAAAGACAATCATGATTATGCATGGAAATAAGCATTTATTAACCCTAGTCAAACATTGTTCCAAACCCTAATTGCACAGACTCCCATAAAATTCTTGAAAATAAATTCTAAGCGTTGGGCGCATGAGCCCTATGTGGGCGCATGGGCCTCTCAGACACATGAAGTCACTTAGGAGCATGGGAGGTCCAGGCGCATGGTCACTATTGGGACGCATGAGCCCCAATACTTAGTCATTTAGTCAGAAATCCTGGGTGCATGAACCACTGTTCAGGCGCATGAACTATACTTAAAATTTTCTAAGGTACTATTTAGGCGCATGGGATACTATTCGGACGCATGAAGTCTTAGGCGCATGGGAACACTTAGGCAGTTTAGTTCGTTGGACGCATGGGCCAACCTTAGGCGCATGGGCAGTCTTAACACATTAACAATATTCATAATCAGCCTCAAACCCTAATGTAGCATATTCTAGGCTTAGTTCTAACATTCTAGGCATAAAAACATAAACATATATCATAATCATAACATCAAATGCGCCCAAATCACACTTACCCACATACATATTCAGAATATACTTATGGGTGTGAAACCCAATTTTATAAAAAAGTACGTACATGCATTTCCAGCCCCAAAATCAGTTAAAACATGCAAAAATGGGGGATCTAGAACTCACCTTGTGCAACTTTGGGTGTGTCTCCCTTTTTAAACCCGTATGCAGCGAATTCACACACCTAAAAACCCACCAAAAACACACACACAAACACATAAGCACATAACCGAGACTAGAACTATTTATAACTTCACAAAACCAATAATTCTTACTAAAAACTTCGAATTTTCCTGCTTCTTCTACAACTTCCAAGAGTTTTCTGCTCTCTCTCTCTCTAGAACAAAATGGAAGAAGTGTGTAGGCAAGAGTGGGCGGCCATGCCCACTTTTGTACCAACTTTTTGACATTTTGCCATTTTGACACTTTTGACCCCTTTACTTAGGTTATCTTACATTTCCTTTCTTTTCCTTTACTTTTATTCCTTCCTCATATCTTAAAAAAAATGATCGGGTGTTACAAATCCACCCCCTTTATAAAGGTTTCATCCCCGAAACCTGTTATTCCTCCAACAGATGTGGGTAATGCTGTCTCATCTCCTCTTTAGTCTCCCACGTAGACTCGGATCCATTTCTGTGCTTCCACTGTACACGCACAAGAGGGACCACTTTATTCCTTAACTTCTTCTCCTCACGATCAATGATCACCACTGGTTGCTTTACGTAATTGAGCCGTTCCCAGTGGTACAACCATATCCGCGTCTGCTAGACACTTCCGCAGATGAGATACATGGAATGTCGTCGGGTAGTTATAGCCTATAGGCCACCTCTCCTACTCGAGCAATGATTCGGAAAGGCCCTATGTACCTCGGGCTCAACTTGCCCCCCTTTCTAAACCGAATGATACCCTTCCAAGGTGAGACTTTTAACATGACTCTATCTCCCAACTGGAACTCAATCGGTCTACATCTCTTATCGGCGTATGACTTTTGTCTATCTTTAGCTGCCTTCATAATGGCCTTGATCTTTTCTAGCTTTTTGGTCGTAGCCTCGATCACTTCGATACTTCCTAACTCCTTCTAACCAATGTCGCCCCAACACACGGGCGTTCTACATCTCTTACCGTATAGCATCTCATAAGGTGGCATACCAATACTGGCATGATAACTATTGTTATATGAGAACTCAGCTAACGGTAAGTGGTCATCCCAACTTCCTTTAAAGTCAATGACACATGCCCAAAGCATGTCTTCAAGTGTCTGTATGGTTCTCTCTGACTGACCGTCCGTCTGAGGATGATAAGCCGTGCTGATGTGTAGTCTCGTCCACATCGCATCGTGGAATTTCTTCCAAAACTTAGATGTAAACCGAGTGTCACGATCAGATACAATAGAAACTGGTACGCCATGATGAGCTACAATCTCCTTGATGAATAAATCCATGAGTCTCTCTGAGGAATAAGTCTCTCGGATCGGTAGGAAGTGAGCTCTTTTCGTCAAACGATCAACTATCACCCATATAGCATCATACCCTCTTGGGGTACACGGTAACTTTTTAATAAAGTCCATGGTGATATGCTCCCACTTCCATTCAGGTATATCCAAAGGTTGGATTTTCCCGTACGGCTTCTGATGCTCCGCCTTCACTTGCAAACAAGTAAGGCACTTACTCACGTATTCCGCTACGTCACGCTTCATACCCGGCCACCAATAATTCTTCTTCATATCATGGTACATCTTGGTAGCACTGGGATGAATGGAGTACAGAGTCTTATGAGCCTCATCCATGATCTTTCCACGTAAGTTCTTGTAACAAGGAATCCACATCCGCCCATATCGGGTTCTAACACCGAGAGTGTTTTCAGCCAACTCTATGACTAGGCCTTTCATCCTTTCAGAGTTAAGATGATCTTCTTTCATCACCTCATATTGAAACTCCTTGACTTACGTCATCACATCAGAGGTCATAATCAACTGATAAGCCTTCACCCGAATCAGCTCGGGTCTCTCCTTTCGGCTAAGGGCATCTGCAACTACGTTGGCCTTGCCCGGATGGTAATGGATCTCACAATCGTAATCCTTTATGAGCTCCAACCATCGTCTCTGCCTCATATTCAAATCTTTCTACTCGAAGAAGTACTTTAAGCTTTTGTGGTCAGTAAATATAGTACACTTCGTCCCGTATAGGTAGTGCCGCCAAATCTTCAAGGTGAAGACCACAGCTGCCAGCTCAAAGTCATGAGTAGGATAAGTAACCTCATGAACTTTCAACTATCAGGAGATGTAGGCTATAACCTTCTCTCGTTGCATCAACACGCAACCCAACCCTGAGTAAGAAGCATCCGAATAGACTACCAAGTCCTCGCTTCCTTCGGGTAAGGATAAAACAGGAGCTTGAGTTAACCTCATCTTTAACCCTTCAAAAGCCTTCTCCTGATCTTGACCCCATACAAACTTCACATTCTTACGGGTCAGCTTAGTCAATATAGAAGCTATCTTGGAGAAGTCTTGGATGAATCTTCAATAATATCCCGCCAACCCCAAGAAGCTACGGATTTTGGATGGCGTCTTTGGAGACTTCCATTGCACTACCGCCTCCACCTTTGCCTGGTCTACCATAATCCCCTCAGGATTTACCACATGACCTAAGAATTGCACCTCACGCAACCAAAAAGCACACTTAGAGAATTTGGCATACAACTTCTCTCTCCTAAGTGTCTCTAACCTCACGAATGTGGCCGGCATGTTCTTCCTCACTTCTTAAATAAATCAGGATATCATCAATAAACATAATCACTGATTTATCTAACATCAACCGACACTGTTCATCAAGTCCATAAAGGCAGCTGGCGCATTAGTTAAACCAAAGGACATAACGAGAAACTCGTAGTGTCCATAACGCGTACGAAAAGCTGTCTTATGGATATCTTGCTCCTTTACCTTCAGCTGATGGTAACCAGATCGAAGATCAATCCTGTAGAACCAACTAGCACCTTGCAGCTGATCAAACAAGTCATCAATCCTCACTAATGGATACCGATTCTTGACCATTAACTTGTTCACTTCACAGTAGTCAATACACATCCTCATACTCCGTCTTTCTTTTTGACGAACAAGACCAGAGCACCCCAAGGAGAGATACTCGGTCTAATAAACCCCTTATCGAGCAACTCCTGCAGTTGCTCCATCAATTCCTTCATCTCGGAGGGAGCTAGACGATACGGCGCCTTAGCAACAGGTTGGGCACCGGGTATCAAGTCAATCTGGAACTCGATCTCGCGGTCCGGTGGCACACCTGGTAAATCTTGTGGAAACACATCGGAAAAGTCACGCACCACCGGTGCATCGGACAATTGTGGTGTTGACATGTCCACAACCTTGACGTAGGCCAAACAGGCACTACATCCACGCCTCATGCACTTCCCCGCTACACCATCGAAATCACTTTCGGAATCATCGTAATTCTATCACCGTATATCGTCACCGAACTACCGTTGAGCGCTATCAGTCTAATCATCTTCTTTTGACACACGATGTTTGCTTCGTAGGTTGCTAACCAATCCATCCCTAGTACTACATCAAATCCACCTAGGGGCATCACATGTAACTTAGCAGCAAACCTACGACCCTCTAGTTCTATGGCACAGTGCTCTATCATATCAGTAACTCTAGTGGACTTACCAATAGCAGTTTCTACATCGAAGGGCTCATCAATACGTCTACTACAAACAGGCAATTTAGCACAAAAAGTAGCAGAAATAAAACTCCTATAGCACCAGAATCAAATAACACAGAAGCAAGAGTTTGATTACTAGAAACGTACCTGACACAACATCGGGGTCCGTCCTAGCCTCCTCCCTGGTCATGGGGAAAGCTCTGGCGCTCGCCTTCCGCCCTTCAGTCCCGGTCGTCTTCTTCGCCCCGAAACTCTCAGCCCTTGGCTTCTTGCATTCCCTACTCATTTGGTCCTCCTCACCACAGGTATAACACTTCAGCGCCTTACAGTCTCTGGAGATGTGGCCTGGCTTCCCACACTTGAAACACACGTTGAGCCCCAACCTGTACTCACCCATATGCTCCTTCCCGCACTTGCCACACCCCTTGGGTCCCGAGCTTGATAACCCCACCCTACGATCATATATTCTCATCTTCTTGTTGTGCGGGATGAAACCACCACGCCCGAACCGCTTTCCGTTCCAGTTTCGATCACCACCACTAGCTTTCTTCACCTCCACCACCGTCACCTCCTTCTCATCATAGAGCCTCTCGGCCAAATCCACTGCCGACCTAAAAGTGCTTGGTCGGGCAGCAATCAAGTGCCTACGAATGTCGGCTGGCAATCCCTGGATGTACCGATTGATCTTTCGGGACACCGGTGTCACCTGATCCGGTACCAGTCTCGTCATTTCGTTAAATTTGGTGGCGTACTGCTGGTGGGTCATGGTTCCCGCCTCGAGTTGTAGGAACTCCCTCTCGATCTTATCGAGTTCCTTGTGAGGATAGAATTCCTCAATCACCAATTGCTTCAGCTCTTTCTATCGCATCTTCCCGATGGCTCTAGCACCCTCAGCTTGGGCAATGTTGTCCCACCAACACAACGCTGAGTCAACAAAGGAGTGAGTCGTGAACTTCACCTTCTGGTCTTCGCGACACTCACTGATTTCCAACACCGCCTACATCTCCCTTACCCAGCGGTGAGCGGCAGCAGCATTGCCATTGCCATCGAAGGTCAGGGGCTTGCACCTTTGGAATGCCCTATAACTGCACCCCTTGGTAGTCACCCCCACTACATCTTCCTCTTCTTCGTTAGATAATACAGTCTCAGCTCTGGTCGTTCCTCCTCCCCTCTGCTCCCCTTGCCCATTGATTCTTTCCTATTCTCCTTCTCCTTTCTCTCCTCGCTTCTTACAGCCCTGATGACTTCAGTCACCACAGACGGTAAAACTGTTTGCATGACCTGGTGCACTTCATCAGCAATCGCCTCCCTAGCTGAGGCGTTCAGGCTAGCATTCTCATTTTCCTCGCTTCGGCCAAGAACCTCAGGGTTCTCATGAGTCATCTCAGGAGCCTTAGCACTACTCCTAGTGACACGTGGCCGACCTCTGCCTCTAGCAGCCTTGGAAGATTTTTGTCCAGCCATTTCCTAGATGCTATAAGATTCAAACACTAACACGGTCATTTAAGGCAATGGCTCAGTTTATGTCAAGTATAGTAAGTCCCTAATTACAGTGGCCAGTTATGATTAGCCACTTACTGTACTCTTAACACCCCAAGCATTTCCTTTCCTCACTATATTAGTATCTAAATCTACTAAGAACACATAAGTCAAATACCACACGCACATAATACTGATTAACTTCAAGAAAATGAATACCTGATGGCACGAAGCTACTCGGGCTGACATTTCTCTTTCTATCCCATTTTAAGTTTAAGTTTAGGTTTTTAAAAATAATTTACCCAATTCGCTTAAACTTTGGCTCCGATACCAACTTGTAAGTCCCCGTTCCCGCAGACCTCACAGTTGGTCATTCACAGCAATAATTACATAAAACGTGACATATTACTAATTTAAGCAGCGGAATTAATTTAACAAAAGCCATTCATTTCATTACAAACACTGTTGTTAAGCAATACACCATGGTTTAATCAGATTACAAAAGAATCGTTCGATTGCATTGCAAAACAACAGTATTATCATGTAAGAATGGAAGTCAGTCATGCCCCACCTAATAGCTTCACCCGTGTGCCATTCTCAGCAACAATTTACCTCCTAACTGAAAATGCATAAAAGTCAGTGTTGCTGAGTGAGTTCTCGTTTTAAAAGTACTAAAATTCCTTGTGTAGTTGTTATATGAAAATACTCTTTTCATAAGACCTTTCCCTTTTACTTCCATACATGAGCATACATCGTACATACAACAAGGTGTAACTTTATTTATTCTTTCATTCATTACATACTTTTATCATTATCTTTTCGAGTCTTTTACGACAACAGGGTCTCTCACCTCATTAGCAATCTCATTGATTGCACTTTATCCGAGTCTTTTGCGATAACAGGGTCGCTTACCTCATTGTCAATCTCAATGATTGACCCTGTGTGCATCCTTCGGGGTAGCTAACCCGCATCACAGTTGAGCTAACGACAACAAGGTCGTGCACCTCCATACATTTGCTTGCAAGACATTCATTCATTCATTTATGTTCCACTTTTCTTCATCATTAATCTTTCATTTTATTAATGATAATACTTTACGTTACGATCATAAACATACCACCTAAAGTCATACAATATTAATGATATTAATAACAATAATAATAAAGATAAGAGTAATGATAATAATAATAATAATAAAGAATCATAAAGACAATCATGATTATGCATGGAAATAAGCATTTATTAACCCTAGTCAAACATTGTTCCAAACCCTAATTGCAAGAATCCCATAAAATTCCCGAAAATAAATTCTAAGTGTTGAGCGCATGAGCCCTGTGTGGGCGCATGGGCCCTGTTTGAGCGCATGGGCCCTTTTCGGGGGCATGGGCCTCTAAGACGCATGAAGTCTCTTAGGCGCATGGGAGGTCCAAGCGCATGGTCACTATTGGGACGCATGAGCCCTAATACTTAGTCATTTAGTCAGAAATCCTGGGCGCATGAACCACTGTTCTGGAGCATGAACTATACTTAAAATTTTCTAAGGTACTGTTTAGGCACATGGGATACTATTCGGACGCATGAAGTCTTAGGCGCATAGGAACACTTAGGCAGTTTAGTTAGTTGGATGCATGGGACAACCTTAGGCGCATGGGCAGTCTTAACACACTAACAACATTCATAATCAGTCTCAAACCCTAATGTAGCATATTCTAGGCTTTGTTCTAACATTCTAGGCATCAAAACATAAACATATATCATAATCATAACATCAAATGCGCCCAAATCACACCCACCCACATACACATTCAAAATATACTTACGGGTGTGAAACCCAACTTTATAAAAACGTGCGTACATGCATTTCCAGCCCCAAAATCTATTAAAACATGAAAAAATGGGGATCTAGAACTCACCTTGTGCAACTTTGGGTGTGTCTCCCTTTTTAAACCCTTATGCAGCGAATTCACACACCTAAAAACCAACCAAAAACACACACACAAACACATAAGCACATAACCAAGACTAGAACTATTTATAACATCACAAAACCAAGAATTCTTACCAAAAACTTCCAATTTTCCTGCTTCTACTACAACTTCCGAGAGTTTTCTACTCTCTCTCTCTCTCTCTCTCTCTAGAACAAAATGGAAGAAGTGTGTAGGCAAGAGTGGGCGGCCATGCCCATTTTGTACCAACTTTTTGACATTTTGCCATTTTGACACTTTTGACCCCTTTACTTAGGTTATCTTACATTTCCTTTCTTTTCCTTTACTTTTATTCCTTCTTCAAATCTTAAAAAAATGACCGGGTGTTACAAGTCCACCCCCTTTATAAAGGTTACGTACCGAAACCTGTTATTCCTCGAACAGATGTGGGTAATGCTGTCTCATCTCCTCTTCAGCCTCCCACGTAGACTCGGATCCCTTTCTGTGCTTCCACTGTACACGCACAAGAGGGACCACTTTATTCCTTAACCACTTCTCCTTACGATCAATGATCGCCACTGGTTGCTCCACGTAATTGAGCCGTTCATCCACTTCAATATTCCCTAGTGGTATAACCGTATCCTCGTCTGCTAGACACTTCCGCAGATGAGATACATGGAATGTCGGGTGAATTCCACTTAACTCATCGGGTAGTTCTAGCCTATAGGCCACCTCTCCTACTCGAGCAATGATTCAGAAAGGCCCTATGTACCTCGGGCTCAACTTGCCCCGCTTTCTGAACCGAATGATACCCTTCCAAGATGAGACTTTTAACATGACTCTATCTCCTACCTGGAACTCAATCGGTCTACGTCTCTTATCGGCGTACGACTTTTGTCTATCTTTAGCTGCCTTCATAAAGGCCTTGATCTTTTTCTAGCTTTTCGGTCATTCCCTCGATCACTTTGATACTTCCTAACTCCTTCTGACCAATGTCGTCCCAACACACGGGCGTTATACATCTTCTACCGTATAGCATCTCATAAGGTGGCCTACCAAGACTGGCATGATAACTATTGTTATATGAGAACTCAGCTAACGGTAAGTGGTCATCCTAACTTCCTTTAAAGTCAATGACACATGTCCGAAGCATGTCTTCAAGTGTCTGTATGGTTCTCTTTGACTGACCATCCGTCTGAGGATGATAAGTCGTGCTAATATGTAGTCTCGTCCCCATCGGATCGTGGAATTTCTTCCAAAACTTAGATGTAAACCGAGTGTCACGATCAGATACAATAGACACCGGTACACCATGATGAGCTACAATCTCCTTGATGAATAAATCCATGAGTCTCTGTGAGTAATACGTCTCTCGGATCGATAGGAAGTGAGCACTTTTCGTCAAACGATCAACTATCACCCATATAGCATCATACCCTCTCGGGGTACAAGGTAACTTTATAATAAAGTCCATGGTGATATGCTCCCACTTCCATTCAGGTATATCCAAAGGTTGGATTTTCCCGTACGGCTTCTGATGCTCCGCCTTCACTTGCAAACAAGTAAGGCACTTACTCACGTATTCCGCTACATCACGCTTCATACCCGGCCACCAATAATTCTTCTTCATATCATGGTACATCTGGGTAGCACCGGGATGAATGGAGTACCGAGTCTTATGAGCCTCATCCATGATCTTTCCATGTAAGTTCCCGTAACAAGGAATCCACATCCGCCCATATCGGGTTCTAACACCGAGAGTGTTTTCAGCCAACTCTGGGACTAGGCCTTTCATCCTTTCAGAGTTAAGATGATCTTCTTTCATCGCCTCATCTTGAAACTCCTTGACCTGCGTCATCACATCAGAGGTCATAATCAACTGATAAGCCTTCACCCGAATCAGCTCGGGTCTCTCCTTTCAACTAAGGGCATCTGCCACCGCGTTAGCCTTGCCCAGATGGTAATGGATCTCGCAATCGTAATCCTTTATGAGCTCCAACCATCGTCTCTGCCTCATATTCAGATCTTTCTGCTCAAAGAAGTACTTTAAGCTTTTATGGTCAGTAAATATAGTGCACTTCGTCCTGTATAGGTAGTGCCACCAAATCTTCAAGGTGAAGACCACAGCTGCTAGCTCCAAGTCATGAGTAGGATATTTAACCTCATGAACTTTCAACTGTTGAGAGATGTAGGCTATAACCTTCCCTCGTTGCATCAACATGCAACCCAACCCCGAGTAAGAAGCATCCGAATAGACTACCAAGTCCTCGCTTCCTTCAGGTAAGGATAAAACAAGAGCTTGAGTTAACCTCATCTTTAACTCTTCAAAAGCCTTCTCCTAATCTTGACCCCATACAAACTTCACATCCTTACGGGTCAGCTTAGTCAATGGAGAAACTATCTTGGAGAAGTCATGGATGAATCTTCGATAATATCCCGCCAACCCCAAGAAGCTACGGATTTTGGATGGCGTCTTTAGAGACTTCCATTGCACCACCGCCTCCACCTTTGCCGGGTCTACCATAATCCCCTCAGGATTTACCACGTGACCCAAGAATTGCACCTCACGCAACCAAAAAGCACACTTGGAGAATTTGGCATACAACTTCTCTCTCCTAAGTGTCTCTAACCTCACGTATGTGGCCGGCATGTTCTTCCTCACTTGAATAAATCAGGATATCATAAATAAACATAATCACTGATTTATCTAACATCGGTCGACACACTCGGTTCATCAAGTCCATAAAGGCAGCTGGCGCGTTAGTTAAACCAAAGGACATAACGAGAAACTTGTAGTGTCCATAAAGCGTACGAAAAGCTGTCTTATGGATATCTTGCTCCTTTACCTTCAGTTGATGGTAACCAGATCAAAGATCAATCCTTGAGAACCAACTAGCACCTTGCAGCTGATCAAACAAGTCATCAATCCTCGGTAATGGATACCGATTCTTCACCGTTAACTTGTTCAATTCACGGTAGTCAATACACATCCTCATACTCCCGTCCTTCTTTTTGACGAACAAGACCAGAGCACCCCAAGGAGAGATACTCGATCTAATGAACCCCTTATCGAGCAACTCCTGCAGTTGCTCCATCAATTACTTCATCTCGAAGGGAGCTAGACGATATGGCGCCTTAGTAACAGGTTGGGCACCGGGTATCAAGTCAATCTGGAACTCGATCTCGCGGTCCGGTGGCACACCTGGTAAATCTTCTGGAAACACATCGGAAAAGTCACGCACCACCGATACATCAGACAATTGTGGTGTTGACGTGTCCACATCCTTGACGTAGGCCAAACAGGCACTACATCCACGCCTCATGCACTTCCCCGCCACACTATCGAAATCACTTTTGGAATCGTCATACTTCGATCACTGTATATCGTCACCGAACTACCATTGAGCACTATCAGTCTAACCATCTTCTTTCAACACATGATGTTTGCTTCATAGGTTGCTAACCAATCCATCCCTAGTACTACATCAAATCCACCTAGGGGCATCATATGTAACTTAGCAGCAAACCTACGACCCTCTAGTTCTATGGTACAGTCCTCTATCATATCAGTAACTCTAGTGGACTTACCAATAGCAGTTTCTACATCAAAGGGATCATCAATACGTCTACTACTAAGAGGCAATTTAGCACAGAAAGTAGCAGAAATAAAAATCCTACTAACACCAGAATCAAATAACACAGAAGCAAGAGTTTGATTTACTAGAAACGTACCTGACATAACATCGGGGTCCATCCTAGCCTCCTCCCTGTTCATGGTGAAAGCTCTAGCGCTCCCCTTCTGCCCTTCAGTCCCGGTCGTCTTCTTCGCCCCAGAACTCTCAACCCTTGGCTTCTTGCATTCCCTACTCATTTGGTCCTCCTCATCGCAGGTATAACACCTCAGCGCCTTACAGTCTCTGGAGATATGGCCCGGCTTCCTACACTTGAAACACACTTTGAGCCCCAACCTGCAGTCACCCGTATGCTCCTTCCCGCACTTGCCACACCTCTTGGGTCCCAAGCTTGATGACCCCACCCTACGGTCATCTATTCTCATCTTCTTGTTGTTCGGGATGAAACCACCACGCCCGAACCGCTTTCCGTTCCAGTTTCGGTCACCACCACCAGCTTTCTTCACCTCCACCACCATCACCTCCTTCTTATCATAGAGCCTCCCAGCCAAATCCACTGCCAACCTAAAAGTGCTTGGTCGCGCAGCAATCAAGTGCCTACGAATGTCGGCTGGCAATCCCTGGATGTACTGATTGATCTTTCGGGACGCCAGTGTCACCTGATCCAGTACCAGTCTTGCCATTTCATTAAATTTTGTGGTGTACTACTAGTGGGTCATGGTTCCCGCCTAGAGTTGTAGGAACTCCCTTTTAATCTTATCGAGTTCCCTGTGAGGACAGAATTCCTCAATCACCAATTCTTTCAGCTCTTTCCATCCCATCTTCCCGATGGCACTGGCACCCTCAGCTTGGGCAATGTTGTCCCACCAACACAACGTTGAGTCAACAAAGGAGTAAGTTGCGAACTTCACCTTCTAGTCTTCGCGACACTTACTGATTTCCAACACTGCCTCCATCTCCCTTACCCAGCGGTGAGCGTCAGCAGCATTGCCATTGCCATCGAAGGTTAGGTGCTTGCACCTTTAGAATGCCCCATAACTGCACCCCTTGGTAGTCACCCCCACTTTATCTTCCTCTTCTTCGTCAGACAATACAGTCTCAGACTCTGGTCATTCCTCCTCCCCTCTCCTCCCCTTGCCCGTTGATTCCTTCCTATTCTCCTTCTCCTTTCTCTCCTCGCTTCTTACAGCCCTGATGACTTCAGTCACCACAGATAGTAAAACTGTTTGCGACCTGGTGCACTTCATTAGTAATCGCCTCCCTAGCTGAGGCGTTCAGGCTAGCATTCTCATTTTTCTCGCTTCGGCCAAGAACCTCAGGGTTCTCATGAGTCGTCTCAGGATCCTTAGCACTACTCCTAGTCACACGTGGCCGACCTCTGCCACTAGCGGCCTTGGAAGATTTTTGTCCAGCCATTTCCTAGATGCTATAAGATTTAAACACTAACACGGTCATTTAAGGCAATGGCTCAGTTTATGTCAAGTATAGTAAGTCCCTAATTAAAGTGGCCAGTTGTGATTAGCCACTTAGTTTACTTTTCACACCCCAAGCATTTTCTGTCCTCACTACATTAGTATCTAAATCTACTAAGAACACATAAGTCAAATAGCACATGCACATAATACTGATTAACTTCAAGATAATGAATACCTGATGGCACGTAGCTACGCAGGCTGACATCTCTCTTTCTGTCCCAGCTTCAGTTTAGGTTTTTGAAAATAATTTACCCAATTCTCTTAAACTTTGGCTCTGATACCAACTTGTAAGGCCCCGTTCCCGGAGACCTCACAGTTGGTCATTCACAGCAATAATTACATAAAATGTGATATATTACAAATTTAAGCAGCGGAATTAATTTAACAAAAGCCATTCATTTCACTACAAACACTTTTGTTAAGCAATACACCATGGTTTAATCAGATTACAAAAGAATTGTTCGATTGCATTGCAAAACAACAGTATTATCATGTAAGAATGGATGTCAGTCATGCCCCACCGAATAGCATCACCCGTGTGCCATTCTCAGCAACAATTTACCTGCCAACTAAAAATGCATAAAATTCAGCGTTACTAAGTGAGTTCTCGTTTTAAAAGTATTAAAATTCCTTGTGTAGTTGTTATATGAAAATACTCTTTTCATAAGACCTTTCCCATTTACTTCCATACATGAGCATACATCGTACATACAACAAGGTGTAACTTTATTTATACTTTCATTCATTACATACTTTTATCATTATCTTTCCGAGACTTTTACGACAACAGGGTCACTCACCTCATTAGCAATCTCAATGATTGCACTTTATCCGAGTCTTTTGCGACAACAGGGTCGCTCACCTCATTGTCAATCTCAATGATTGACCCTGTGTGCATCCTTCGGGGTACCTAACCCGCATCACAGTTGAGCTAACGACAACAAGGTCGTGCACCTCCATACATTTGCTTGCAAGACTTTCATTCATAAATTTACGTTCCACTTTTCTTCATCATTAATATTTCACTTTATTAATGATAATACTTTACATTACGATCATAAACATACAACGTAATGTCATACAATATTAATGATATTAATAACAATAATAATAAAGATAACAGTAATGATAATAATAATAAGGAATCATAAAGACAATCACGATTATGCATGGAAATAAGCATTTACTAACCCTAGTCAAACATTGTTCCAAACCCTAATTGCACGGACTCCCATAAAATTCCTGAAAATAAATTCTAAGTGTTGGGCGCATGAGCCCTGTGTGGGCGCATGGGCCTTGTTCGAGTGCATGGGTCCTGTTCGGGCGCATGGGCCTCTCAGACGCATGAACTCACTTAGGCGCATGGGAGGTCCAGGCGTATGGTCACTATTAGGACGCATGAGGCCCAATACTTAGTCATTTAGTCAGAAATCCTAGGCACATGAACCACTGTTCAGGAGCATGAACCATACTTAAAGTTTTCTAAGGTACTGTTTGGGCACATGGGATACTATTCGGACGCATGAAGTCTTAGGCGCATGGAAACACTTAGACAGTTTAGTTAGTTGGACGCATGGGCTAACCTTAGGCGCATGGGCAGTCTTAACACACTAACAACATTCATAATTAGTCTCAAACCCTAATGTAGCATATTATAGGCTTAGTTCTAACATTCTAGGCATCAAAACATAAACATATATCATAATCATAACATCAAATGCGCCCAAATCACATCCACCCACATACACATTCAAAATATACTTACGGGTGTGAAACCCAACTTTATAAAAACGTACGTACATGCATTTCCAGCCCCTAAAATCAATTAAAACATGCAAAAATGGGGGATCTAGAACTCACCTTGTGCCACTTTGGGTGTGTCTCCCTTTCTAAACCCGGATGCAGTGAATTCGCATACCTAAAAACCCACCAAAAACACACACACAAACACATAAGCACATACCGAGACTAGAACTATTTATAACATCACAAAACCAAGAATTCTTACCAAAAACTTCAATTTTTCCTGCTTCTTCTACAACTTCCAAGAGTTTTCTGCTCTCTCTCTCTCTAAAACAAAATGGAAGAAGTGTGTAGGCAAGAGTGGGCGGCCATGCCCACTTTTGTACCAACTTTTTGACATTTTGCCATTTTGACACTTTTGACCCCTTTACTTAGGTTATCCTACATTTCCTTTCTTTTCCTTTACTTTTATTCCTTCTTCATATCTTAAAAAATGACCGGGTGTTACATGAGATGTAGCATGCATTAGCCACTGCTTCGTTCCAGAATTAAATCGGCAGCTTCGAATCTGCCAACATTGTCCTCACAGTTTCAATCAAGCTTCGATTCTTGCGTTCAGTAGCTCCATTCATCTATGGAGTGTAAGCAGAAGAGAATTGATGAACAATCCCTTTCTCTCGACAGAAAGCCTCCATCCACTGATTCTTGAATTCAGTCCCATTGTCTAAACGTATTTTCCTCACTTTCAGCTTATACAGTGACTCCATAGTCGTAACTAAACGTTTGAATGATTCAAACGTCTCTGACTTGGCTTTAAGAAACATAACCCAGGAAAATCGTGAGTAGTCATCAGTGACCACAAAATAGTACCAATCTCCTGTAATGCTTTTGGTATTGACAGGGCCAAACAAATCCATACACAACAGCTCCAATGGAATCTCAATAGAGTGAACTTTCTTAGATTTATGAGATTTCTTGGTTTGTTTCACTTTATTGCATGCTATACAGAAATCTGGAAGCTGAAAGTTCTTGACTGTTATGCCTTCAACCAGTTGATTTTGAACCAAATGATTCATCTTCCTGGGATTAATGTGTCTCATTCTCCTGTTCCAAGAAATAGAATCCCTCTCTGTGGCTTTGGACAGGAAACATTGAGCAACAGACTCAGTTGTTGAGGCTTTTGACATATCCAAGACATACAGATCGTTATATCTTGAAGCTGACATTAGAACATTCTCCTCAGGGATCACATAATCCTTCTTCGGAATGTAGCATCTCTTATTATCAAAAACAACTTTGAATCCCTTGTCACAGATTTGAGAAACTAAGAGTAAATTATTCTCCAGTTGTTGAATGTAGCTGACTTTATCAAACTTCACTCTCTCATTTCCCGCTTCACCTTGAGCTGTGATATAACCTCCTTTATTTCCTTCAAAAGATACATGTCCCCCTTTGATTTGTTTGACATTGAAAAGGAGAGACAGATTCCTGATCATGTACCTGGATGCCCCACTATCAATAATCCAGGTGTTAGTGATAGAGCTGTAGCGGACAACCTGCACAAGAATAGAAATGATTAGTTCAGGAGTGGGACCCAAGCTTTAACTGGCATGGGTTTCCCAGAGGCATCATACATTACAAACTCCACCCACTGTCCTTCGGAAGAGGAAGACACATTCTTACTCAGCTTGTCCTCACTTTCAGACACACCTGTTGATTTAGCTTTTCACAAACCAGTTTTATGTAATGCATGTTTGTGATAAACAGATGACTGGTTTATTGTTTGAACTTTTGGTTTAACTTCCTCCCTAGGTGTTTCCTCAGTTAACACAACTTTACTAGGGGCTTTTCTGTGTTGACTTTGGTGTTAGGAGGGGTAACCGATCTTGGTTTAGTAGACCTTGGTTTATTATCATGAAAAATTTCAACTTTCCTTCTAGGTGTTTGATAGGGCTGTAAACGAGCTGAGCCATGCCGAGACAGGTTGGGTTCGAGCTCGAGCTCGAAGCTTATCGAGTCGAGCCGAGCCGGCTCGAAAATTTTAATGAGCTCAAAACACCGGCTCGAGTTCGGCTGTGAAAAGCTCGAGCCAGCTCGTGGCTCGTTCGAGCCGGCTCGATTAAAAAAAAATTTCACATTAATTTATATGAAAACATAAAAAATATATATTAGAGCTTTTATCTTTTGTTGAGTACTCTGTACTTAGGGAACAAAGATTATTATTTTGAATATAAACAATTTACTATCAAGTTGTATATTTTTTAAACAAAATATTACATGTTTCTAAAAAGAATCTATTTTTATTTGAAGAAAACCTTTCTAAAATCCTAATATAAAAATAATAATCATAATAATAGTAGTAGTAATAATAATATTTTTTATTATACTATATAAATATAGATATATATACATATATTTTATGCACCGAGTCACGAGCCGAGCCAACGAACCGAGCCACGAGCCAAGCTCGAACCGAGCTAACCCTGGCTCGAGTTCGGATCGTTTAGAATTCGAGCCAAGCCGAGCCGGCTTGTTTAGATACGAGCTTTTTTCGAGCCGAGCTTTTTTCGAGCTTTTCTCGAGCGAACTTCGAGCCACGAACTTTTTGTACAGCCCTAGTGTCTGATAGTAAGGACAATTTAGAGAAATATGTCCTTGTTCTCCATAACTATAACATGATATTCCTTCAAATGGTCTAGGAGATCTTTTTGTGGGGAAGAGGGTGGGCTAGATTTTGTCTCTTGCTTCTCAACTATAGGTTTCTCACCTTCTTTGACAAATTTTATTGATTTTACATTTTGATTACCTTTTACTTTCATTTTGTTGAGATTTTGATGATTAACTGTTTTAGAATGAGTTGGTTTTGAAATATTAACTTTTGAGCCCAACCCAAGAGTAGCCTTGCTATTCTCTTCATCCCTAATATCAGAGACAGCTTCATTTGTAGTGCCCGAACTAGATCCCTTCTGTTCAGTAACAGATTGCACAGTTGGAACTGTGGAATCTGGATCACTAACTAGAGGAGTAGTCACCACATGATCCTTGATAGGATTATTATTTATAGGTCAACATTTTGTGTTCAAAAGGATCGCATGTGGTGGTGGCACTACTTTATAACCTAGCCCCTCCCCATAGTTTCTCTCTTTGACTAAGTTCTGAACAATATGAGAGGAACTAGCTAGACTATGTAGTTTTTGATTTAGCGATTCAATTTCAACTTGTAAATCGCTTTTTCTTTTTTAGTTTCTCCAATTGTTGAAATATAGAATTAATGTCATTTGCTTGATTAAAGGTAACAACCTTAGTTTCCCTAAGTTGTTTTCCTAACAAATCAAGTTTTTCTTTAAAACTGCTTTCATTATGTTTTAACACTCGGTTAGCTTCAGTGCATAATTTCAAATCATTTACCAGACTGTCATTATGATCTAACAACCTAGAAAATTTTAAGTCCATGCTTTCACGAAATTTATTACATTCTCCACAAGCATAATTATTAAACAGTTCTTCTTTAGAACATACCTATGATGAGCTAGAAGTGTCAGCCATAAATGCCACTTTAGATTCCTCAAAGACAGGAGATTTCATGCTATCAGCAGTCAATTCATCTTCAACCAAATGATCCACGGCATCCATAGCTTCTTCAACTTCTGAATTTGCATTTTCAGCTATGTTATCTCCTTCACTTGCTGACCCATCATCAAGATCTTCTACCATAGCCACATTTGCGTCTCCATCAGACAGAAATCTGAAAGACCAGTCCTGTCCTTCGTCACCTTAGGAAACCAACACCTTAGTATCCTGACTTGTTGATGCTACCTTCTTTTCTTTGTCCTGACGGTTGATCGATGAAAAAAGGTTACCATTTCCGGTCTTTTTAGGTTTCACGCACTCTCTTTTGAAGTGACCCTTTTCACCACAGTTGAAGCATGTAATTTTTATTTTATCAAAACCAAAAGTTGTGTCTTTGGTAGCAACCAGATTCTTTCCCGTCTTCTTCACAAATTTCTTAGCCCTTCTAATAGCACTGGCTAAGACCCACATGATATCCATTCTTTCCAGCTCAGTTTCATCTACCTGCTCATAATCTTCATCGGCTAGATGACAATTTCTGATCTTACCTGCAACTAAACCATCATAAGAGTGTACCACTGCAGCGAGAAGATCCATATGCTCTTTTACTACTTCAACAGTAACATTCCCTAGATTTTCAGTCTTCAGCTTGATGGAATTAGAGTCAGGAATAACGTATTGGGCTCCAGATGAACCTGATGAATCACTTCCCGAAGAGCTGCTTTAAGAGGTTCTAGATGTGTTGGAAACAAAACCTGTCAGAAGAGGTGCTCTAAATCAAACTGGGTTAGGAGTAACATTACAGAGTAAAGGATGCTGAGTGTAAGATCCTTTCTTTGACTTGTATTTCAACCGTAGTTCCTCCTCCCTTAATTTCAAGATGAAATCATTTATGTCTAAGGTTGCAAAGGTATCATTCTGTCTCAGATTAGACACAAATGGATTTCATTTATCCGGCTGACCATCAGCGAAACTTGATACTTTATCCTCAATAGATGTTGTCAAACCATGAGTATGCAGCTCAATCATCAAATGATAAAATCTATCAATAATATCATCTAAGCTCTCATTTCCTATTAGGGAGAAGTTATCAAATTCCTTTTTGAGACCTTTAGCCTTCAGCGCCTTCAAGGTTGCATTACTATCGTATCTCTTTTCTAAAGCTTCCCATAACTTCTTAGATTGTTTATGTTTTGAAAACTGATGGAAGATATCTTTAGGAATTGACTGAGTCAACAAAGCGCAGGCTTCTTCTCAGCGTTGTGAGCAACCTTTTGTCCCTCATTCTTACCACCCAAGGTCAGCTTTACCCCATTAGCACCAACTGGTATAGTATAACCAGTCTCAATGGCTGTCCGTAGATTCGAATCAACACCGTTCAGATAGATTTCAAACCGTTGCTTCCATTGTCGGTATTCATCCAAAGTCAAAAGTTTACGTGGTTTGTTATGATTCCCAATCTTATTTTCCAGAAGTAGTAGATTCTGGATACGTGAATCCTTCCCAACAGTAAACGCAGATTTCTGATCTTCCAATGATATCAAACTTGGAAAAATTTAGTATAAGACAGAATCAAATGTGCGATTGAAGAGTACGACTGAGTTCAATCGTGCGATTGGGGAGTGCGACTGAGTTCAATCGTATGATTGAGGTCAATCGTACGATTGAGGGATGTGAATGAGTTCAACCGTGTGGGTTAGCTTAATCGTGCGAATGAGCAGTACGACTAAGTCCAGTCGTGCGGTTAAATGGTACTATTAGGATTCAGTCGTGCGATTGAGCTAATCGTGTGACTGAAACTACTGTGGATGAAATTTTTGAAATTTTGGACACTTTGAAACCAAAAAACGATTTTTCACCAACCCTAATCTGTCATACGTCAAAAATAATGAAACTTTAGAATTAGGAGCACTTCATAAACACCTTTTGAACCAAAAACACCAATCTTTTGAATTAAAACGTTACTTTTACCAAGAACACTAATCGAATCCACGAAGAATCACGAGCCAAAGCTCTGATACCACTTGTTAGGACCGTTTTTGTACGGAGTACTAACTGATTCAACGTGAAACCAGATCAAATAACACGGAATTCTATTTGATTAGCAATCCAATCGGTGAGAACGACAACTTGATCGATCTAACGATTAAACAAACATTAAGAACGAGTTGAAATCGATCAAGAACGAACTTTGAAGTTGGATGGATGAACTGGAACGCTCTGGACGGCTAGGGTATGATAATATTCGAAGTGTTTTGTTTTTTCAAGAATTATGTGGTATTTATAGGTTTTCAGTATTCAGTCTATGACTGAGCCATTAGCATGGTTCAGTCGTGCGACTGAGTCATGCGTTTGATTCATACGACTGAAGGTTCAGTCGTGCGACTGAGTCAATCTTATGTCTTAGTCATATGACTGATCCAGTCACCTAGTTCAGTCGTGCGACTGGTCAATAAGTATGGTCCATTCGTGCGTCTGGTCCATGAGTATGGTCCATTAGCATGAATACCACAAAACTAAGTCGAATATGTTTCTGAATCATTATTGACTCAGAACTATGCACAACAACCTCAAACCTATATATAATGTTCATTCATATGTGCAATAATAAATACTATAAGAATATGATATAAACAACAGTAAATAAACATTCAAACCCATATATCTCATTACATTAAGCTCTTGCATTACACATGGGTAAGAAATGAAAGACATAGACGTTTACGTACATAAACTAGGGACATCGTGTATCAACAAACTCCCCGTTGGACCTAGTTTACCCTATTGTCTAACACTCTTCATGTGTTCTTGAAACATCTTGCACTTATCCTCTTTGGTGACTCTAGCATGTATCTCAAATGCAAAACAGAGTCGTATGACATGTTAGAACTGGGGAGCTTGTACAATGTCTTGAGTATCATAGAACAGTGGCCACTTGTATAACGTATAAACATCATCAGCTGAAAAGTTGGTAAGCCACATTGGGTCAAATACCCTAATAGTCTCAATATGTCCATCTCTGTTCAAAACTATAACGGCTTCCCCCGTTCTCCAATCATAATACCACCACTTGAAGTGAGGTGTGAAATCCCATGACATCTCCCTCAAGAAATCTTAGACATTGTATTTGGAGGTCTCCACTTCAACACCACCTTCCTTCTTCTCAAGATCGACTCAACCTCAGTCTTATGAAGAAACCTCCTTGGTTGTTAAGGTTTGAAGTTGACCCATCTAGTGTGGTATTCCTTCCTTAATGCCATCTCAAACCATCCAGCCATTTTCCTTGGGTTGGCTTATAGCAGATCTAGGCAAGCTAGTCTATTTAACTCAAATCCCGGAAGAGTCTTCAGATCATATGGATATCTGAAGTACTCGATCCCTTTCTCTCTCTTCACTGCATATACATCTAAGTCCACAAAATACGCCCAACTGATAATCTTGCCTGACACTTTCTAATGTTTCTTAACTTTGTACAGCTTGGTGTAGGCACTTTGCTTTGGAGGTTTTCGCTGAGCTGTTATCTCTGCTAAACATGCAGCCTATTCAGCTTTCTTTAGTTCTACATCAGCATCTGCAGCTTGAGCTTTACCTTCAGCCTCTTCTTTCTCAGTCGCTTTCTTATCTAACTTGGCGAATGTATTCCTGACAAATGTCTTACCCAGGTCAGGGATAACATTGCCATCAAAGTCAGTATACTGAGGATATGATCTGACGTGGACATCCTCAATCTCTATCTCATCCACACCTTGCAGCTCCTCATCACTATCAACATCCACTTCAGGAGCGTCTTTGACTATCTCGTCCGAATTCAGTCTGAACATCTCTGCGAGCTGTTTATCTGAAAGGTCATGGATAATCTCCCCTTCTTCTGAGTGTAACTCACAGACCGTCTAACAATCCCTTGAAAATCAAGAATCATTGTAAGTTGAGTCTTGATTTGCTGAACGGGAGTGACATCATACTCATCGGCCTGTTGAGTTTCATCTGTTTGATTAAACAATCAACAAATCACACATTAATGAATAATCAAGACATTACACACAAATAATCATTATTTACATTAATGTAACACCAAGTTCAATTACAAAAAGTTTCAAAGTACATAAACTATCTTAGTCATTACTTTTCTCTTGAACTTTAGGCTCATCAGTTTGAGGAGCTGAGGAAGAGGTTCCTTGATCTTCATTCCTTTTAGTGTGCCTCTCCCTCGCTGATTGAGTTGAGGCTGATGCTTTAGCATCACCTTCAGGTTCATCCTCATCATCATCCTTCTTTTTCTCCTCTCCACTATCACCCGCTTCCTCCTCATCATCTTCATCCTCGAATTCATCATCACTGGAATCATCAACATCATCTTCATCATCATCACCATCTCCCTTTATCTTCAGAGGCTCAGCCTTCTTTCCCTACAGCCTTAGCGTTATCTTCTTGTTCTTCTTTTACAACCCCTCAATCCTCTTGGCGGATGCTAGCACTAGCTCATTTGGAGCTTGCAAGGCCTTGTGAGCCCAAACTAATGCGCTCTCATGAGCTTCGTTCTGCTCAGTGAGCTTTGCAATTTGCTTGCCCTGTGCTGCATTGACCGCCATCAGCTGGTTCATTTTGTTGACCCTAAGATCATCCGTCGCTAACAGCTTGAGCACTAGCCTATTATGGCTTGCCAGTTGTTCCTCTAACCCAACAGTGGGTAGAGTAGTGCCCTGTAGAGATGGGAATTGGGTGGAAGTTCCGGCTTAGGGAATGGTTAGGGTAGTTGTGGATGTGGTATAAATGGGTGTAGAAATGGGAATGGATTGTGGAGGGGTGGTTTTAGGTATAGAGGGTGAGGAAGATTTAAGATGGTGAGATGTTAAGTGTTTTGTGAGAACTGAGGAGATTTAAGATGCTGAGTGTTATAGCACTTAACAGATCAAATAGGGAACCGGGGTTTAAGAGTTAGGATGCAAAGAACACAAGTAAGTAAGAGACAGAACTTAAGAACAATATATATAAGGTTTTCAAGGATGATGTATATTAATCTAAAGTTCTCTTACAAGAGTTACAATGCATAAGAAATAACTTACAAAACATTGAGATACTTTATACTACACCCTACCATCGGCTATACTTGGAAAGCTAGTTAGAACATTGAAAGACAACAAAATCAATGTAGAGTCAAAATGCAGATTACCTTTTGACTAGTGACTATGACATGCCATAGCTCACATCCTAATGCAATACAAAAAGGATAAAAGTACATAAAGTAGAAAGTTACAGACAAAGACCTCAATGTACAGTTACAAAAGCATGGACCTTTTCACCAACTTATGCAAGTTAGTGAGTCTTCAGAGTTGCAAAAGTTGGTCAGCTTTTGTAAAAGTACATCAGAGAAAAGCATGTTCTTCTAAGTCTTCGGAAGAAATCATTCTTTGCTTCATTAGGCTTCTGAAAACTTTGCCTTTGAAGCTTTGGAAGACTTCATCTTTGGCTTCGGAAGATTTGGTCTTTGGCTTCGGAAGACTTTATACTTAGAATATTTCTTGTGCAGAGTATAAAGCTTCCGTAGGAACTTTTAGCTTCGGAAGATTTTATACTTAGCATAATTCTCATGCAAAGTATAAAACTTTCGTAGCAGTTCTACTTGGAACTTGGTGCATGCATGTTGGAAGCCGTTTGTTTGCTTTTGTTTTATCAACCTCTATATAAACCTTACATAAACTCTTATGCTTCAAAGACAAAGTCTTTCGAAGCCAAAGACTATTTTCTTCCAAAGACAGAGAATACATGCTTTCACTGATCACCTTTTGATAAAAGCTGAACTACTTTCCGCTGCCATCTCTGAATACTCATCAACTTAGATAAGTTGGTGTAAAGGCCCATACTCATGTCGACTGTATATTAAGGTCTTTTGTCTGTAACTTTCTACTCTCGTACTTTTATCCTTGTTGTAATATACTAGGATGTGAGCTATGACATGTCATACTCACAAATCAAAAGGCAATCTGCCTTTTGATTATACATTGATCTTGTTATCTAGATTAGTGTTTCTAGCTGGCTTTCAAAGTATATCTGGCTGTAGGATGTGGCATAAAGTGTCTCAAGTATTTGTATTTCTATGTATGCTTTATAACACTTGTAAAAGAAATTGAGAGCAATATACATCATTCTTGAAAATCAATATTATCTTGTTCTTGTTCTTGTCGCATATTACTTGTGTTCTTAGTATCACCATAAACTCAGTTTCCTATTTGATCTGTTAAGTGTTCTAAGTCTCTCCTCACTGTGAAACTATTGTACTGACCCATTCTAACCGGTCCTGCATGTTGTTTTCATATAATGTAGATGGACTTGTTTAATTTCCATGAACTTGCATTGTTGCCAAAATAGAGCTATACATAAGTCTAATAGATATATCACATCATCATAACCAACTAGTCGGGGCTCCATGTTTTTCCTTGCACAACACTCCCATGTCTCAAGTCTTCAGGATGATGTTAAAGCGACACTTCGAGAACTGTAAAATAAATTGATTCTATTGAATTTGAGTTAGATTTTGCTAGCATATGTAGTGAAAGTATTTACTTTCATGTCTTGTAAAATTACAAGATACATCAATACATCCATCATATTTTACTAATACTTCTATACCAAGTATTTCTTCACCCTCTACCTAAGGACATTAAGGATCGCTGTCAATTTACAACTGTAACACCTGGATATTTTAGAAGATGTAAAAGAAGAATAAAAAGAAGGAAATGCAAATTAACCCAAGTGGAGGGGTTAAATGCATCAAAGAGCAAAGTAATATATTAGATTTTGTACAAAAGAGCATGGCCGCCCATACACAACTTCACATCACCTTTTGCAATCGGGTTTTAGAGAGAGAAAGAGCAGAAGCTCTAGGACATTGAAGAAGAACAAGAAGAAAACTGGATTTAAGGTAAGATTTAGTGTTTTTAAGTTGTTCTTGGCTAGAACTAGCCTCGGTTATATGCTTATGTGTGTTTATGTGTTTTCGAATGTGTGTTTAGAGGGTTTCTAGGTGTTAGAATCATCTGAGAAGCTCAAGTGAAGAGTTTAAACTTGAAGAACAACAAAGGTGAGTTCTAGACCCCGTAGTTTTACATGTTTTAAACACTTTTAGGGCTGAAAATGTATGTAAAATTATTTTTACAAAAGTTGTTTGAATACCCGTATGTGTCTATGCATGCATGATGATGTTTTGATGGTTGTTATAGGATAGTTATACTTAGAATGGTGTTTTTAAGCTTAGATCATGTAAGAAAAATGATTGGGACTGATAATATGTTAAGAATTTGCCAAACAGGTTACTCAACCGCCTGAACAGTGCCCCAACCGTCTAGAATTTGCCTTAGAAAGTTCTAAGTTAGCCCATACGCCTAAACAGGGCCCAACAGCCCAAACAGTGCCCCAACCATCTAGAAAATGCCTTACAAATTCTAAGTGTAAGCCCATGCGTCTAAACAGTAGCCCTTGCGTCTAAGATTTAGACTCAGACTCCTAAGTATGGACCAAACGTCCAAATAGTGCCCATGCGTCTGAAATGGCCCAAACATCTAAGTGTTAAACCGCCCAAATAGTGCCCATGCGCCTAAACAGGTGGATCGGTAAACATCCGAGCGTGTTCTTGACGGAAGGATAAACAACCAAAAGATAAACAATAGTACGAACAAGAATCGAATGATTTCCTTGATAAAACATAACGATTTTAAGCTCGTTACAACTTAAGAATTACAACTTTTGGCAAGGGAAGATCGAGCATGATCTCCCCTCTCATCCGGCAGCACCTAGGCGCCGGGCAGACTCTCTCAAAACCCTTAGGTTTCTACACATTGAAACTGGTATATATAGGCCTCGGCCCATATTAGATGCAACTGGGCCCATTCGTGCGATTGGACCATGCGTATGGTTCAATCGTACGACTGGACCATGCGTATGGTTCAATCGTATGACTGGACCATTCTTATGGTTCAGTCTTACGAATGCCCCAATCGCATCTCTCAGTCGCACGACTGGTCCATTAGTATGGCTCAGTCGTACGACTGAGTCTCATTCGCATATGCTCCTGCGAATGACCCAGTTTCATGTGTTTACAAGGTGTATAACATTAAGCCTAGACTATTCGTCAAGCGACGGACACACTATATATGACTATATATGCTCCAACAAATTCCCCCTTGGACGTTGCTTGCGAATAGTAGATAACACCTCTTACAATCTTCAGTCAATCTTTGCTCTGGTTTCCAATAGAATCAAACGAATAACCATATTAGCCAACATTGCCGATCCGTCAGGTTACCACAATATCCCTGAAAATGAATTTAGGCACAATAGCTTTCGTTTACTTTGCAGAACACCATCATAGCAGTAAGATTCCCCAAATGACTGATTTTTCCAGATAATGACATGACCAGTTTTCCATTGCTTCAATCTTCACACAGTCTAACCTGTTTAACATTAACAACTGTAGAAATTTCCCCTCACATTCAGCATATCCCAATATATAAACGTTGTGCTCTCCTAACGTCTTCATACGGTGTATTGGGCAAAAGGTTGAAGGTTCCAATCCATAGCCGACAATATCAAACAAATCAGCATGCATGAAGATTCATCATCAGAAACCTGCTCACATCATCACTTTCTGATTGCGTCTTCAATTTCTCTATACACGGATTCCCCCTAAGATTGAGAATCCTCTCTGTGCGGATAAATATAACTTGATTGGCCCATAAATAGTCAGATGCTCCTGACTACCCCACAAAATCAGCACCGACAGCTGACATCTTCTCTTCTCTCTTTCGTGTTCTAACAACATTCACCTATTCTAGAAGTCCAACGAATAATGGGGTATCCCTCGAACTTGTTTGACATAAGAAACTCAGGGTGAATGTGCTTTGCTCATCCTCAACTCTTGCATAGACTCTCCAGAAGTCAGCAGCACGTATCTCAATCTCCCTACCGAAGATAGAACTTCGTATGCAGTAGGGCTCAGCTGATCTGTCCACAGTAGCACCTTCCCAAATGCCTGATGTACTGACTGATACGGTGTACAGGGTGTGGAAATAGCTCGGTAAATCCTAGATCTCCTCAAAAAATCTATAATCCCCGAAAAGTCTCCTCCATTCCTTGAGGTGGAATCCAAGTTAGCACAGATGTTGTGCTTTGGATTTATAGTCCACCTGTTAGCCATATTCCTGTAATCAATAGCAAACATACGTCATAAACTTGAAAAACAGAGTTTGACTAATTTGGAAAACAGACTGATTCAATCGTGCGATTGAACTAACCGACTGGGTTCAGTCGGTTGGACATATATGCGACTGAACTTCAATTTGGTTGATCATGTATGCGACCGACTTTCATTCGGATGATGAGTCATGCGATTGAGTTATCCGACCGAATGAAATCATTCGTATGACTCATTCGGCCGATTGAATGAATCAACTTCTTTCAATCGGGCGATTGAAGTTCATTCTGGTAAACCAGTCATATGGCAAACTCAACCCATTCGCATTATCTATTCGACCGATTGAATGAGTCGCCTCTCTCAATCGGTCGATTGGAGTTCATACTGGGAGACCAGTCGCATCGTAGAAAACTGTTCCACTTCAAACTCAGATTTATCAAATGGCTGAATTAAACGTTAAGTTCATGTTCATTAGACTCGCAATCATGTAACTAAGCCACCTAATCCATTGATTTTAACATTGTATGTGATTAAGGCAGTCTATTATCAAGATTTGTTACGGTGCAACTTTTAGGGCAAATGCGGACTGATTTTGTATCAATTTTGACATTTTGATTCATCTTTATGTCGCATATTACCTGTTTAACAAATACAAATGGTCAGAAAGCGTATATCACAAGGATTAAAGATCAGACGAAAATTCGGCAGAGTATCAGTGCGAATCGAGGATATTAGGGCGAATGATGCCTGCGATCGACTGAGGGGTCTATTTATAGACAGACTCAGTTCAATAGGCCGACTGGGCTCATTCGCTCTTTTCGTTCGGCCGAACCAAAATCAAGACATACGATCGAGTCTAATCGCATGATTCATTCGTGCGATTGAAACTGGGTCGTACGATTCACTCAATCGACTCGATCCATTCGATCCACTGACCTCCATTCGCACTTTTGACCTAGTCGGTCACTTTCAATCGTCCGATTGGGCTCATTCGCATGGTCCAATCTTACGATTGAGTTCAATCGTATAGCCCATTCGTATAAGCATACTCATGATGAAGGAGTGCAATTGGGCTATACTTGTGCCATCTTAATCATTTCGTTTGCTGACACATAGTTTTCCATAAACAGTTGATAAAACATTCTGTGCAATTGATCATCTCAGACATGATCCATTTAACCACCCGATCACCTTAGACGTGATCCATTTATCCACCCGATCACCTCAGACGTGATCCTTTTAAACTTTCAGAAACAATCTGTTTAGATAAACATTAAGCACATTCAGTGATGTTTAGCAGATAACAATATACACAGTCCGACATGACTCATTATACTAAGAAATAAATAAAATTTAAACTATGAACAAAAATGAACATCTTTTTGTGATTTTTGTTAGGGCAGGTTTGTGTAGCCTATCAGCATTGACATTATATCAGGAATAAACTCATTTGGAATCAGACAAGCATATACACCATTACTTGGAACATTATGAGTTGATTTCATTTTTCATGATGACATATCACAGTTTGTTCTGATCTAAGACTTCTAAGTACTAACTGGGAATCATGTTTAATATGATACGTAACACACTTAGATTGTCAACTTCAGTCGGTGCATACAAGACGATTGTCAGTATACTTGTCCACTTTAAATTCATACACAGACTTTTGACATACATTGGTAATGTATTAAGTTATATTATTTCAAACAACTTTTGTGTATCCCACACTTATATGGTAATCAGCATTCCTTAAGGAACTTTCGAGCGGTCTTTAGGTATTTTTGCAAGAAGAGACTATTCTTAGATCTTTCAAAGAGAAGCCAATCCTCAGGTCAGTGCCATCGCACAGTAGAGAGGCGGCAAACAACAATGAAGTCTAGAATATATAGGTTATGCTTATCCTCAGGTCAGTGCCATCGCACAGCAGAGAGGCACACAACCTATCTCCTTGTTAGAGCATTTAATATTTTCTTTTGCACATAGCGCACCAACAACATAAGTTATCAGCTTGATTACGCTAGTATTCATTTTTTCGTGCTTTTGCTCTTTTTGTGGTCATTTGCACACCTTTGGTGGCATTTATTTGCTCGTTATCCCTTATCGGAAGAACTGATTGTGTTAACCAGTGATAAGATGGGAACCCACAGTTGATTGAACCTTTTAGTTTAGATTAAGTTTACCAATGAAGTCTACTTGTCTATTATGTTGAATCTACTGACACATCATATAATGAACTAGCACCTCCCTAGATCAACTTTCTCCGTGTAATTACAGTAACAATCAAACGTACTATCATTTTCCCATTTTGTTAGACTTAGACTTCTCTGATGTTTTACATTTTCAGTAAATTAAATAACATTTTAGATCTCAAACTCATTGTGTTGTTCCAAATAACTCGATGCCTGTGTACTATCATCTCCCATTTTGTTGAGTCACATTTCTTGTTTATTTGTCTGTGCCTTTTCAGCTTTACTTACCTCCCCCCCCCTTTTTTTTTAAAAAAAAGTAAATGCATACTGAAATAAATCTCCCCCTAAAATTCTAAAACGAAAAATCTTTTTGTGTTTTTGGATTTTATACGACATGGGAATTAAAAAATAAAATAAAATGAAAGAAAAGGAAAATAAACAAATAGACACGAGTCGGACTATGTATCTGCTTCTTCAGCAATCACATCACTTTTCTTTTTAACGCCGTTGACCTCTAGCAGATATAAAAATCTTGGTTTATCAAACGGTTTGGTGTAAAGGTCAGCGCGCTGAAAATCCGTGTTAATTTTAATCACATCAATTAATTGTTTTTCATAGCAATCGCGTATGAAATGATATTTAATCCCGATGTGTTTTGTTTTTGGGTGTTGAACAGGATTTTTAGTGACGGCTATGGCAGCAGAATTATCAACATAAATAGGAGTGTTAGAAAATTTCAAACCGTAGTCTCTCATTTGCTGTTGAATCCAGATGATCTGAGAGCAGCAACTTGCAGCAGCAACATATTCAGCTTCACAGGTTGATAGAGCAACTGAGGTCTGCTTTTTGCATTGCCACGTGACTAACCGTCTGCCAAAGAACTGACACCCTGCTGATGTAGACTTGAAGTTCATCTTGCAGCCACCATAATCTGAATCGCTTTAAGCAGTAAGCTCGAAGTCATCATCATGAGGATACCACAATCCCAGTGTTGGAGTACCCTTCAGATAACGAAAAATCCTTTTCACCCAAATCAAGTGATTCACTTTTGGCTTCGCTTGATATCTAGAACATAAACATGTGGCATACATGATATCTGGACACGAGGCAGTAAGATACATGAGAGATCCGATCATCCCACGATACATAGTGGCATCCACCAAATCCCCATTCTCATCAGGAGACACATCATGATTTGTGGCGAGAGGGGTACCAGCAGCAGACACATTTTCCATGTCAAAGCGACTTAGAATATCGCCGACATACTTGGACTGATGTAAGAAAATGTCGGTTGGTGTTTGATCCACCTGTAATCCTAGGAAGAACTTCATTTCTCCCATTGCACTCATTTCCAACTCTGCCTTCATCATAGATTCGAACTCTTTGCACAAAGCTTCATTTCTAGATCCAAAGATGATGTCATCCACATAGATCTGCACCATAAGCAAGTGACCATCCTTTTCTTTGATGAACAATGTACAGTCAATCACACCCCTGCGAAAACCATGTTTCAACAAATGAGTGGAGAGCTTTTCATACCAAGCTCGAGGAGCCTGATGTAGCCCATACAGAGCCTTGTCTAACTTGTAGACTCTGTCCCGATGATAAGGATCTTCGAATCCTTCGGGTTGACTGACATATACCTCTTCCCGGATTTCCCCATGCAAGAATGCACTCTTAACATCTAGTTGATAAACTTTGATCTTCATGTAAGAGGCGTAGGCTAGAAAGATACGAATAGCTTCCATTCTAGCTACGGGAGCAAAGACTTCACTGTAGTCGATTCCTTCGACTTGTCTGAAGCCTTGAACAACCAACCGTGCCTTGTTTCTGATAACAACACCCTGGTCATCCTTCTTGCACTTTAGTACCCATTTGGTACCAATTACCTTGACTCCTTTCGGCCTGTCAACTAGTGTCCAGACTCCAAGTTTCTTGAACTGGAGTAGCTCTTCTTGCATGGCATTGACCCAGGCCTCATCTTTCAGGGCGTCACAGACATATTTAGGCTCGATTTGTGAAACAAAACATGAGAAAGCCCCGTTATTGACATAACCCTTCTCCATGACTGCAGCATAATCTGCAGAGTACAGCTGATTTCTTGTCTGCACACCGGATTGAATGTCCCCAATGATAGACGTGGGGGGATGATTCACACTGATTCTAGTCACTGGTGTGGTAGGAACCACAACCTCAGAATCCAGATTGGTGACTAGTTGTTTAGTATCCGGATTTCCCACAGCTGGTTCAGCAGCTGATGACTCACTTTGTTGATTTGCTGTATGCGCAGGGTTAGAATCAGCTGCTTCTTCATCACCTGATGAATCATCACTCTCGTCATGAGCAGGAGTTGAGGAACTTGAGGCACCATCAGTAGGTGTGATGTTGCTTGAATCCAGATTCGGTGAGTTAAGAACATCATACAACATCCGGGTAGCAACCTCATCCTCTGAATCAAATTGTGGAAGATTGAAGGATTTGAAAAAGCCATCATAATCGAAGAATGATGATGGACCTTTTCCAGCAGGAGGGGTGATGTATCTCTGAACATCCACGTTGCACCACACCTCTACCTGACCTGTCGAGTTATTGTAAACTCGCTTGTCTGGGATGCTGTATCCTAAGAATATTCCTTGATCAGCTTTCTCGCTGAACTTGCCATCCTGAGTCTTCTTCAGCAATGTACATGGAGCTCCAAATGGTTCCAGATACTCCAAATTTGGCTTTCTCTTCTGAAGTAGCTCATAACAAGTCTTGCCATGCCTTTTGACTACTAACACACGATTAAGCGTGTAGCAGGCATTTGCAACCGCCTCAATCCAGAACTGAACTGGAAGCTTTGAATCAGCTAACATGGTTCACGTAGTCTCAATTAAGCTCCGATTCTTTCATTCTGCAACTCCATTCATCTGTGGCGTGTATGCGGAAGTGAACTGATGAACAATTCCCTTTTCCTTGCAGAAAGCATCCATCCACTGATTTTTGAACTCTGTGCCATTGTCAGAACGGATCTTCCTCACCTTCAGGTTGTAGAGTGACTCCAAAGTCGTGACGAGCACCTTGAATGATTCAAACGTTTCTGATTTAGCTTTCAGAAACATCACCCAGGTGAATCTTGAGTAGTCATCTGTGACTACAAAGCAGTACCAGTCCCCTGCTATACTCTTTGTGTTGACTGGACCAAAGAGATCCATGTGTAGTAACTCCAGAGGCATCTCAATTGAGTTGACGTGCTTGGTCTTGTGAGATTTCCTGGTCTGCTTTCCCTTCTTGCATGAGACACAAAAATCAGGAAGTTGGAAGTTCTTGACTGTAACTCCTTCAACTAGGTTGTTATGAATCAGATGGTTCATCTTCCTGTGATTGATGTGTCCCATCCTTCTGTGCCATAAGATGGATTCCTTCTCTTTCGCTTTTGATAGAAAACATTGAGCTGTAGACTCAGAGGTAGAAACATTAGACATATCCAATACATATAAATCATTGTACCTAGATGCAGACATCAAAACCTGCTTCTCTGGAATCTCCATCTCCTTATTCAGTATGTAACATTTTCGGTTGTCAAACATAACTTTGAAGCCCTTGTCACATATCTGAGACACTGAAAGTAAATTGTTTTCTAGTTGTTGAACAAAATTTACTTTATCAAACTTTACCTTCTCATTACCTACTTCGCCCTGAGCGGTAATGTATCCTCCTTTATTACCAACAAATGAAACGTGTCCCCCTTTAATTTGTTTGACATTTAAAAGGAGAGACTTGTTTCCCGTCATGTGCCTGGAAGCTCCGCTATCTACGATCCATGTATTTGTAGACGCACTATAGCGGACAACCTGCACATATGAGAAAATCATCAGTTAAGGAGGGGGACCCAAGCCTTGACTGGCTTGGGTTTCCCAGAGGAATCAACCATCATGAATTCGACCCACTGTCCTTTATCAGTGGGTGGAATCTCAACTTTCAGATTATCCTTGCTTTCAGACACACCAGCTGTCTTGGCTTTCCATAAACCATCCCTGTGAAAAGATTGTTTGTGGTAAACCTTAGACTGATTTACGGTTTGAGCATATGGTTTAGATTCAGAAACAGGTTTTACCTCTGGCATCACGGACTTGTCGGGGACTTGTCTGTTTTGCCTTTGGCGAGGTGGAGACGAGAAAGACCTAGAAGGTGTTTTAGACCTAATAGGGGTTTTCGATCTAACTGGAGTCTTAGAACGCTGTTTTGAATCTATTTTGACTTTGTCGTGTAGCTCAACCTTAGTTCTTGGTGTCTGATAGTGAGGACAGTTAGTCGAAATATGACCGTGCTGACCACATGTATAACAGGATCTCCATTCATCAGGGCTAGGAGATCTCTTGTGGGGCGGTGAATAAACTTCAGATTATTTCTTTTTATTATCATTTTTAAGTTTTTCACCTCCTTTGACAAATTTAACTTGTTTAACATGATTTATGTTTTGTCTAGGAAATTGGTGATTATCTTGTTTCACTGGTTTAGCTTGAGTGATTTTGGAAATCTTAGGTTGAGTGGAAGATGATTTTTACCCAACCCAAGAGATGTTTGAACATTCTCTTCTACTTGTTTGCCAGTGATTTGCGTGCTTGTAGTGCTTGATCCAGAATCTGTCTGGTCAGGAACCGAAGAGGCAGTGGTAACTGCTGTATCCGGATCACTGACTAGAGGAGTTGTCACCACATGATCCTTTATGGGTTATCATTAATTGGACGTTGTTTGATGTTTAAAAAAGGACTCATGTGGTGGTGGTACAACTTTATAACCCAACCCCTCCCCGTTGTTGCGTTCTTTAACCAAGTTTTTCAAAATGTGCGAAGAACTCGCTAAACTATGTAGTTTTTGTTTCAAAGACTCATTTTCTACTTGTAAAACCGCTTTGTCCTTTTTAGTCTCCTCAATGGTCTTTAAGTAGTATTTAATGTCATTTTCTTGGTTAAAGGCAACAACTTCAGTTTCCTTTAGTTGCTTCTGCAACGCATCTAACTTCTCCTTATAACTACTCTTATTTTGTTTTAAGACACGATTAGCTTCTGAGCACAGTTTTAAGTCATTTACCAAGTTATCATTGTGTTCTAACAACCTAGCAAATTTTAGATCAATGCTTTCCCTAAATTTATCACATTCAACACAAGCATGTTTATCAAATAATTCATCTTTAGATTGTACCTGTGTAGATGTCAACGTGCCAGCCATGAAAGCATTCTGAGACGTAGGTTGAGCTTCAGATTCTGAATTCAACTCATTCTGGACAACTTCATCAACAGCATCAAACGTCTCTTCCAAATCAGCAGTATCAACCTCAGCTGAGCTTTCCCCTTCACTTGCTGAGTCTTCGTTCAAGTCCTCCACAGACGCTATGTTATCTTCATCAGACACGAATCGAAAGGACCAGTCTTGTCCTTCATCTCCTTGTGCAACCATAGCTTTAGAATCACTTCCCGTGGACGTTGGTTTCTTGTCATTATCTTGCCTGTTGAACGAGGAAAATGGATTCCCGTTCCCAGTCTTCTTAGGCTTCGAACACTCCCTTTTAAAGTGGCCCTTTTCTCCATAATTGAAGCACGTGACTTTAGACTTGTCAAAACCAAAGGTTGTATCTTTAGTAGCCACGAGATTTTGCCCTGTTTTCTTCACAAATTTCTTGGCTCTTCGGACAGCACTTGCAAGAGCCCACATAATGTCCATTCTTTCCAGCTCATTCTTATCTACTTGCTCGTAATCTTCATCAGCAAGGTGGCAATTACCAATCTTGCCCGCCACCAAACCATCATAATAGTGCACAACAGCAGCAAGTAGATCCATGTGCTCTTTAGCAACCTCCACTGTTACTTTTCCCAGATTTTCTGTCGTCAACTTTGCAGACTGAGTAACAATGGGACTTTGAATAACTCCAGATGCACCATGAGACTCATTTGCATATGATGAGCCATGTTCAGCAATTGGAGATGCATTGGACACGAAGGCTGTTTGCAGAGGAGCACGGAAGACTTTGCAGCAGGGGTGGAAGTAGGAGTGACATTGTAGAGTGAGGGGTCTTGAGCATAAGAACCCTTCTTTGCCTTGTACTTGTTTCGCACTTCTTCCTCTTTCAGTTTTAGAATAAAGTCATTTATATCCAAGGTTTCTAAAACTGAGTTGTATCGCAGAGTGGAAATGAATGAATCCCACTTTTCAGGTAGACCATCTGCCAAGCTTAAAACTTTGTCTTCCATTGATGTCTTAACACCATGAGTGTGAAGTTCACTCATCAGATGATAGAAACGATCGATGATTTCATCCAAGCTTTCATTCCCAATTGCTGAGAAGTTATCAAACTCCTTCTTCAATGCTTTACCTTTCAGTGCCTTTAAATTAGAATTTCCATCATACCTCTTCTCAAGAACTTCCATCAGTTTTTTACTTTGCTTGTGCTCTGAGTATTGGTGAAAAATGGGCTTGGGAATGGACTGAGTCAAAATAGCATAGGCCTTCTTCTCTGCATTGTAGGCAACCTTCTGTGTATCGGTGAGTCCACTCAAAGTCAAAGGAACACCATCAGCTCCCACTGGTATTTTATAACCAACCTCAATAGAGTTCCATAAGTTAGTGTCCACGCCATTAAGATAAATCTCAAAACGTTGTCTCCATTATGGAAAGTCCTCTATAGTCAATAGTTTGGGTGGCTTGTTATGGTTTCCTATCTCATTCTCCAGTAACAACAAGTTCTGTATCCTCGAGTCCTTTCCAGCTGACATGGCATAATTTTCTGAGTCCATTCTTTTATTAATTTAACTTGTGAATTAAACTGCTAATGCGATTGGGATGTACGACTGGGATGCGACTGACACTAGTTGTATGCGATTGGACTCAAACAAACGAATGAACAGGCGACTGAGATACTTAGGCGACTGAACAGACCGAACGACTCAGCTGGGCGACTGGAGTTGGCGATTGACTCAATCGGGCGACTGGCTAAACGACTGACTCAATCGGGCGATTGAACTGGGCGACTGGACTTCAGTCGTACGATTGAGCTAATCGTACGACTGAGACTGCAGAAATCGAATTTTTTCAAACTTTTGACCTAAAACAAGATTTTTTACACCCTAGACGGCTGGAAGTCGAAAAATACTAACTTTGTAGAACATGCACACGTAAAGACTCGGTTTTGAGCAGAAAGAACTAATCTTTTCGCTAAAAACGTAGACTTTTCACAAAAACTTGATTGAATCTAACGAAGAATCAAGAGCCAATGCTCTGATACCACTTGTTAGGACCGTGTACGTACGGAGTACTAACTGATTCTTCGTTGTACCAGATCAAATAGTGCGGAATCCTATTTGATTGGTGATCCAATCAGGGAAACGAAATCAAGATCAATCCTAATGATTAGAAAACGTTAAGAATGGCCTAGGAATGATCTGAAACGCTCTATGAAGTTGGAAGGGACGAACTGGACGTTCTGGGTCGATTAGGGTTTTCAATATTCGAAGTGTTCTATTTTTCCACGAATTAAGTGGTATTTATAGGTTACAGATCTCATTCGTGCGACTGAGCCTTGCGACTGGCTCAGTCGTGCGATTGAGTAATACGATTGATTCATTTGTACGCTTGAGTCAGTCTGATGACTCAACCGTGCGATTGACTCAATCTCCTAGTTCAACCGTGCGATTGAACCATTCGCATGGTTCAGTCGTGCGACTGAATAAGATTATTAGTCAAACACATTCTTGAACCTTTAATGATTCAGAACTGTGTCTCACAACTGTAAACCTATATAACATGGTCATATTATGCATATAACACAATAATAATAGATATGACATTACGCAATCAAGCAAACATTCATTGAAGAGTTTTCATTACAATGATTAAACCTTACATACGTGTTACAAGATAGAAGTCTATTACATTTGATCTCACTAGACTAGAACTAGGAACATGTGTACCAACACTCATGCGCCTGCATAGTGCTCATGCGCCTAGGACACTTAGAATATTTTCTGAAATTTTGAGTAAAACAGAATCATTAGACTTTGACCCAAGGTTGACTTAGGGTTTTTAATTGCTATTATATTTGTATTATTATAAGTTGTTCCTATGGTTATAGTGATTATTATTATGTGACTTATGTGGTGTGCCTATGACCATAAATGCAAGTATTATCTTTAACAAAGTGGAAGAGTAATGATAAAGAGAAGAGGAACTTAATTAAAATGTTAACAAGTCTTGCAAGCATATAGGAGGTGCACGACCATGTTGTTGTTAGCTCAACTGTGATGCGGGTTAGCTACCCCAAAGGATGCACACAAGGCCAGTCAATTGAGATTGGCGGACCTTTGCAGCATACCCTAGGTGACTGGTCCAGCCTGTGTACAGTAATCAAAGCCCATTGAGAGACTAGAGGCCCAACACCAGTTTCCCCGCGCATATAGTTTAGGTTATTGCTCATTGGTCCACAAAGAAAGTGAAAGATTAAGGTAAAAACAGTACAAAATGAACAAGGCATATAGGAAATAAAGAAAGCATTACCTTGATGTATAGTTAATGCGTGCTCACGTACAAAAGTAAGAGATGTATTTTTTTTTACAAAAAGAGTATTTTTCATATATATACATTACACAACATATTTTAATACTTTTTAAACTAGAACTCACTCAGCAATGCTGACTTTTATACATTTTCAGTTGGTAGGTAATTGTTGCTGAGGATGGCACAAGGGTGAAGCTACTCGGTAGGGAAAGACTGACATCCATTCCTATGTCATGACATTGTTGTTTTGTAATGCAATTAAACAATCTTTTGTAACTTGAACAATATTGTATTGATTAACAATAGTATCTTTTAATAATAGAGAATGGCTTTTACTAACGTAATTCCACTGTTTATTTAATGAAAGGTATATTAATATGTTTTATGTGCAATGAATGACCAACTATGAGGTGCCCGGAAACGGGGCCTTACAAGTTGGTATCAGAGCCATGGTTTAAGTGAATTGGGTAAAACATTTTCAAAAACCTAAACTTAAACTGAAAATGGGACAGAAAGAGGGATGTCAGCCCGAGTAGCTTCGTGCCATGAGGTATTTCTTTTCTTAAAGTTAATCAGTATTATGTGCGTGTGCTATTTGACTTATGTGTTCTTAGTAGATTTAGATACTGATGTAGTCAGGATAGGAAATGCTTAGGGTCTGGAGAGTAAAGTAAGTGGCTAATCACAACTGGCCGTTGTAATTAAGGACTTACTATACTTGACATAAACTGAGTCATTTCCTTGAATGACCATGTTAGTGTTTGAATCTTATAGCGTTTAGGAATGGCTGGACCGAAATCTTCTAAGGCTTCTAGAGGCATAGGTCGGCCACGTGTGACTAGGAGTAGTGCTAAGGCTCCTGAGACGACACATGAAAACCCTGAGGTTCATGACCGGAGTGAGGAGAATGAGAATGCTAGCCTGAATGCCTCAGCTAAGGAGGCGATTACTGATGAAGTGCACCAGGTCATGCAGACAGTCTTACCGTCTGTGGTGACTAAAGTCATCAGGGCTGTGAGAAGCAAGGAGAGAAAGGAGAAGGAGAATAGGAAAGGATCAATGGACAAGGGAAGCAAAGGGGAGGAGAAACAACCAGAGCCTGAGACTGTATTGTCTGACGAAGAGGGGGATGATGATGTAGTGGGGGTGACGACCGAGGGGTGCAGTTATGGGGCATTCTTGTCACACCCCCGCTGGTAGCGGAAACACGAGGATGCGATGGACGGGATCGTCATAACACATTGGGGGTCTAAGAGAATCACTATAAGACGTTCTCCGTAAATGGGTCATGACGACGCCCGACACATATGAACAAGTGTCAAGATCAATCACTCCATTACGAATAACCAAAATGAAATATGTTCACCAAAAGTTTCAACAAAACCAAATAGTCCAAAACACAATAAATTATCCAAGATCCAACAAGCACACCATCAAAACATCCAAACATAATTGGTCCACAAGTGCCATAAATAAATAAGACCAAATAAAAGTCCAAAATAGTCTAATGCTCCCGAGAGAGCGGTCTCATCTAAGTCCACATCCATTCCACCTATGCATTGTTACCTGAAAAGACATGCTCATAAAGGTCAACATACGTTGGTGAGTTTACAGGTTTAAAGTACAAAACACGTCGTGTATCCATGTAAAATAGAAAAGAGAGTGTGTGAGTAAGAGAACATAGTAGCCATAGAATCCATACAAATCAATAGTCATGCCCATGTCCACATCCGGATTATATTCACCCAAGGACTTGCACAAGGCCAAGTTGGTCTTAGCTAGCATACCAACAACAAGGGTGGGGTGTCAGCCCTTTAGTACTAACAATACCTCTCCATGATAGTACAGTCCACATACAGTCCAAGTATGGATAGCACATTTGTAAGAACTCTAGACTCAATCCTATGGCCCAAACCACACACAAGTTGTTTATAACACGGCGTAGAACAAAACATTTGAGCATGCTTTTCCCCCAAGAAAACATAGTTAAAAATGGGCCGTGAAACTCACCTCGGAATAGCAAATTTCCAAGTCCAAAACTCACAAAACGAAGAGCAAGCATTAAAGGTACAATACACAAAAAGGGTTGCCATAGCAATAAATGACCAATCATGGGTGTAATCCTTTTAGTCCAGCCCTTAACGCTAATCAAAGTTTTTCATTGTCATGTTTATTAGTTTAGTTCTTTTGTAAAGAAATTTAATCAATTTATATGCAAAACTTGTCTTAATTTTGATTATTTAGTCCCAACCCTTACTTTTAAGTTTACCAAGATAATTCAGCTTACATATCTGATTGCGCATCAGTCTTGTATAGGCTATTTGGAGATTGAAACGATAACGAATCATTGCGTAAAAAGTGTCATTTGAAAGAAGAGACTTCAAATTAAAATCCAAGAAAGGAATCATGTTCATTTGATAAAATATGAGGAAGTTATGGCTCGGCGAATACAAGCTAGTCTGCTGCCCAGATTCGTCAGTTTTGACCTTCTGTTTTGTTTGCTACGTTTGGAGGACCAAACGGTGTCGAAACGACACGAGATCACTTGGGTTAGTTAGAGGGCTCATAGAGATGCATTTTTGACCAAGAGTTTGTATCAATTGGGCGTATTTTGACCAAGTTATGACGTGTGCAAGGTGACCTAAATTTCTGACAGCAAGCTGTCCAGTTTGTTAATTTTGTTCCTTTGCGTCTCAAATTCCAATACAAGTTCGTTAACATCCTGAATATATAAAAACACTTTTATATCCAGATTCTAATTGTTCCAAACTTCAATTAAACACTTAATTTACTTAATTTTCAGTCCCAAACAGATTGTTAATTCCTTAGTCTCCGGTTTGCAATGATAACTGATAATTTTATTGTTTTGATCGTTCAACACGTTTAACCTTTCAAGAAACAATTTCAATGATTCCAAAATATTTTTATAAGTCCAAGATTTCGTTTAAGAGCAGGTCATCCAAGATTACAACCCAATATTGATAGATTTGAAGAATTATACAAATCCAAAGATTAGGGTTTTACCAAGTAGTGAATCCGAAAATCGTAACGCCTAGATCTTCATGATTCAATGCCCAAAACAAAGAATAAGAGAGTATTAGATGGAGATTTCAAATTTAGATGATGAACATCATCAATATCAAGCTAAAACAAGGAATAGAATTACCAAGAAACGGTTTTTTCTTACCGGAAAAACAAGGAGATGAGCAAGACTTGTTTAGAACATGATCTTGAATGTCTTGATTACTTAAAAACTAAATGGAATGGTAGAGGAATGATGATTTTCGATGAAGATGTGAAGAACAAGAGAAAGTTGGGTGGTGGTGGCTAGGGTTTCCTAGGAGAGCCTTGGAAGCAATTTTTGCAAAAGTGAGGAAACAGGGGGGAATTCCCCCTTGTCATAGATTCGGCCGCAACAAGGGGAAGGGCAAGGGCCTTCGGGCCCTTGAACCGTTTCGTCCAATCCACCTCATCTTGAATTGTGCGTCGACCAATATTTACGTTTTCAAATTTCGCCCGCAAAGACGGTTCCAACGAGCTATCACGTGCCCTATACTTTGGATACTTTATATTGTTTTAAGCCCACTTAAGTTTATTAGCTAGGCTTTAGGCAAAGCCCATGTGTGTAAGATTACTTATGTCATGGTTAAGTTTTGAGTTTTACATTATAGAGAAACCTTGATCGGGATCACTACACAGGACTTCATAAGATAACAAGTCCACTAGTCACATAAGGATATAAACTCTAGGCCCATCATAACACGTAAGCCCATTAGCCAAGATTTGGGCCCAACAATAAAATAACCATAAATTAAGACCAAGCCCAAATAAGACAAAAATTAAAGTCAAAAGTCAAAAACTCGAGTCAGTGCTAAAGTCAACGTACCCATTTTAGTGACGTTTGTCACAGTATCCCCCAGTTGAGAGAATTTCGTCCCAAAATTCAACTAGAGTTATCAACTGCACTGTCATCCGTAAATAGGTGAGGATACTTAATCCTTATTCCGTCTTTTCCTTCCCAGGTAAATTTAGGGCCTCTCTTCGAGTTCCATCTTACCTTCATAATCGGAATCCTACTTCTCTTCAGCGTCTTTATCTCTCTGTCCATAATTTCCATCGGTTCTTCAACGAATCAAAGTTTTTCATCCACCTGAATTTCTTTGAGTGGCACATGCAACGTCTCATCAGCAAGACACTTCTTGAGATTTGAAACATGGAATGTGTCATGGATACCATTTAACTCCTACGGTAATTCAAGCCGATATGCAACAGGACCAATACGTTCGATGATCTTGAATGGACCAATGTACCTTGGCGCTAACTTGCTTCTTTTACCAAAACGTACGACGCCTTTCCAAGGCAACACTTTCAATAGTACGTTATCCCTAACAGTGAACTATAATGGCTTCCTTCGATTGTCAGCATAGCTTTTCTGACGATCTTGAGCCGCCTTCAACCTATGCTTAATATGAAACACCTTATCGGTAGTCTCCTGTATGATTTCAGGTCCAGTCATTTGGCTTTCCCCAAACTCTACCCAACACACAGGTAACCTACACTTACGCCCATATAATGCCTCAAACGGTGCACACCCGATACTTGTATGGTAACTATTATTATACGAAAACTCCACCAATGGAAGATGAGCGTCCCAGTTACCATCAAAGTCAATCGTGCAAGCCCTCAGCATATCTTCCAAGGTCTGAATCGTACGTTTACTCTAACCATCGGTCTAAGGGTGATAGGCAGTACTCATGTCAAGACGTATCCCCAGTGACTTCTGCAAGGATTGCCAAAATCAGGATGTGAATCGTGCGTCCTGATTGGATATGATTGACACGGGTACCCCATGTCTAGACACAATCTCACAGATGTAGATCCTTGCCAACTTTTCCATTTTGTAGTCCTCGCGTATAGCCAAGAAATATGTAGATTCGGTCATCCGATCCATTATAACCCAAATCGTATCATGCCCACTACTGGTCTTATGTAACTTGGTAATAAAGTCCATCGCAATATTTTCCCATTTCTATTCAGGAATTTCAGGTTGTTGTAACAAACCTGACGGTCTCTGATGTACTGCTTTAACCTTTGAGCAAGTTAAGCATCTACTCACATACACAGCGATATCCCGTTTCATTCCAGGCCACCAATACAAGTGCCTAAGGTCATGATACATTTTATCTGCACCGGGATGTACCTAATACCTTGTTTTATGAGCCTCGTCTAGTACCATTTCCCGCGTATTTCCTAAGGACGGAACCCAAATTCTTTCGACGAAGTACAGCCCACCATCGTCCTTCTTCATGAACTGTTTGTCCAACCCTCTCAGTGCTTCCTCTTTTTCGTTCAATTCCTTCATTGCTTGTATCTAGGCGGAGATGATACAAGTTTTTATACTCAGATGAACCGTCATACTTGTTGCCCGAAGACGTATGGGTTTAATTCATTCTTTTTGACTTAAGGCATCGGCCACTACATTATCTTTTCCTGGGTGGTACTGGATTTCGCAGTCGTAGTCACTGAGTAACTCCATCCATCGCCTCTGCCTCATGTTCAATTCCTTCTGATCGAAAATATGTTGGAGGCTCTTGTGGTCTGCGTAGACTACACTCTTTGCACCATACAAATAGTGCCTCCATATTTGAGAGCAAAAACTACCGTGCCCAACTCGAGATCATGGGTAGTGTAGTTTTTCTTTTGATTCTTGAGTTGTCGTGACGCATATGCAATCACCTTACCATTTTACATGAGCACGCATCCCAAGCCTTGACGCGATGCGTCACAGTACACCACGAACCCCTCCGACCCTTCCGGAAGTGTTAATATTGGGGCATTACACAACTTGTCTTTCAAGGTCAGGAAGGCATCCTCTTGCTTAACACCCCAAACAAACTTTTTATCTTTTTGAGTCAATTGTGTAAGAGGTTGTGCAATCCTCAAAAAATTTGCAATAAAACGTTGGTAGTAGCCTGCTAGACCCAAAAACTGTCTGATCTCCGAAGGTGTTATGGGTGTCTCCCAGTCTTTAACAGCCTCAATCTTACCAGGGTCCACATGAATTCCCTCCTCATTCACCACATACCCAAGGAACTTCACTTCTCGTAACCAGAACTCACGCTTGGAGAACTTGGCGTACAACTTCTCTCTCCTTAACAGGTCTAAAATTGTTCTTAAGTGTTCTTCGTGATCCTTTTCCGTCTAAGAGTAAATTAGAATATTATCGATAAATACTATGACAAATTTATCCAAATACGGCCTACACACGCGATTCATTAAATCCATAAATACCGCTGGTGCGTTCGTTAACCCGAAGGGCATGACTAGGAACTCGTAATGTCCATATCAAGTTCTAAATGCCGTCTTTGGTACGTCCTCCTCATGTACTCTAAGTTGATGATACCCCGAACGGAGATCAATCTTTGAAAAGTACTTGGACCCATGTAATTGGTCAAATAGATCATCTATCCTTGGAAAAGGATATCGGTTCTTAACTGTCAGTTTATTCAGTTCTCGATAGTCTATGCACATTCTGAAAGATCCATCCTTCTTCTTGACGAAAAGTACCGGTGCTCCCCATAGGGAATGACTAGGTCGTATGAAACCTTTATCTAACAGTTCTTGAAGCTGACTGGACAACTCTTGCATTTTTGATGGAGCCAATCGATACGGGGCCTTAGCCATGGGCGTCGCATTAGGCACCAGATCAATTCGGAAGTCCACTTATCGTGTAGGTGGCAATCCTGCCAGCTCCTCCGGAAAGACTTCCTGGAAATCTCACACCACTGGTATGTCCTCGATCTTCTTTGCCTCAGCCTTCATACTCATAATAAGTCCCTTTTGCACTTCTGGCCGCTCATCGTACACTTCGAGCATCTCACTACTCGGTAGTGGAAATCGTATAATCTTTTCATTACAAACAATTTCAGGCTTGTTCTCTATTAACCAATCCATACCCACCACTACGGCAAAACTCCCAAGCCCAAAAGGAATAAGATTTATGCTAAAGACATGATCATCTAATATTATGGTACAGTCTCGGATTACTTCCTTAGTTTCTACTAAACTACCATTAGCCAACTCAATTACATAAGGGGTTTGCACATAACTGGGGGCCACATCTAACATTTTCACAAATTCAGAGGACACGAAGCTATTATCCACCCCTGTATCAAATAATACTGTAGCATAATGATCATTCAAGATAAACGTACCCGTCACCACTTGTGGTTCCTGACGAGCTTCGTTGGCTCCCAACACAAATGCTCTCCTACGAGCAGGATTTCCATTGTTGCCTTGTACTGGATTCGCCCCGATTGCTAACACCTGATTTTGATGGTTATTCCCGGAATTATGGTTGACCGCTTGCCCCGGTGCTCGGTTCAATCTCGGGTGTTCATTGCAGTAATGCTCTAGACTTCCACACTCATAGCACCCACGTTGTCCACCTGTTTGTCTGACCGCATTGATTGGCACAACTGGGTTCACTACCACCTTACAACTCTTAGCTAGATGCCCTACTTGCTTACAGTTAAAACAAACCAGACATGGTGTAGTGTTCAGATGGTGACGATTGCACTTAGTGCATTTTGGGTAGGCACCAGCATAATCCTTCCTTGCTGGTTGTGTAGCCACATAACCCTTAACCACCTTCGCTTTCTTGTCTGTGTTACCACCCGCCGGCTTACTAGACTCACCAGTCTCTTTTCCCTTTTCACTTCCCTTGCCTAAGACCCCAGTCCGAACCATCTCGTCTGTCAAAGTACCCACTTTCAATATGGCATTCTGTATAGTCGGGGTGCAACAGCAGTCACCATCCCCCGGATTTACGGTACCAAACCCCAAATGTATCGTTCAATTCTCTTTGACTCAGGCGTCACTAAGTGTGGCACTAACTTTGCCATTTCATGGAACCGGTCAGTATACGCAGCATTCCCAGCTCCCACCATAGAGTGATTCTAGAATTCATGTTCCAGTTTCTACATTTCATTCATGGGGCAATACTCCTGGGTTATTAGTGCCTTAAAATCGGCCCAAGTCATGGCCATTGCCGCTTCTCTACCCGTACTTGTACCTGTGTATTCCACCACGTCAAAGCCTTACCTACCAGAGAGCAGGAAGCATACTTCACCTTCTGTTTCTCAGCACAGTCACTAATGTCCATCACATTCTCCATCTTTTCAATCCAACGGGTCAAGATTATAGCTACACCCTTTCCATCAAACTCTTTCGGCTTGCAATTCATAAATTCTTTATAAGTGCAACCGACTCTACCACCAGGACCATTTACAGCAATAGGTCCATTCCTGACATTCTCATTTTGCACTGGTGCTTCACCACCGTTAGGCCCTTCTCCACCCCCATGATTACCGTTGTCCCCTTCACCCCCATTACCATTATTCAAGATAGTGTTACTCACTTGGGTAATAATCGTAGGTATCAATGCGGCTAGCTGTTGAGCGACGATTGCGGCGATATCAAGATTGTCGGCCTCATTGTTCTCATTATTTGGTACACCATGTCCCATACCACGCGGGGCATTACCCCGACCACTGGCATTCCTGCCACGTCCACGCCCCCTAGGAATCTCGCCTCCTCGGGCAGCACTGCGAGTAACTCTTCTCGGTGGCATCTTCTAAATATAAGACAGACCACAAACAGTTATACATATTAACTACTATGGCATAATAGTTTAATATTCAAATATGCTATATTAGTACAAGCTGTAGCACAGAACCATTCAATCTACAACTACACATTTCGCATATTTAGGGCGCACAGTGATCGACCACATGTCCACACATACAGATAAATTCATATAGATTTGTGCCTCCAATAACCCATCAATAATAAATGACCAATAATTGTCCAAACGATAATAATATTAATAATATGATTTTTAATTATCCATAGTTCCAAAAAGTAGAATCATTGCACTAAGTTTAATGATACTAGAATAAAAGTATTTGAAGTAATAGAATGGTAGGAAGAGAAATGGAAGAAAATCAGCATCTGCCTCTCTCATTCACGGCTCTATCCTAAGAGGAATCCCATGTGCACGTAGCCACTAGTCCTCCAGTCATACGGCATGCAAACTCCTTCTTGCCCTTCAAGGCTGCAGGGCAGGCATGTTGCCTCCATCATCTCGAATAGTGGATGGGTGCACGACTGCCTCTATTATAACTCCCACATGGCTCTCGCAACTGCTAACAGATCTCGGTGAGTCAGGTGGTGTCACAGATAAGCTTCTGGCAACTCCTCGGGTGGGACATCGTCGTTCAAATGGGGAACGACACTCCTCCGAGCGAATGCTCTCCTGGGTGCTCCAAATCCATATGGCCTAAAGTATAAATATTTGTTTATTTATTTTTTTTGTATTTTTTCATTAATAAAAGATCTAGTAGCACATAAGACAATCTGCCATGTACAAGAACTTAATACATATAACATACACATGTTTAATGATGCACACAGAATCCTATCATGCATACTACATGTGAGTACTTAGGTTATAGTCTAGGTCGAGTAATCCACCTAAATCACTATAACCAATGGCTCTGATACCAATCTGTCACACCCCCGCTGGTAGCGGAAATACGAGGATGCGACGGACGGGATCGTCATAACACATTGGGGGTCTAAGAGAATCACTATAGGGCATTCTTCGTAAATGGGTCATGACGACGCCCGGCACATATGAACAGGTGTCAAGATCAATCACTCCATTACGAATAACTAAAATGAAATATGTTCACCAAAAGTTTCAACAAAACCAAATAGTTCAAAACACAATAAATAATCCAAGATCCAACAAGCACACCATCAAAACATCTAGACATAATTGGTCCAAAAGTGCCATAAATAAATAAGACCAAATAAAAGTCCAAAATAGTCTAATGCTCCCGAGAGAGCGGTCCCATCTAAGTCCACATCCATTCAACCTATACATTGTTACCTGAAAAGACATGCTCATAAAGGTCAACATACGTTGGTGAGTTTACAGGTTTAAAATACAAAACACGTCGTGTATCCATGTAAAATAGAAAAGAGAGTGTGTGAGTAAGAGAACATAGTAGCCATAGAATCCATACAAATCAATAGTCAAGCCCATGTCCACAACCGGATTATATTCACCCAAGGACTTGCACAAGCCCAAGTTGGTCTTAGCTAGCATACCAACAACAAGGGTGGGGTGTCAGCCCTTTAGTACTAACAATACCTCTCCATGACAGTACAGTCCACATACAGTCCAAGTATGGATAGCACATTTGTAAGAACTCTAGACTCAATCCTATGGCCCAAACCACACACTAGTTGTTTATAACACGCGTAGAACAAAACATTTGAGCATGCTTTTCCCCAAGAAAACATAGTTAAAAAAGAGCCGTGAAACTCACCTCGGAATAGCAAATTTTCAAAGTCCAAAACTCACAAAACGAAGAGCAAGCACTAAAGGTACAATACACAAAAAGGGTTACCATAGCAATAAATGACCAATCATGGGTGTAATCCTTTTAGTCCAGCCCTTAACGCTAATCAAAGTTTTCCATTGTCATGTTTATTAGTTTAGTTCTTTTGTAAAGACATTTAATCAATTTATATGCAAAACTTGTCTTAATTTTGATTATTTAGTCCCAACCCTTACTTTTAAGTTTACCAAGATAATTCAGCTTACATATCTGATTGCGCATCAGTCTTGTATAGGCTATTTGGAGATCGAAACGATAACGAATCATTGCGTAAAAAGTGTCAATTGAAAGAAGAGACTTCAAATTAAAATCCAAGAAAAGAATCATGTTCATTTGATAAAATATGAGGAAGTTATGGCTCGACGAATACAAGCTAGTCTGCTGCCCAGATTCGTCAGTTTTGACCTTCTCTTTTGTTTGCTACGTTTGGAGGACCAAACGGTGTCGAAACGACACGAGATCACTTGGGTTAGTTAGAGGAATCAAAGAGATACATTTTTGGCCAAGAGTTTGTATCAATTGGGCGTATTTTGACCAAGTTATGACAAGTGCAAGTGACCCAAATTTCTGACAGCAAGCTGTCCAGTTTGTTAATTTTGTTCTTTTGCGTCTCAAATTCCAATACAAGTTCGTTAACATCCCGAATATATAAAAACACTTTTATATCCAGATTCTAATTGTTCCAAACTTCAATTAAACACTTAATTTTCTTAATTTTCAGTCCCAAACAGATTGTTAGTTCCTTAGTCTCCGGTTTGCAATGGTAATTGATAATTTTATTGTTTTGATCGTTCAACACGTTTAACCTTTCAAGAAACAATTTCAATGATTCCAAAACATTTTTATAAGTCCAAGATTTCGTTTAAGAGCAGGTCATCCAAGATTACAACCCAATATTGATAGATTTGAAGAATTATACAAATCCAAAGATTAGGGTTTTACCAAGTAGTGAATCCGACAATCGTAACGCCTAGATCTTCATGATTCAATGCCCAAAAAAAAAATAAGAGAGTATTAGATGGAGATTTCAAATTTAGATGATGAACATCATCAATATCAAGCTAAAACAAGGAATAGAATTACCAAGAAACGGCTTTTTCTTACCGGAAAAACAAGGAGATGAGCAAGACTTGTTTAGAACATGATCTTGAATGTCTTGATTACTTCAAAACTAAATGGAATGGTAGAGGAATGATGATTTTTGATGAAGATGTGAAGAACAAGAGAAAGTGGGGTGGTGGCTAGGGTTTCCTAGGAGAGCCTTGGAAGAAATTTTTGCAAAAGTGAGGAAACAAGGGGGAATTCCCCCTTGTCATAGATTTGGCCGCAACAAGGGGAAGGGCAAGGGCCTTCGGGCCCTTGGACCGTTTCGTCCAATCCACCTCGTCTTGAATTGTGCATCGACCAATATTTACGTTTTCAAATTTCACGCGCAAAGACGGTTCCAACGAGCTATCACGTGCCCTATACTTTGGATACTTTATATTGTTTTAAGCCCACTTAAGTTTATTAGCTAGGCTTTAGGCAAAGCCCATGTGTGTAAGATAACTTATGTTATGGTTAAGTTTTGAGTTTTACATTATAGAGAACCTTGATCGGGCTCACTACACAGGACTTCATAAGATAACAAGTCCACTAGTCACATAAGGATATAAACTCTAGGCCCATCATAACACGTAAGCCCATTAACCAAGATTTGGGCCCAACAATAAAATAACCATAAATTAAGACCAAGCCCAAATAAGACAAAAATTAAAGTCAAAAGTAAAAAACTCGAGTCAAGGCTAAAGTCAACGTACCCATTTTGGTGACGGTTGTCACAATTCTAAAGGTGCAAGCCCCTGACCTTCAATGGCAATAGTAATGATGTTGCCGCTCACCGTTGGGTGAGGGAAATGGAGGCGGTGCTGGAGATTAGTGAGTATCGTGAAGACCAAAAGGTGAAGTTCGTGACTCACTCTTTCATAGACTCTGCGTTGTGTTGGTGGGACAACATTGTCTAAGCTGAGGGTGCCAGAGCCATCGGGAAGATGCGATGGAAGGAGCCGAAGCAGCTAGTGATCAAGGAATTCTGTCCTCACAGGGAGCTCGATAGGATCGAGGGAGTTCCTTCAACTGGAGGCGGGAACCATGACCCACCAGCAGTACACCACCAAATTTAACGAAATGGCGAGGCTGGTACCGGATCAGGTGACGCCGGTGTCAAGAAAGATCAAGAGGTACATCCAGGAACTGTCGTCTGATATTCATAGGCATCTGATTGCTGCTCAGCTAGGTACCTTTCAATCGGTGGTGGACTTGGCGGGTAGGTTGTACGATGAGCGAGGGGAGACTCTGGTGGAGACGAAGAAGATGAGTGGTGGTGATAAAAGCTTGAATGGGAAGAGGTTTGGACGTGGTGGGTTCACTCCAAACAATAAAAGGATGAAGATGGACGACCGAAGGGTGTCTTCAAGCTCGGGGTCGAAGAAGTGTGGCAAATGTGGAAGGGAGCATACCGATGAGTGTAGGTTGGGATTGAATGTATGCTTCAGGTGTGGCAAGCCTGGCCACATCGCTAGAGACTGTAGGGTGCTGAAGTGTTATAATTGTGGCGAAGAGGGCCACGCGACTAAAGACTGCATGAAGCCGATGGCGGATAGCTCTAAGGCGAAGAAGAAGCCGGAGGACGGGGGACAGAGGGAAAGTGCTAGAGCTTACACCATGACCCGAGAAGAGGCCATAATGGATCTCGATGTTATGTCAGGTATGTTTCTAGTAAATAAAATTTGTGCCTCTGTATTTTTTGATTCTGGTGCTAGCGAGAGTTTTATTTCTACTACTTTCTGTGCTAAGTTGTATGCTGCAGTAGGAGTATTAGTGAGCCTTTCGATGTAGAAACTGCTATTGGTAAGTCCACTAGAATTACCGACATGATAGAGGACTGTGCCATAGAACTAGAAGGTCATAGGTTTGCTGGTAAGTTACATGTGATGCCCCTAGGTGGATTTGATGTAGTACTAGGGATGGATTGGTTAGCAACCTATGAAGCAAACATCGTATGTCGCAAGAAGATGATTCGATCAGTTGCGCCCTATGGAGGTTTGGTGACTATTTATGGAGACCGCGTTACTACGATCCCGAAGGTGATTTCGATGGCGGTGGCGGGAAAATGCATGAGACGTGGATGTAGTGCCTATCTGGACTACATGAAGGATGTGGACACGTCAACACCACAATTGTCCAATGTACTAGTGGTGTGTGACTTTCTGGATGTATTCCCGAAAGATTTACCGGCGTGCCACTGGATCGCGAAATTGAGTTCCAAATCGATTTGATACCTGGTGCTTAACCCATTGCCAAAGCACCGTATCGATTAGCTACAACTGAGATGAAGGAACTCATGGAACAATTGCAAGAGTTAATGGATAAGGGATTCATTCGACCGAGTATCTCTCCTTGGGGTGCTCCGGTCTTGTTCGTGAAGAAAAAGGATGGTTGTATGCGGATGTGCATCGACTACCGAGAGTTGAACAAGTTGACGGTGAAGAATCGGTATCCGCTACCGAGGATTGATGACTTGTTCGATCAGCTCCAGGGTGCCAGTTGGTTCTCGAGAATAGATCTTCGATCTGGCTACCATCAATTGAAGGTGAAGGAGCAGGACATTCCTAAGACAGCTTTCCGTACGCATTATGGACACTACGAGTTTCTTGTTATGTCTTTTGGACTAACTAACGCGCCAGCTGCCTTTATGGACTTGATGAATCGAGTATGTCGGCCAATGCTAGATAAATCAGTGATAGTGTTTATTGATGATATCCTGATTTATTCTAAGAACAAGGAGGAACATGTCGGCCACATACACGAGGTATTGGAGACACTTAGGAGAGAGAAGTTATACGCTAAGTTCTCTAAGTGTGCTTTTTGGTTACGCGAGGTTCAATTTTTGGGTCATGTCGTTAATGCTGAAGGAATCATGGTGGACCCGGTAAAGGTTGAGGCGGCGATGCAATGGAAGCCTCCAAAGACGTCATCCGAGATCCGTAGTTTCTTGGGTTTGGCGGGCTACTATAGGAGGTTCATCCAAGACTTCTCCAAGATAGCCTCACCTTTAACCAAATTGACTCGTAAGGATGTGAAGTTCGTGTGGGGTCAAGAACAGGAGTGTGCTTTTAAGGAGTTGAATACGAGATTAACACAAGCTCCTGTCTTGACATTGCCCGAGGGAAGTGAAGACTTAGTGGTGTATTCGGATGCATCTTATTCTGGGTTAGGTTGCGTGTTGATGCAACGTGGAAGGGTGATAGCTTACGTATCCTGACAGTTGAAGACCCATGAAGTCAACTACCCTACACATGATTTAGAGCTAGCAGTTATGGTTTTCGCGTTGAAGATTTGGAGGCACTACTTATATGGCACGAAGTGCACCATCTTCACCGACCACAAGAGCTTGAAGTACTTCTTCGAGCAAAAGGATCTCAACATAAGACAAAGGAGATGGTTAGAGCTCATCAAAAATTATGATTATGAGATCCACTACCATCCGGGCAAGGCCAACATGGTAGCCGATGCCCTGAGCCGAAAAGAGAGACCCGAGCCGATTCGGGTGAAGGCGTATCAGTTAGTGATGACCTCAGACGTGATGACTCAAGTGAAAGAATTTCAGAATGAGGCGTTGAAAGAAGATCGCCTCAACTCTGAACGAATGAGAGGTCTAGTGGCGGAACTAGGAGAAAACACCCACATGGTTAGGACCCGCTTTGGACGAATGTGGATCCCTCGTTACGGAGATCTACGAGGGCGAATCATGGATGAAGCTCACAAGACTCGATACTCCATTCATCCTGGTGCCACCAAGATGTATCAAGACATGAAGAAAGACTACTGGTGGTCGGGTATGAAACGTGACATGGTGGAGTACGTGAGTAAGTGCCTTACTTGCTTGCAAGTGAAGGTAGAGCATCAAAAGCCCTACGGGAAGATCCAACCTTTGAATATACCCAAGTGGAAGTGGGAGCATATCACCATGGACTTCATCACGAAGTTACCCCGCACGGCGAGGGGGTACGATACCATCTGGGTGATTGTTGATCGTCTAACCAAGAGTTCTCACTTCCTGTCGATCCTCGAGACGTATTCATCCAAGAGACTGGCGGATCTGTTCATCAAAGAGATTGTAGCTCGTCATGGTGTGCAGGTGTCAATCGTGTCGGATCGTGACACCCGATTCACATCAAAGTTTTGGAAAAGATTTCATGACGCGATGGGGACGAGGCTACACATTAGCACGGCTTATCACCCTCAGACGGACGGTAAGTCTGAGAGGACGATTCAGACGCTTGAGGATATGCTTCAAGCATGTGTAATCGATTTTGGAGGAAGTTGGGACGACCACTTACCGTTAGCAGAATTCTCATACAATAATAGTTACCATGCTAGTATTGGCATGCCACCATACGAGATGTTATACGGTAGAAGGTGTAGGACGCCCGTATGTTGGGGATACATTGGGCAGAAAGAGTTGGGAGGTTTCGAGGTGATCGAGGCTACGACTAAGAAGTTGGAAAAGATCAAAGCCTTTATGAAGGCGGTAAAGGATAGACAAAAGTCGTATGCTGACAAGAGGCGAAGACCGATAGAATTCAAGGTTGGCGACCGAGTTATGTTGAAGGTCTCAGCTTGGAAAGGAATCATTTGATTTAGCAAACAAGGTAAGCTAAGCCCGAGATACATAGGACCTTTCCGAATCGTCATACGAGTAGGAGAGGTGGCCTATCGACTTGAATTGCTAGATGAGTTAAGTGAAATTCATCCCACATTCCACGTATCCCATCTGAAAAAGTGATTAGCTAATGAAGACATGGTTGTACCACTGGAGGATAACGAGGTGGATGAACAGCTCAACTATGTAGAGCAGCCAGTGGCGATTATTGATCGTAAGGAGAAGAGATTGAGGAATAAAGTACTTTTATCCTTGTTGTAATATATTAGAATGTGAGCTATGACATGTCATAGTCACAAGTCAAAAGGCATTCTGCCTTTTGATTATACATTGATCTTGTTATCTAGATTAGTGTTTCTAGCTGGCTTTCAAAGTATATCCGGCTGTAGGATGTAGCATAAAGTGTCTCAAATATTTGTATTTCTATGTATGTTTTATAACACTTGTAAAAGAACTTAAGAGAAATATACATCATTCTTGAAAATCAATATTATCTTGTTTTTGTTCTTGTCTCATATTACTTGTGTTCTTAGTATCACCGTAAACTCAGTTCCTTGTTTGATCTGTTAAGTGTTCTAAGTCTCTCCTCACTATGAAACTGTTGTATTGACCCATTCTAACCGGTCCTGCATGTTGTTTTCATATAATGTAGATGGACTTGTTTCATTACCATAAACTTGCATTGTTGCCAAACTTGAGCTATACATAAGTCTAATAGATATATCACATCATCATAACCAATTAGTCGGGGCTCCATGTTTTTCCTTGCACAACACTCCCATGTCTCAAGTCTTCAGGATGATGTTAAAGCGACACTTTGAGAACTGTAAAAATAAATTGATTCTATTGAATTTGAGTTAGATTTTGCTAGCATATGTAGTGAAAGTATTTACTTTCATGCCTTGTAAAATTACAAGATACATCAATACATCCATCGTATTTTACTAATACTTCTATACCAAGTATTTCTTCACCCTCTACCTAAGGACATTAAGGATCGCTGTCAATGTATAACTGTAACACCCAGATATTTTAAAAGATGTAAAAGAAGAATAAAAATAAGGAAATGCAAATTAACCCAAGTGGAGGGGTTAAATGTGTCAAAGATCAAAGTAATTTATTATATTTTGTACAAAAGAGCATGGCCTCCCATACACAACTTCACATCACCTTTTGCAATCGGGTTTTAGAGAGAGAAAAAGCAGAAGCTCTCGGACTTTGAAGAAGAACAAGAAGAAAACGGGATTTAAGGTAAGATTTAGTGCTTTTAAGTTGTTCTTGGCTAGAATTAGCCTCGGTTATATGCTTATGTGTGTTTATGTGTGTTTGAATGTGTGTTTAGAGGGTTTCTAGGTGTTAGAATCATCTGAGAAGCTCGAGTAAAGAGTTTAAACTTGAAGAACAACAAAGGTGAGTTCTAGACCCTGTAGTTTTACATGTTTTAAACACTTTTGGGGCTGAAAATGTATGTAAAATTATTTTTACAAAAGTTGTTTGAATACCCGTATGTGTTTATGTATGCATGATGATGTTTTGATGGTTGTTATAGGGTAGTTATACTTAGAATGGTGTTTTTAAGCTTAGATCATGTAAGAAAAATGATTGGGACTGATAATATGTTAAGAATTTGCCAAACAGGTTACTCAACCACCTGAACAGTGCTCCAACCATCTAGAATTTTCCTTAGAAAGTTCTAAGTTAGCCTATACGCCTAAACAGGGCCCAACCGCCCAAACAGTGCTCCAACCGTCTAGAAAATGCCTTAGAAATTCTAAGTAAGCCCATGCGTCTGAACAGTAGCTCATGCGTCTAAGATTTAGACTCAGATGCCTAAGTATGGACCAAACGTCCAAATAATGTCCATGCGTCCGAAATGGCCCAAACTTCTAAGTGTTAAACCGCCCAAATAGTGCCCATGCGCCTAAACAGGCTTCATGCGCCTGCATAGTGCTCATGCGCCTAGGACACTTAGAATATTTTCTAAAATTTTGAGTAAAACAGAATTATTAGAGTTTGACCCAAGGTTGACTTAGGGTTTTTAATTGCTATTATATTTGCATTATTATAAGTTGTTCCTATGGTCATAGTGATTATTACTGTGTGACTTATGTGGTGTGCCTATGATCATAAATGCAAGTATTATCTTTAACAAAGTGGAAGAGTAATGATAAAAAGAAGAGGAACTTAATTAAAATATTAACAAGTCTTGCGAGCATATAGGAGGTGCACGACCATGTGTGTTGTTAGCTCAACTGTGATGCAGGTTAGCTACCCCAAAGGATGCACGCAAGGCCAGTCAATTAAGATTGGCGGACCTTTACAGCATACCCTAGGTGACTGGGCCAGCCTTGTGTACAGTATCAGAGCCCATTGAGAGACCAGAGGCCCAGCACCAGTTTCCCCGTGCATATAGTTTAGGGTATTGCTCATTGGTCCACATAGACAGTGAACGATAAAGTTAAAAGAGTACGAAATGAACAAGGCATAGAGTAAATAAAGAAAGCATTACCTTGTTGTATAGTTAATGCGTGCTCACGTACAAGAATAAGAGATGTATTTTTTTACAAAAAGAGTATTTTCATATATATACATTACACAAGGTATTTTAATACTTTTAATACTAGAACTCACTTAGCAACGCTGACTTTTATACATTTTCAGTTGCCAGGTAATTGTTGCTGAGGATGGCATAAGGATGAAGCTACTCGGCAGGGAAAGAATGATATCCATTCCTATGTCATGATATTGTTGTTTTATAATGCAATTAAAAAATCTTTTGTAACTTGAACAATATTATATTGCTTAACAAAAGTATCTTTTAATAATAAAGAATGGCTTTTTCTAACGCAATACCACTGTTTATTTAATAAAAGGTATATTAATATATTTTATGTGCAATGAATAACCAACTGTGAGGTGCCCGTGAACGGGGCCTTACAATAACTATCAACAAATATGGGTGTGCTAGACAGATGAACATTTATGCTAACATTTTCAAGGTGTAGATTGAGTCATATACACAATAAATATACTCAAAGTGCAAATTAAGATATAATTAAATGGTGTCGTAATCTTTTAATAATTCTCTCTCTAAGGCTTCGGAAGAGTCTTTCAATGATTTTTAAATCATCACTATAAACTGTGATTATATGGACCCTAAAGAGATAAATTGTTGGAAACATGAATGATTTTATCAAATTTATAACTCATATTATTTACTAAATCAATTCTAGCAATTTTAACCCTTAAGGGTTTTTCATGTAGATGTCATATTCATGGGTCGCATATGACTTTGTAGTGATAACATCCATAGGTTTCATCTAAAGTCCTTTTGAGATTGCGAGGCAACTTTTAAACATCTAAAGCTTGTCGGATCTACTATAGGGATGTTTCCTCATAATCAACTTCTGGGATTTGGGAAAAAACCCATGTGTTATAAGCCATTCCTTACATCACATATTCTCATATTTTCATTTCCTTTTTATTGTAAAGACGCTTATATATAACCTATGACATCTGTTGGTTTTCGAACTACATGTCTGAAAACGAAGTGTTTGTTAAGCAAATCTTGCCTTTAAGGCAAGTTGCTGTTTTTGGCCAATTCATCTCTGTGTATATAGGCTCACCGAGTTTTAGATACATAATATTTCTCACAAATTACGTTTATTGTTATACGTCACACCCTCAATTTCCACAAACAGGGTTTTCCCGTTAGGCTGTGACATACCAGGATCTCAGACACAGTTATATCGAACGACACTATATGAATTTAAAATAAACATTTGACTTCATTCAGAAGAACATAAACAAAATTTACATCAGTGTGGAAGCGTATACATGATTTGTAAATCCATCACACGACAGTTACAAGAGCCAAATCTAGACAAAAATGTTCAATGCAAGAAAATAAGATCGATGCATGCATGTCCTGTGTGCGTTCCTGAGGCGTGCAATATGAGCTTATGCGTTCCTGTGACCTGAGAAAACATGCTAAAATGTGTCAACATAAAGTTGGTGAGTTCACAGGTTTAATCAACAAGAAATGTGTTCGAAAGCGTTTCAATGGTTTAGTATATAGAGCATATCGTTAGGTAGCTAGCCTATGTTCATGTTACTTAGCGTTTCGAACCGAAGCTGACTGTTTGCGTCCTATATGTTTGTTGTATCCCCGTCACGTCTCACCAGACAGTGACAAATGTTAGGTCAATAATGCACCCGTTTGACCTCCAATCAAGCTAGCGCGACTAGCCCGGGCGGGGTTTGTCAGACCCAGTAGTACTACTCAGAATTACCTCGCTAATCTCATTACTAACGGTTCGAGAGTGTCAGGACTATTATGTATGTTTGCACTAACGTAACAAGCGATATCAATAATACTACAACCATTTATGTAAATCTGTTTGCATGTTTTCTCCCCCAAAAGGAAAGAGAGTAAAATAGGGGCCGTGAAGACTCACAGATTATGTAGTAAGTATGTAGGATGAGAGCCTCCCAAGTGTGGTTAACAATGGACTGTCAAACACCTATTGACAGTTATGTTAAGCGTTAATGTTGTGTCCAATGTTAATAGAAATGTTTAGTCGGGTCGGGTCGCATTGGTTCGGTCGTGGGTGACACACACAAACAGGTGTACACGTATCAGACTTTATGTAGATCCCAAATGGGTTTGTCGATATTTGTAAACGGTTAGGTTATTTTAGGTTGAAAAAGTATGTGCTCGTTGATTGCGTTGACTTTAATCTTTGTGGTCAAGAAATGACACTTTATTGATGTTACCTTATCATCACACGATAGACACACCGCACACCAGAAGAACTCACTCACAATGACTCCAATCGCATAACAAGATTAGACGCACAACTGGACCCTTCATCCGCACGAATGGGCCTTCAATCGTACGAATCAACTTCACTCGTATGATTGGACCCTTATTCGTGCGACTCAGTATTCAGTCGTACCACACATCACCCATTCGCACGACTCAAAGGCCATTCGCACGACTGAATCTTCATTCGTGCGATTGGACCTTCATTCGTGCGATGCACAGTCGCACATATTCATCCGATTGACTCAATCGCACACACTCCCAATCGCATGCATTCAGTCGCACGACAAGACCATACGCCTGAACTCAGTCGCACGACTCACCCCAGTCGCACCACTCAGTCGCACGACACGCCCAGTCGTACGGCTCAGTCGCACGACCGGCACAGTCGCGAACTGCAGCAGATCGCGACTGCTGTCGGGGCTGAACAGCCTTCGGCTGTTCCGTGCACAGTTTTCACACATCAGGGACTTTCAGAAACACTTTCCTAACATGTCTAAGTAAAATGCACATGCTGATTGACCTCACACGCACCCCTACGACCACATGCATTCGGGTTGAACCCGAGCACCCGAACCCAAGATTTGCAGCAGTGAATCGAGCCACGAAATGGACAACCAAGGTCACCTACCTGTTGGAAACGTGCTATCTGAGCTGTAGCGTAGTTTGGCCGGTGAAATCGAGCTCAAACGAGGCGGTTCGTGGCGAGAGGAGGTGGTAGAAAAGTGGAGGAGAAGATGGTGAAGAAGATGGAAGAAATGGGAGTGAAATGGAAATTTGGGCTGGTAAGGGGTTTATATACCCAGTCCTAGTTTGGCAATTTGTCACGTTTGGTCCTCGCACTTGGTCCCCGAGTTCCCGAATTTGTTTCGGTTGATAACGAAGTAAATGGGCGAGCTATGTTAATTAAGAGGATTCCTTAAGTAATCCCGTTTATTTGAATCCTCTACAAACACCGATGTTAGTATTATATATCATAATTTATTTAACGATGTCGGTGGCGATGCTTGTATACGTTTCGGGTAATAACGAGAATGCAACAATGATAACGACAACAGTCTGAATAGTGTTAACCTGAAATTACGGTGTGTCACATTATCCCCTTGTTGCAGGAATTTTCGTCCCGAAAATTAGAACATCCTGTTACGAGGTCCAACGGGGGATACAAGGCTCAACGGTTTGTAACGTATATTGAATAGAGTTTCTGCGTATCTTAGGAGGTAGATGCCTGATTCTGGAACAGTTGCGGGTACTTCTTCTTCATCTGATCCTCGCGTTCCTAGATAAACTCCGATCCACGCTTTGAGTTCCAACGAACTTTGACGATAGGGATACGACTATGTTTGAGTGTCTTGACCTCTCGATCCATGACTTCCACTGGTTCCTCGATGAAACGCAGTTGTTCGTCAACATGTATCTCGTCTAACGGAACGACGAGAGTCTCGTCTACCAGGCATTTCCTCAAGTTGGAAACATGGAACACATCGTGTACTCCACGGAGTTCTTCGGGTAGGTTCAGCTGATAGGCCACGGGGCCTACCCGTTTGACAATCTCAAACGGTCCCACGTATCTAGGGCTTAGTTTCTCATGTTTTCCGAAACGAATCACGCCCTTCCAAGGTGACACTTTCAAAAGCACCTTGTCACCTATTTGAAATTCCAATGGTCGACGACGCTTGTCAGCGTAACTCTTCTGTCGGTCACGTGCTGCTGCCATACGATTACGGATCTGGACGATCTTCTCGGTCGTCTCGTGCACAAGTTCAGGGCTGGTAAGTTGACTTTCTCCAACTTCTGCCCAACAAATAGGTGATCGCACTTACGGCCATACAGTGCCTCAAATGGAGCAGCTTTGATCGACGTGTGATAGCTATTGTTGTATGAAAACTCCACTAACGGTAAGTGAGTTTCCCAACTGCCGCCAAAATCTATCACGCAGGCACGCAACATGTCTTCTAATGTCTGGATCGTACGCTCGCTCTGGCCATCAGTTTAAGGGTGATACGCGGTGCTCATATCCAACCGCGTTCCCAATGCTCGTTGTAAAGATTGCCAGAAGTATGAGGTGAATCGAGCGTCACGATCAGAGATGATGGAAATTGGCACACCGTGCCGAGAGACTATTTCCCTTAGGTAGATACGAGTCAACTTTTCCATGCGGTCAGTCTCCCGGATTGCCAGAAAATGTGCGGATTTCGTCAAACGATCTACAATTACCCAAATGGTATAGCATCCGCTGGGAGTCCGAGGAAGTTTCGTGATAAAGTCCATAGATATCTGCTCCCACTTCCATACTAGTATTTCTGGCTGTTGGAGTAAACCAGACGGTCGTTGATACTCCACCTTAACCTTAGAACAGGTTAAGCATCTGCTTACGTATGTGGCAATGTCGGCTTTCATATTCGGCCACCAGTAAAGGACTTTTAGATCATGATACATCTTGTCTGAGCCCGGATGAATAGAATACCATGACTTGTGAGCTTCGTCCATTACTAGTTCTCGTAGATGTCCATACAAAGGAACCCATATTCGGTCCATGAAGTAGCGGATTCCGTCAGATTTGGTTTCCAGTTGCTTCTCCATGCCTCGTAGCAATTCGGCTTTCAAGTTCTCGTCTTTTAATGCCTCAACTTGAGCATTGCGGATCTGATCGGGTAAGCCGGTATGAATGGTGAGTTGTAATGCTCGAACTCGTCTTGGCTTAGGTGTCTCCTTTGACTTAAGGCATCTGCTACCACATTAGCCTTGCCCGGATGGTACTTGATCGCACAGTCGTAGTCGTTTAACAACTCGACCCAATGACGTTGTCTCATGTTCAGCTCTTTCTGTTCAAAGATGTGCTGGAGACTCTTGTGGTCGGTGTAGATGGTGCACTTGGTACCGTACAAGTAATGTCTCCATATCTTGAGTGCGAACACGACTGCACCAAGCTCTAGGTCGTGTGTCGTGTAGTTTTTCTCGTGAACCTTCAATTGTCGGGATGCATAGGCAATCACCTTATTGCGTTGCATTAGCACGCAACCGAGGCCTTGTATAGAAGCATCACAGTAAACTACAATATCATCGGTTCCCTCAAGCAGGGATAGAATCGGTGTTGTATAGAGTTTCTGCTTCAGGACCTGGAATGCAGATTCTTGTTTATCACCCCAATCGTACATAGTGCCTTTATGAGTTAATGCGGTGAGAGGTTGAGCAATCTTTGAGAACCCTTCGATGAACCGTCGATAATAGCCAGCCAACCCGAGAAACTGTCGTACCTCGGTCGGAGTCTTAGGCGTAGCCCAGTTCTTGATGGCTTCTATCTTTGCCGGGTCAACGTGTATCCCATTCTCATTGACCACATGACCCAAGAAATGGACCTCTCGTATCCAGAAGTCACACTTTGAAAATTTAGCATACAATTGTTCTCGTCTCAACAGCTCCAGAATCAGTCTAAGGTGCTCCTCGTGTTCTTCCTTATTCTTTGAGTAAATAAGGATGTCATCGATGAAGACAATGACGAACTTGTCCAGATAGGGTTTGCACACTCGGTTCATGAGGTCCATGAAAACCGCTGGCGCATTGGTCAACCCAAATGGCATAACCAAAAACTCGTAGTGGCCATACCTCGTTCTGAAAGCAGTCTTTGAAATGTCCTCTTCTCGAATCCTTAGTTGATGATAACCCGATCTTAGATCTATCTTGGAATAGAAACTCGACCCTTGTAGTTGATCGAACAGATCATCGATGCGCGGGAGAGGATAACGATTCTTAACCGTTGCTTTGTTCAATTCTCTGTAATCGATACACATACGGAAGGTTCTGTCTTTCTTCTTGACAAACAGGACTGGGGTTCCCCACGGTGATGAGCTAGGCCTGATAAATCCTTTATCCAATAGTTCCTGCAATTGCGTTGACAGCTCTTGTAGTTCCTTTGGAGCTAATCTGTACGGTGCTCTCATGATAGGGGCGGCTCCCGGTACCAAATCAATCTGGAACTCGACTTGGCGATGCGGTGGGAGGCCGGGTAGGTCTTCAGGGAAAACCTCAGGATAATCACGTACAACAAGGATATCTTCAATTTTCTTTCCCTCGGTTTCTTTTTCAGAGACCATAGCAAGGAAAGCGGTATGACCCTTACGCAAACACTTCTGGGCCTTCATGTAGGAGATGATTCCCGAGACCGTACCACTCCTTTCGCCCTGGACTGATAAAATTTCACCACTAGAAAGTGGTACACGAACGATTTTCTCACCACAAATGATCTCAGCTTGATTCTTGGACAACCAGTCCATTCCAACAACTACATCGAAGCTACCAAGTGTGACAGGCATCAGATCTATATCTAACTCGTGACCACATAATTCTAGCTTGCATCCCTTAACGATGTGAGTTGCCTCAATTAGTTTCCCATCAGCTAATTCTACAGTGTAACTAGGCTCCACATCATTTAAGGTTACATCTAAATACTTAATGAACTTGTTGGAAACAAAACTCTTGTCAGTGCCGGTATCAAACAGTATAGAAGCAAAACAACTATTCAGGGGAAACGTATCAGTAACCACATTCTGATCATCCCTTGCCTCTCTAGAACCAATCACAAAAGCACGACCTTTAGCATTGCTTCCATTTTTGCCCTTGTTTCCACCCTTCAGTTGTGGGCAATCCTTCCTGTAGTGACCCTCCTTACCACACTCATAGCAACCTCTAGTCACTCCGCCCTGGCGTTGTTGTTGGGGTTGTTACTGAGTCATCAGTTCACCCCTGCAGTCTTTAGCTGCGTGACCCATCTTCCCACACCTTTGACAACAGAGTCGATCACACGAGCCATGATGATGAAAGTTGCACCGGTTACACTTAGGATACTTGCCCGCATAGCTGCTCGATCCCTGACCATTGTTGTTGTTATTGCTGTTCTGGTTGTTGTTGGTGAAGCTTCTTGATGAGTTAAACTTTCTGGTCTGTTATTACTGGGTGTTATTGGAGCTTGAAGACTTGCTGTTGTTACCGTCCCATTTCCTTTTATGATCAGATGAGCCAGAAGCAGCGTCACGCTTAGGCAAGGTACCCTGTGCCACTGCCTGGTCAGTGAGTTTGTGAGCTAGTCGGATAGCCTGCTGAATAGTTACAGGATCAGCAGCCATAACACTAGCTTGGATTTGAGGAGCTAGACCATCAATGTACTTCTCAATCCGTTTGTAGGCCGGGGTCACCATCTGAGGACATAAAGCGGCTAACTCGTGTGAACGAGTCGTGTATTCCTCAATGTCAGAACCACTCATCTTTAAATTCTAAAACTCTACTTCTAGTTTCTGGACTTCGCTTCTGGGGCAATACTCTTCTTTCATCAAAATCTTAAAGTCATCCCATGGCATACCATTAGCAGCACCAAGCCCTAAGGTTTGGACTTGTGAGTTCCACCACGTCAGGGCTGGTCCTTCCAGTGTACCGGAGGCGTACTTGACACGACTTCCAGCAGGACAGTTGCCCATGGCGAACACTAACTCGAGCTTCTCCAGCCAGCGAAGCAGTGTGACAGCACCCTCAGAACCACTGAAAGAGTGAGGCTTGCAATCCATAAACATCTTGAAGGTACAGACTGTTGGACCTCCTTGATTCAGATTCTGGTCGTTCTGGTCCTGATTGCGGGCCTGTTCATAGGCTGCGAGCACATCAGCAACACACTCATTGATGATAGCATTCAACTCAGCTTGAGTCAGGGTGATGTTTCCTCGTCCACCCGAGCGTCCAGCTCTTCTTCCAGACATGATTTCTTTAATTCACAACATATATTAGTCACTAATCGGATAATAATTATTGAATAAACTAAATTGTATCATGCTAGTAAGAATGAAGGATTTGTTTGCATATCGATGGTGAGGCTTTATGAGAATCCGAGACCTCACGCCTCAAGTATGGAATTGAGAATTTGTACTGATCATGACCGTTATCACCCAATAGAGTTGCCAGAATTCTCATGCACGACAAATTACAATTACGTGTGCACCCGTGATTCTAATTTGCTTTGCATGGTCACACATGGTTCCTCCTATTCGAGATAACATACCTTGTCCAGTACCGAGTGTTATCAATGATAGAGGTATCAAAGATATATTTGTTATACCAAGGGTCAAATAACTAAGGTTGTACAAGAGGTTCAGTTAAGATGACAGCGGGGAATCAAGACAATTTGGCCTTTTTCCCTTCGAAGTTCTAGCTGTTTGAATGTCTAAGCCGATTCTCTGATAGACTTTGAATATCTTAGTTGTCCCTCATTTACTGCTCAGACTAGTGTAGAAGATAGGATATGTTGGGATTGGTAACAAGTGTGAAAGAGTTGGAAGAGTGAGGTGTTATTCTCTTTGTTTGTCATCGTTAGGCTTGTCGGGTGTGTTAGGAAAGAGTTTCGTGTTCCAACGTGGTAATGTTTGGTTCAATTCATCATTGCTTCCACTCCGAGAGTGAAGGATCAAATGTAAACGTTGGTAGCGAGCGAGCGGGATTCTCCGCCCATCTGTCAGTCGGTAATGATACACGTGTCATACCGATAATGTTATGTTTGCTCAGCAATGTAATGCTAGTACGCCAGAAGGTTTTTCGTATAACAGTTGTAATCATGTAAAAGTGTCTGTGCAATACTAGTGTTGTGTCTAAGGCTATAGTCTAGATGCAATGCAATCCTAGTTCTCTATAACCTGTGGCTCTGATACCAATCTGTCACACCCTCAATTTCCACAAACGGGGTTTTATCGTTAGGCGTGTGACATACCAGGATCTCAGACACAGTTATATCGAACGACACTATATGAATTTAAAATAAACATTTGACTTCATTCAGAAGAACATAAACAAAATTTACATTAGTGCCAAAACGTATACATGATTTGTAAATCCATTACACGATAGTTACAAGAGCCAAATCTAGACAAAAATGTTCAATGCAAGAAAATAAGATCGATGCATGCATGTCCTGTGTGCGTTCCTGAGGCGTGCATCATGAGCTTATGCGTTCCTGTGACCTGAGAAAACATGCTAAAATGTGTCAACATAAAGTTGGTGAGTTCACAGGTTTAATCAACAAGAAATGTGTTCGAAAGCGTTTCAATGGTTTAGTATATAGAGCATATCGTTAGGTAGCTAGCCTATGTTCATGTTACTTAGCGTTTCGAACCGAAGCTGACTGTTTGCGTCCTATATGTTTGTTGTATCCCCGTCACGTCTCACCAGACGGTGACAAATGTTAGGTCAATAATGCACCCGTTTGACCTCCAATCAAGCTAGCGCGACTAGCCCGGGCGGGGTTTGTCAGACCCGGTAGTACTACTCAGAATTACCTCGCTAATCTCATTACTAACTGTTCGAGAGTGTCAGGACTGTTATGTATGTTTGCACTAACGTAACAAGCGATATCAATAATACTACAACCATTTATGTAAATCTGTTTGCATGTTTTCTCCCCCAAAAAGAAAGAGAGTAAAATAGGGGCCGTGAAGACTCACAGATTATGTAGTAAGTATGTAGGATGAGAGCCTCCCAAGTGTGGTTTACAATGGACTGTCAAACACCTATTGACAGTTATGTTAAGCGTTAATGTTGTGTCCAATGTTAATAGAAATGTTTAGTCGGGTCGGGTCGCATTGGTTCGGTCGTGGGTGACACACACAAACAGGTATACACGTATCAGACTTTATGTAGATCCCAAATGAGTTTGTCGATATTTGTAAACGGTTAGGTTATTTTAGGTTGAAAAATTATGTGCTCGTTGACTGCGTTGACTTTAATCTTTGTGGTCAAGAAATGACACTTTATTGATGTTACCTTATCATCACACGATAGACACACCACACACCAGAAGAACTCACTCACAATGACTCCAATCGCATAACAAGATTAGACGCACAACTGGACCCTTCATCCGCACGAATGGGCCTTTAATTGTACGAATCAACTTCACTCGTACGATTGGACCCTTATTCGTGCGACTCAGTATTCAGTCGTACCATACATCACCCATTCGCACGACTCAAAGGCCATTCGCACGACTGAATCTTCATTCGTGCGATTGGACCTTCATTCGTGCGATGCACAGTCGCACAAATTCATCCGATTGACTCAATCGCACACACTCCCAATCGCATGCATTCAGTCGCACGACAAGCCCATACGCCTGAACTCAGTCGCACGACTCACCCCAGACGCACCACGCAATCGTACGGCTCAGTCGCACGACTGGCACAGTCGCGAACTGCAGCAGATCGCGACTGCTGTCGGGGCTTAACAGCCTTCGGCTGTTCCGTGCACGGTTTTCACACATCAAGGACTTCCAGAAACACTTTCCTAACATGTCTAAGTAAAATGCACATGCTGATTGACCTCACACGCACCCCCACAACCACATGCATTCGGGTTGAACCCGAGCACCCGAACCCTAGATTTGCAGCAGTGAATCGAGCCACGAAATGGACGACCAAGGTCACCTACCTGTTAGAAACGTGCTATCTGAGCTGTGGCGTAGTTTGGCCGGTGAAATCAAGCTCAAACGAGGCGGTTCGTGGCGCTAGGAGGTGGTAGAAAAATGGAGGAGAAGATGGTGAAGAAGATGGTGAAGAAGATGGAAGAAGTGGGAGTGAAATGGAAATTTGGGCTCGTAAGGGGTTTATATACCCAGCCCTAGTTTGGTAATTTGTCACGTTTGGTCCTCGCACTTGGTCCCCGAGTTCCCGAATTTGTTTCGGTTGATAACGAAGTAAATGGGCGAGCTATGTTAATTAAGAGGATTCCTTAAGTAATCCCGTTTATTTGAATCCTCTACAAACACCGATGTTAGTATTATATATCATAATTTATTTAACGATGTCGGTGGCGATGCTTGTATACGTTTCAGGTAATAACAAGAATGCAACAATGATAACGACAACAGTCTGAATAGTGTTAACCTGAAATTACGGTGTGTCACATTATAGCATATGAAAATACGTGTTTTTGGGATTCTATTAATCTCTTTTGCGATTATATTAGTCTCTTCTACAACATTTACCTCACTTATCTATTATTATTTTCTTATAGAAATGTATTAGTCTCTTTCGGAAAACTTATCTATTTGAGAGTTTTATATATAACCTCTCATGGGGTTACATGTATATAACCTCTTATGGGGTTACACCAACTGCATTACTCTACTCATTTCATTTTCATGTAAGTTTATTTTTGGAACCAATTTATTTTCCGCTTTTTCATTGTATGATATTTCAATTCGAGCAGGTGAATTCTATATTGGTATATGTGACTTCGTCATCCATGAATGCATCTAGTAACTCATTTGTTACTTCTACACATGTATGACATATTGGACTTCAGATTCATATTAACATTTTCCGGGATCGAAATTTAATCTTTGCGTTGCATTTCACGTTATTTCTTGTATTACCGAACTTATTCTTATCCCCCTAAGACCGGGTACACTATCACATTTCATAATTAGCATACTGATGTGCTAAAAATATTTTTGTAGTTGATCTTATATTTGATAGTTAAAACTTATAAATATCTAGTCTTGTTTGCAATTATGTTCTTGATACGTTAGTACTATATGGATTGCACAACCAAATATATTTATGTGGACCACATTTTGTTAAGGAAAAATTAAGAAAATAACAATTGACCGAATCAAATTATTAAAATTACTGGTCAAAAATTAAGTTTATCAAATAGACAAACAATCAAATCATGCCAAGTGTCCCTCCCTTGCCCACGTGGCGAGTAATATCCATGATCCATTGCCGACATGATCTTCCAGGCGAGGCATATCTATAATCCCTCGACCACATCGCGTTTTTTTATCCTTCACTTATATGGCGTATTCCTCGCTGACTCAATGAGTCATTATGGGTATCCCTCGCCCATAATTACTAAATTACCACTCCTCGCCCATAATTAAAAAAATTAAAATGTCTTATTCTTTGTAAATACTTAAAAATTTTTTCATTTATTTTTTGTAAATACTTAAAATTTTAAGTATTTGTAAATTACCAAATTACCAAATTACCAAATTACCAAAAAAATTACCAAATTACCAAAAAAAAAATTGTCTTATTCCCTCGCCCATAATTACCAAATTACCACTCCTCGCTGACTCAATGAGTCATTATTTTTTTCATTTATTCTTTGTAAATACTTAAAATTTTAATTTAATTTGATTTTCCCTTATATAATACAATCTTTTCCCTTAACAAAGTTATCAAACCTTCCATTTTTCTCAACACTCTTGTTGCAACTATCTTCTTAAATCCTATCAAATCAGAAAATATCAGTTAATATCATACTATGCAGTGGGGGTAAATGGTATTTTGTAAACAGTGTTGAAAAATATCTACCATTAAAAGGTAAATATGTTATACATGTTCTTAGTTTATCTAGTAATATTAGATATGATGAATTAAAGGATATTATTTTTTCAGAACTGAGAATTCAAAGTTATATACGATTATAGTACAAAATGTCCACGTATACTTATTTTATTGATATATCTGATGATAAAGATTTATTTTATTTTATGAATGTTGTTCTTAGTGGTCAAAACGAAATTTTTACATTATTCATCAATGAAGAATCCAGTGTTAGCAGTAGCTCCGCTATCCACGAAAAAAATTAAATTTACAAATGACAATGAAAAGTTTATTTACAATTTAAATGACATTCCTGTGGGTGATGAGAGATATATTGATGTTAAGCAAGAATCTAATTATAGAAATGACAAAAATGAGGATTTTTTGATAAATACGATCCACCTCCCTGTCACTTCAATTATGAAGTTCATGAATATATATTCTTTTTTCACAACCGGAGTCATTAGCATATCCTACAAATAATCCACTTAAAAATACTAGCTCTAAGTTGTCAACTATTTCTAAAGATGATTGTTTTAACAATAAAGAAAAATTACAACTGAAATTGGATACGATGTGTCTTTCGCAATGTTTTGAGTATAAAGTGATTAAATCATCAAAAAATTGATTTGAGGCATCATGTCGTAATGATGATTGCGATTAGTGTAACTGTGCCTTCAGTTTTTAAAATACAATCATATTTCAAGTTAGATACTTTAAATCAGTATATACATATTCAAGAACACAAACTTATCCCAATATTCGTCAAACAAACAAAAACGTATTGGATCATATTATCAAAGACCAATTAAAAGATAGCGTTCGAATTTATCGGGGTAAAAAAATTTAAAATAATGTTAAAGAGAGATTGAAAGTTAGCATATCGTATGCTCAAGATTGTAAGGCCCCCTTCCCGGGCACCTCACAGCTGGTCATTCATCGCACTCAAAACATAACTTTTATCGTTATTCATAAAATCATTGTAGCGGAACATTAAGAACATCCTTTTCATTTCAATAAAAAGCTCTTACAAAATAGTCATAAACGGTGACCTCTAGTAGTTCAGGATCCCCGTTCTCATCTTTGCTCTTACAAAATACTATTACAGTTCATTACATAAGATCATTTCATTATAAAAGCATTATAACAATGGATCCCATCCCAAAGGAACTGAGTAGCCGTCCCGTGCCATCCTCAGCAACATACCTGCCAACTGGAAACACATCAAAGTCAGCATTGCTGAGTGAGTTCTAGTTTTAAATAAAACATACTTTACCTTCCATTAAAACCATTTCTTTACTTTCATGTGATCACGCATCTTACGTACACATAGATAATACAATCATTATTATCTTCATCATCTATTCTTTCATTCATTCATTCTTTATTGTTTACTTCTATCTAGATCCTGTCAAACTTTACCCTCTTCATGGCACGCAACCATATTTCTGAGGTCGAGTAACAAGGATCCCATTGCATACGTTATCATTATGTTCCTTCCGTTCATTACTTTCATTCGTTCGTTCTTTAACTTTCATTACGTTCGTTAACTTTCGTCCGTTTCAAACTTTCTTTCTTTCATAATTATCTTTCTCATTAATCAACTCACGCAATACTCCCGCCTTATGTCCGAAGACTGATACTATGCCGAGGCCTGTACACAAACCCCCGACACTGATACTGTGTCGAGGCCTGTACACAAACCCCCGACTCATGTCCAAAGACTGACACAGTACCGGAGCATGCGATCCTCTACCTATTCAATTAGATCCTGTCTCATGCAATATCCCCGACTCATGCTCGAAAGCTAATGCTGTGCTGGGGCCTGTACACAAACCACCGACTCATGTCCGAAGACTGACACAGCACCGGGATACGTGACAAAGATCCCTTTCGAGTCAATCACCTGGATTGAACTCTATCCGAGTTTGTTGCAACACAAAGTTACTCACCTCATTATCTCGTCTCATGCAATACTCCCGACTCATGTTCGAAGACTGATACTGTGCCGAGGCCTGATAAACAAACCCCCGACTCATATCCGAAGACTGACACAGTACCGGAGTACGCGACGAGGATCCTATTCGAGTTTATTGCGACACGAAGTCGCTCACCTCATACATATGCTTACAAGCCTTACTTTCGTTCATTCATTCATTAATGCATGCATTCATTCATTACGTTCCTCTTTCATTATCTTTCATTTTACGTTACATAATACTTTCATTACATTTATTAGTCATAACACGTAAAACCACGGAAAGATAACCACGTTTCGAAGCAAGGAACATCGACATTTACCAGTCATCAGTCATCACCATCTATCATGGCAACTTCATACTTAACATAATATACATCATGCATAACATGCAACACTATCATCATCGTGCCCAACATATCTTCTAAAGCCTCGACGGCCATCTTACATGTACTTACGGGGACTACCACATCATTACTTATCCCTGCTCTTTTCCTTGAAAGTCAGTAATGAAACTATGCCTCTCCTCGTACACAACAGCCCTATTTGGGCGATTAGGCACCCTTCAGTCGCATGGCCTCCATGCGACTGAACACCAGGCGATTGGACTAATGCGGATGAAGTCGCATGCGACTGCACCTCCAATCGTGCGAATGGACCCTCAATCGTGCGATTGGACACTAAGTGAATGGACCTATGCGACTGAGCTCTCAGTCGTGCGATTAAACAGCTATGCGACTGAACACCTACGCGACTGGGCTCTCAGTCGTATGACCTGTCATGCGACTGGAACCCCAGTCGTGCGATTGAACCTCAGTCGTACGATTGAACTCCAGACGCCCCTCGGTCGGCCGATTGGCCCTCCAGTCGCGTAGCCCTAACTGGGCGCAGACTGCAGTTCCTCATGAACAGCAGTCGCGACTTTCGACCTCCAAATCCTTCCAAACCTCGTTTGAGCTCAAATCAACCCTTCTAATCCTTAGGGAAACATACCACGACCTCATTCAAGCCTATCCAAGCCCGAAATCAAGCCCCAAACGAATCACATACATACACATACATACATAAACGGGTTTACACCCAAAATACCTAAAAACGGTTTTCAGATGTGTTCCAGCCCCAAAATCATTCAAAAACGTGTAAAAGCGGGGTCCTAGAACTCACATAGACGATCCCGTCAAGTAGAGCTTCGATTTGACCCGCTACACGTCGATTTTGCACTCTCGAACCCACTCAAACAAAGCTTTCTTCTTCTCTTCTCCCTTTTTCTCTCTTCTTTCTTTCTATGGCTGAGTTTATGAGTGTAGGGAGAGGGTAAGGGCCGCCCTCTCCCTTAAATGCTACAGTCCAGTCGCATGAGTTCCATGCGTATGGACACTCCAGTCGCATGACTTCCATGCGTATGGGACTCCAGTCGTGCGACTGAACCTCAGTCGTGCGAATGGGCCCTCAGTCGCACACCTTTCATGCGAATGAACCCAATCGCCTTCCAATCGGTCACCTGGACTTCCAGTCGGTCACATGACTTCTCAAACCAAAATTTCCGGGTGTTACAAATCTTGGTGTGATAACGCTTACGCGCTCGAACTTTTGAAAGGATCTCAAGAAGAATTGTTTTCACAGCTACTTATTTACTACTACAACTTGAAGAAAGCAAACTCAGGTACGGTCATTGATATTGTTGTAGATGAAATGAGAAGTTTTGAATTGTTATTTGTCGCGATCGATGCAGCGGTAAGTAAATTTTTTAATATGTTTTTTAATAATACTTAATAATGCTGACATTATATTTTTATTTAGATTTGAAGTTTTGTGCAATTTTTTACGGTCTTTAATTGTGATTGATGGGGCATATTTAAAGGAAAAGTTTTTAGACATCATGTTTTTGGCAGCAGATATGAATGGAAACAATCAGATTTTACCAATTGCATACGGTGTTGGTAAAACAGAGTGCGGATAGTCTTGAAAATGGTTTTTATCAAAACTTAAAGATTGTATTGGTGATAATCCAAATTTGACAATTATATCTCATAGAGATGCCTTAATTGATATGACAATCAGAACTGTGTTTCCACATGCATATCACGGGTTATGTTGTCGTCATTTGATGGTAAATTTGCGCTTAAAGTCAATGGAATGAAAAAATTACTAGTCATTATGGTGGCGAACCTGTAAAACTTATAGAGATTCTGATATTGAAGAGCGAATTTATAGACTAACCATAGTACTTCCACGCGTTCAAAATATTTTAGTCCATGTCGGGTTTGAAAAATGGGCAAGAGCACATTGTTCTGGAAGTCGTTATAATATCATGACGTCTAATAGCGTGGAGTCTATCAATGCTTTGTCACGACATGCTAGAAAACTACCATATAATTTTTTCTATTTTTTGTTAAAAACTATTAGCATATTATTTTTTTGTTTTTATTTATAGGTGATTTGTAGCATGGTCTTAAAAATGGGCTAAAATAAAATAACAAGAAGAATTACAAAAAGTGCGACATGGACAGTGACCGGAATCTATGATCACACATTTGACGTTGTAGACGGAGGCAAAAAAAAGGTTTGGTTGATTTATGGAATAGAACATGAAGTTGTAGACAATAGGAACTCTCTGGTTTAACTTGTGGTCATATGATTGATGTTTCGAGATTTTAAATATAACAGATTGTAGTCACTGGTTCTTAAACTGGTTTAGTAAAGATATATACAAGGCTACATATAAGGAGTCAATAAATCACTTACTAGCATAATCTGAGTGGGAGATACCTTCTGATTTTGTGCATGTGCGGCCACCGCTGATAAATAAAAGAACAGCCGGTAGATCGCGAGAAAATAAGTGCATACTGTCACGCGGGGAGTTAATACAACAAGTTGTATGTATTAGATGTTATACGCAGGGTCATAAACGCGACCAATGCAGAGCCCCACTGCCATCACAGGTTTCATCAAAATCAAGGGCAGATGAAAGCAGTAATCCATATCAACCAACAACATATGTCAACCAAGAAGATTTTTGTGAATACGTCTTTGATGCAACAAGCCAACCATCACAAATATGTGATTTTGATTTGAAGAAGCCTTAATCATGAAAAGATTTTGATTTTTATTAAAACATGTTTGTATAAAATTTTATTTGAATTATTAATTGCATTCTGCCCCCATAAATAGGGCAATGCAAACAAGATCCTTCATCCTACCATTATCTATTCCACCACTATCCATACAACAAACAATCAACTTTTTCTTCATCCTACCATTATCCATCAATCCAAACTTATTAATCTAAATTAATCAAAAATATTATTCGTCTTTCACATACGTCCACCTCAAAAACCTTCTTGCAAATTGCAACACAAATATCACTTTATCTACATAATACTGATCAAAACGATTTTACTGTCTTGTTCATATTTTTCGTATCTACATAATATTGATCATGAGATGAGAAATATTAAAACGGACAGTAAGAACTCTAACATTGAAGTGGTTAAACTATGTACTACAACTCATATCTTGCTTTGCCCAATGAAGTCAGCAAGCTCTGATTATGGATTGCATGCTCAATATTGATAGAAGTATATTATGTGTTGACAGAAAATAATAAAGAAATACTATGTGTTTATAGGAAATAATGAAGAAATGTTATGTGTCGACAGAAAATAATGAAGACATACTATGTGTTTACAAGAAAAAATATATTGATTCCTTCTATTTATTTTTGTATTTTTTAAAAAATATTTTTATAACATATTAGTCGTACACTTGCATTTCCCGAACCTTATTATTAAAACGAAAATAAATATAACATTGTTATAAATATCCCCAACTTTAATCCTACAAATTCATTCAACGTCTTAAATTAACTTTATATTACAATGACAAATAAACGAAATAAAAAAATCATAAAAACTAACAAAAAATATCTTTCGTGGACAGGATAAACTGCGCCAAAAATACAATGAATCGGTCATGAAGCACCTATATAACTTACACGTCTCCCTAAAATTTTCACCACAATCTATCGGTTTCCCTGTAACTAAGTGTTCTATCAACATACAAACATAAACTCCTGCATTACCCCTTAAGGCTTCGGGTGATGTAACATAATCTTCATTTACTTCAATCCCAAATGGTTTTTGGGTTGCCCGGTCTTTTTCCAAAAAAGAAGATTTACTAATAAAGTGCTGAAATACACAGACACTTTGATCAACACGAGGTGAACTAATCGACCAAATTTACTATCACCTATTTCTTCACCACAAAAAATCTCCAATTTTATTATAAGCAAATTAGCACGAACATGTACTCATTCTTCACTCCGTATACAGAAAGGGAAATATACATAATCAATATCTAAAAACAAGGGATATGGGTTGAACTTTCCATCAGCAAATGAAACAGCATGCGTGCTACACATATCAGTTAACAAGTCAAAAAATTATGGAGGTAGTATAGTCTAACGCATATTTGACGGTTCATCTTTGTATAGCTCTCTATGTCTCCAATTAATCATTCTTAAAACCCAACCTTCAACATGTTGTATAAAAATACATTTATTATTACAAGTATAAATGTGTAGAAAAGTTTACCACTGTGCCTAAATAACCGTTACGTTTGTAACTTAGTAAAATACCCCAAAAATTCTTGTCAAGTTTTATGGTTGTTAAAAAGATAGCAGAATAACGAAAGGGGGCATCCCCTTATTATAAAACTCCATAACATCTTTTGACAATTTTTTTGATTCATCATCTTGATTGACCCATCTATGTACAATAGATCGATTGGTTGTACATCCGGGTTTGAACATCCAAGTTAAAGATTTGGATTGATTCTTTGGATGGCTCCATTTACTCATTATCCAAGTTGACAATTTAGGAGCGGGTTGAGAGGCGTATTGATGTTTATCAATAGATGTATCAAATGAGAAATGAAGAGTGTGTTTGATAGTGAATGAAGTATAAATGAAGTGTCCATTTAAACATAGGGACATATCATATTATTAATTTTATTATTAGAATATATTAAATTCATTTTTTTAATAATGAAAATATAACTTTTTTAATTTTTTATTTTAATATTTAATATGACATAAGATTTTTTAAACATAGTATATAAGTTGGTATTGTGGGTTCTATATTTTCATCAATTAAAAGAAAATGTCATCTAACAAAAGAAACAAAGGAAACTGAATAAATGAAAGACAAAAGAACGGGTCATGTTTAAATCAACTAGTTATTGTTGATTTCATTTTAACTCCTGTAGAGAACCATAATTTTGGTTTTCATAACAGTTCTCTGAATGTTATCCAGTTTTTCTCCAACGAAGATGAATCTTTCTGTAGGGTATTTTGTATGGATCTTACGATACTTGATAGAGAATTTTGGGGTAGCCTCATAGGTTATTGTGAAAAGGGTTTATTCAGTGTATTGTAAGTTTTTAAAACGCATACATGTTATGTTATTTAAGTTTATACAATAATAATAATTTATTTTATAATATGTTCATGCTTGGACAAATAGACTTTTAGCTTCGTGGATAAATGAGATTCGAAGAACTGGGGAGATTCCAGGCCCAAATCATTGAACAATTCTTCCGTACGAGTTTGTAAAACTAATATTTCAAGTATCAGTTGATGCAAACGAATGTGGCAATGACACGAACGAATTATATCCTCCATTGTGGGAGGTTGATACGGCAAAAATTAATTTTATTTTTACTTTTACAAAATAAAATTTAACTAATTGTACATGATTTTTGCAGGTATATATAACAATATATGACAACAATGAAAACGGGAATCTTTCTCAAATTTCTATGGACACGCTACAACTTAATATATTTTTTCCATATGAATATTATCCAAATACTTATTTTAATTTATCGTGCATTCATTGTGACATATATCGAATTGTTATTGAATTTGAGTCTTATTTTATATAGTTTCTACAACGTATATCGTATTTTGAGTTATCGAGGCAAAAAGAAGTTATTGAATTAAAAGAGTCATGAGAAACTGTTTAACCTTATAATGGTGGTCATATTGATCGAGATTCAGGAGTAATATTATGTTTTATTCAATTTTATTGTGTTACCAAATGTCATAAAAGATATTATTTATATATAGGAATTAATAAATATAACATAATTACAATATAAAATAATTATACAACGTATTTACAATATCTTCTTAATATGCTTCTGTTTGTCACACCCCGAAAATCGCAGCGGAAGGTCACGTGACGTGGTGATAACGGAAGTTGGAAATTATTCCAGCGATTACAGTCAAACGTTAACAATTAAACAGTTGACTACAAATGATCAGACCTTTACATGCTTTTCAGCAAAACATAGTGAAATTCAGGTTATTTCACAACCAACTTGTTTAGTCAAGCGACAACATTTATTTATTAAAATTTCATAACAGGTAATCAACTGACACGTTTGACCCTCCAAAGACTCATTTCGTTAACTCCAAACAAAGCTGACCTACAACCCTGAAAAGCATGAAAAAAACTAGTCAACATAAAGTTGGTGAGCATTTAGGTTTTTAAAACTTTATAAACAAATCAGTTTTTCAAAACTGTTATGATGTAGAGAGATAATACACCCAACATAGACTAGCTAGGTCCTATGATAACAATCAGGTCATAAGTCCATAATCAAGCCAAGAAACACGTCGTTGCCCCACAACAGTCCAAACATATAAACTCTCTCGCCAGATATCCTGACCAGCGCGACTTGTCACGAGACCGGACCCTTCTAACCCGATAGATCTACCAATATAGTCTGCGGCCTCATCCCCGAGGTTAGTGATTATGGGTGGATTTAGGGCTCAATAGTCACACACTTATACTATTGACCAAAACTTATACAGTCATAAATATATTATCATTGCTTTATCCATCATGTAAATAAAAAAAGTTTACCATGCTTTTCCCCTAAAACAGTTTAAATAAAATAATATTTAAAGAAAATGGGGTCGAAGAACTCACCTTATGTAAGGCCCCGTTCACGGGCACCTCACAGCTGGTCATCATCGTATTTAAAACACGTCATTATATAATCTTTACTAAATTATGCAGCGGAAACTATGGAATAGTTTTTCATTTTTACTATAAATGCTTTTGCAAAGTAATACAACATCCATTACAAAACATCGTTTGTTTGCATTACAATACAAAAGCTTAAACAAAAGAATGTCATCCCAAAAAGAGCTGAGTAGCCGCCCCGTGCCATCCTCAGCAACCTTACCTGCCAACTGGAAACACATAAAAAGTCAGCGTTGCTGAGTGAATTTTAGTTTTATAGATAAAATACTTTACTTTCGTTAAAAACGTATCTTTACTTTTATGCTATCACACATCATACGTACACATAGATAATATCATTATTTTCTTCATCATTCATTGTCTTTTACTTCTTTCAGGATCCGGTCGAACTTTACCCTCTTCATGGCATGCAGCCATGATTACGGAGGTCGAGTGACAAGGATCCCGTTTTATACTTTATCATTATGTTTCTTCCGTTCATTACTTTCCTTCATTCATTCTTTAACTTTCATTCATTCTTTATACGTCTTTAACTTTCTTACTTTTTCATCTTTACCTCTTTTCTTCCCATCACCCATAAACCTTACCTTTCTGTATCGTGGTACTGGACGTAGGCCCATCATAGACATTCTATATTGGCGCATCGCACCCTCCTGGTCACAGTACCTAAAGTAAAGTTTAGGGGCACTATCACTATATACAATACCTTTCTGTTTCGTGGTGCTGGACCTAGGCCTATCATAGACCTTCTCTATCGGCGCACCGCACCCTCCTTGCCACAACACCTAAGGTAGAGTTTAAGTGTACCATTGCCACATGCAATATCCTTATGTATCATGGTACTGGAGCTAGGCCTATTATAGACCTTCTATATCGGCGCATCGCACCCTCCTGGCCACAATACCTAGGATATGCAGCGATGGTTCTACACAGCGGTTGATCCCAGTGTCAGAATTTTACCCTCTTCGTAGCACACAGCCTCGATTACTGAGGTCGCAAGACAGGGATTCCATTTCGAGTCTGTTGCGACAACATAGTCGCTCACCTCCTATATTTGCTTGCAAGTCTTTATTACTCTCATTCATTATTAATGCATGCATTCATTCATCATGTTCCTCTTTCATTATCTTTCACTTTACGTTACTTAATACTTTCATTTCTTTCATTAACATAACACGTAAAGTCACAGGAAAGATAAACATACACTATAATAAAGAACATCAACATACACTATAACATTACTATAAAGGGCATCATCATACATACATAACATACATCGTGCATAAACATGCAACATCATCATCATTACGCCCTACATGACTTCTAAGATCCCAACGATCATCTTACATGTACCTACGGGAACTTCCACGTCAAAACTTACATCTGCACTTTCCCCCGAAAGTCAGTACTTAAACTATGCTTCTCTTCGGGTATAACAACCCTATTTGGGCGTATAGGCACCCTTCAGTCGCATAGTCTCCATGTGACTGAACATCATGCGAATGGACCTCATGCGGATAAGCACCCAATCGTGCGAATGGACTCTCAATCGTGCGAATGAACACTATGCGAATGGACCTTATGCGAATGGACCTCACGCGAATGAGCACCTATGCGACTGGGCTCTTAGTCGCATGACTCCCCATGCGACTAGACCCCCAGTTGTGCGACTGAACCTTAGTCGTGCGACTGAACCCCAATCGCCCTCCAGTCGGCCGTATGGCCTCCAGTCGGTCGCCCAGCCCTAACTGGTGCAGAATGTAGTTCTCCCGAACCCAATGTGCCATTTTCGACCTCCAAGCTCATCCAAACCCATTCTAAGCCCAAATCAACCATCCTAAACCTTAGGAATGCATAATACAACACCATTCAAGCACACGCAAGCCCAAGAACATACTCCAAACGCACCAAACATAATCACACCCAAATGGGTCAAACACACACACATTCAAAAACGGATTTACTATGTGTTCCAGCCCCAAATCAGTTGAAAACAAGTAAAATAGGGGTCCTAGAACTCACACAAACTACCACAACGAGAAGAGCTTTGATTTGACTCGCTTCTCAACCGTTTTGCTCACTCGAACCAACCTGAAACAACTTTTCTTCCTCTTTTCTTCCTTTCTCTCTTCTCTTCTCTTGTTTGGCTAAAAATGAGAGTGTGGGGAGAGGGTAAGGGCTACCCTCTCCCTTTATATACCCCCACTCACCCATCTTTCTTTCGTTGGCGAGTTTGGTCCCTCGACTTTGGACTTTATTTATTTCCTTCCTTCGTCGGTTTCAAAATAGATAATAATCGGGTGTTACAAGTCCACCCCCTTAAATAGGTTTCGTCCCCGAAACCTGTTATTCCTCGAACAAACACGGGTAATGATGTCTCATTTCTTCCTCAGTCTCCCATGTTGACTCGGATCCTTTCCTGTGCTTCCACTATACACGCACAAGAGGAACCACTTTATTTCTCAGTCTCTTCTCTTTTCGATCAATGATTGCCACTGGTTGCTCCACATAATTGAGCCGTTCATCTACTTTGATATCCTCCAGTGGAACAATCATATCTTCATCTTCCAAACACTTCCTTAGATGAGATACATGGAATGTCAGGTGAATTCCACTTAACTCATCCGGTAACTCCAATCTGTAGGTCACCTCTCCTACTCGAGCAATGATTCGGAGCACACACACACAAACAATCAGGCAAATAACTATGAAAAGTTACCCTTATGAAAATATCAGATTTAGGAAAGTATTTGATCAGGAAAAGATTCAAATTTGTAACCAGGTTTACACATGGTTAATAAGGCCAATTGACTCCACTAAATACTCAAACCTTCCTGGTAGAAAAGCTTTAGTAAATAGGTCTGCCAACTGTTTTTCAGTTGCTATTTGAATCAAAATGATTAAACCTTTTTCAGAATTATCTCTTAAAAAATGATATCGAATTTCGATATGTTTTGTTTTTGAGTGTTGAACTGGATTAGCTGTAATGAACATAGCAGCAGTGTTATCAATGTAAATGGGTGTTTTAAGAAAATTGAACCCATAATCTAGCAGTTGGTTTTGCAACCAAAGGATTTGAGAACATCCTGCTGATGCAGCTATGTACTCAGCTTCTGCAGTTGAGACAGAAACATTTGTTTGTTTCTTACATTGCCATGAAACTAATCTGGGTCCAAGAAACTGACAACCACTCGTTGTAGATTTTCTGTCTTGACAACATCCACCATAATCACTATCTGTGTATCCATGTAACTCAAAATTACCTTCGTAAGGATACCAAAGCCCTAAAGCTGGTTTACCTTTGAGATAGCTGAATATTCTTTTGACAGCAATTAAGTGAGATTCTTTCGGGTCTGATTGATACCTAGCACAAACACATACAGCATACATGATGTCTGGTCTTGATGCAGTAAGATACATCAAAGAACCAATCATAGATCTGTATAATGTTTGGTCTACTGATTTTCCTTTAGGATCAGGCTCAATCTTGGTGTTTACGTCAGCTAGAGTTCTTATGGACTGACAATCATGCAGTTTGAATTTCTTCAAAAGTTTATCAACAAATTTCTCCTGATTGATAAAAATACCATCTGCAGATTGTTGAACTTGTAATCCAAGAAAGAAATTGATTTCTCCCATAGAACTCATTTGGAAACGAGATTTCATGATTTCTTCAAATTCATTGCACAGAGTTTGACTGGTAGAACCAAATATGATATCATCTACATACACTTGCACACATAAGAGATCATCATTATCCTTCTTTATGAATAAAGTAGGATCGATTTTTCCTCTTGTGTATCCATGTTGAATCAAGTGTTGAGATAATGTCTTATACCAAATTCTAGGAGCTTGATGTAGGCCATATAAAGCTTTGCTAAGCTTATACACTCGATGTGGAAATTCTGCATCCTCAAAGCCCGGAGGTTGCTTCACATACACATCATCAGTGATTGGACCATACAAGAATGCACCTTTGACATCCACTTGATACACCTTGAATTTCATGAATGATGCATAAGCCAGGAAAACACGAATAAATTCGAGTCTTGCAACTGGAGCAAATACTTCATCATAGTCAATTCCTTCTTCCTGTGTGTATCCTTATGCAATAAGTCTTGCTTTATTTCTTATTATAATGCCACGATCATCAGTTTTATTTCTGAATAACCATTTTGTGCCTATGGCATTTTCTCCTTCAGGTAATTCCACTAACTTCCACACTTCCTGTTTTCGAAATTGAAGAAGTTCTTCTTGCATAGCTTCAATCCAACCATTGTCCTGTAATGCCTCGGTGACATTTTTAGGAACAATCTGAGAAAGGAAAAAAGAGTATAAACAAACATTTGCATGTTCAGATTTACTTCTAGTAGTTCTTTCATTCAGAGGACCAATAATCTGTGATGTTGGATGGTTCCTGTGAATACGAGATATCGGAATCTCATTTCCTTGAACATTAACATCAAGATTGGTTTGGTTCAAGTTTGAGAGCTGTTGCAATAAGGTAGAAGAATGTGGATTGAAATTTGGAACTTGAGTTGGAGAATTGATAAAGTAATCATAGTTACTATGATCAATTGCATCTCCAGAGATGGAAGATGTGCCAGACTCAGGATGTCCAATTTCTGTATCATCATTAGGAAAAGGTTGTGATGCTTCTTGATCAGCTGAAATTGAATGATCTGATGCTGAAGCATCATGAACATTGTCATTAAATTGGATTGTTGAATCCTTGAAAAATGAAAAAAATGGATAATCTGGGCGAGCATCATCTGAATCATCAGAATCTGAATCATCACTGAAAGATCCAAGATCTCCTCTTGAGTTCTTCTTACCTGTAAAATCATCAGATTGATTAAACAAGTGAGATTGAAATGAGTTTGACAAAGAATCTATATCAAATAACCATGCAGGACCATTTGAAACTGATGGAAATGAATTTTCCAGAAATTTAACGTTGAATGTTTCATTAATAGTATTTGTCCTAGAGTTATAAACTCGATAGGCTTTGGAAACTGATGAATATCCAACGAAAAATCCATGATCAGCTTTTTCTTTAAATTTTCCTAAATGATCACTTGAGTTTAAAATCATAACTGGACAGCCAAATGATTTTAAAAAGTTTATGTTTGGTTTCCTGTCAAACATTAACTCATATGGAGTTTTCTTTTTATCTTTAACAAGTAAGATTCTATTCTGAACAAAACAGGCTGTTGATATCGCTTCGTCCCAGAAAGTGATTGGAATTTTAGCATCAGCTAACATAGACCGGGCAGCTTCAATCAGAGTTCGGTTTTTTCTTTCAGCAACTCCATTTTGTTGTGGAGTTCTGGGAGCACTGAACTGATGAACTATCCCTTTTTCTGCACAAAACAAATCAATGATAGCATTTTTAAATTCAGTTCCATTATCACTTCTTATTATCTTTACTTTTTGTTCAAGTTGATTTTCAACTTTATTAATGAATTCTTTTAGAAGATCTGCAGTTTCAGATTTAGCTTGAAGAAAGAAAACCCATGAAAATCTTGTATAATCATCTATGATGACTAAACAATATGATTTTCGACCAATACTCCTAACATTAGTTGGTCCAAAAAGGTCCATATGTAACATCTGGAGTGGTTTGGTGTTTGAGTTTATCAGTTTGGACTTATAAGACGCTCTATGTTGTTTTCCTTTCAGACATGCTGAGCAATGATCAGTTGTTGAAAACTTCTTGGAAGGAAGTCCAATAACATGATTTCCTGCTACTAGCTTGTTCATATTTTTGAAGTTGGAATGACCAAGACGTCTATGCCAAAGCTGGCTTTCATCATTTGAAGCTTTAGCAATCAGGCAAGTAGTTTCAGTTGTAGGATCCACTTGAGACATATCCAGTTTGTATACATCTCTGTCTAGAGCAGCTTTAACTATCACCCAGTCATTGCTAATATGAAAACCTGGTTTCAAGACATAACAGTGAGATTCATCAAAAAGAACAGAATAAGATTTGTCACAAATTTAGGATACACTTAGAAGATTAAAGTTCAACTGTGAGCAAAAGTTGACTTTATCAAAACTGATAATCCCATTGGACACTGTTCCCTCTCCTGTTATCTTTCCACCTGCATCACCTCCAAACGTAACATGAGTACCATCCTATAACTTAAAGTCTTGCAATAAGGCTTGATTGCCTGTCATATGCCGGCTACACCCACTGTCAACATACCATGAGTTGATTGGTCTCCGCAGGCGTACCTGCAGTCACAAAAATTTAAGGTGAGTTAGTAACCCAAGCCGAGATGGTCTTGGGCTTGCCAAACTTGTCAACAATTGTAAATTGTTTAAAATGAAGTTTGTTGACATCTGGTTTCTTTTGAATTTTAACATGTTCAAATCCTTTTTGAGAAACCAACTGATTATCTCTTTGTGATTTTGATTTCAAAGCATTATCAAGAAATCTTGAACTCTTGTATGAATCATTTGAGAATGTTCCTTGGTTTATTCTCACAGATCGAGGAATAAACTTTTCTTGATTGTATTGCTGTGATTTGACAAAATGATTATTATCAGAATTGTTTCTTCTGAAAGATCTCAAACCCAAGGTAGATTGTTGTTGTGAAAATTTAAATCCAAAATTTTGATTTCTTATAAATTGTGGATTTACAAAACCTTGATTATTGAATTCCTTCCTTGAAGAGTTCTTCCTGAAGTAACAATCATTGGTATTGTGATTTCTTTCATCACACAAAGCACAGTATTTGTTAAAATAACACTCAGCTGTTGTGTGATTTGTCATATCACATATGTAGCAATACTTGTTAAAGTAACATTCTGAAATGTCATGATTGTACATGTCACAGATATCACAATACTTTTCAGAATGTTTAAACAACATTTTATTAACCCTTGATGTTGAAGCAACATTTGATTCTTGTTTAAATTTTGGGTTAGGCAATTTAATTTGTTGTTTAATTGGTGTAAATTTGGTCTTTTGATCTTTAGGATTTTTCTTTTGAAATTGAACAAAATTCTTTGACTCCTTTGATTCAAATCTTTTATACACAGCGGAAGTCTTATGATCTGAACTTGTTCTCAGATCAGAGTTAGATTTGATCTTAGGTGTAAGTGTTATTTTTGTGTTTGTGTTCAAGTCAAAAGTTCCTGCAGACACAAACTTCACAGGTTTAATTTGAGTATTGTTCTGTGACTGATTAATTGATTCAGTTTTCTTTGCTTTTGCAGCTTTTCTTCGTCTTTGATTTCTCAATCTTGATAAAGTTTTCTTGCTTTGAAGTTTAGTTGAATCTTGAGAAGATTCCTTTTGACGCTCTTGTACTTCAGTTAGTTCATTTGAACTTGAATCATCAGAAATATTATTATTGTTTTAGCTTCTTCACATTTTCCTTTAAGTTTGTTATTGAATTCAGTAGATTTTTCACTCATTTGTTCACTTTGTTCAATAACAGTTTCACCTTTTGGTACAAACAACTTCTTTTGCTTTTGTTGAGGTTCATACGATTTGACTTTGATTGGATGACCATTTTTGATCTTGTCTAAGTCAGTTTCTTCATAAACTTCAACATTTTTCTTTTTAAAGTTCTTTTGATTTTGAAATTCTTTCAGTTTAGCTTTGTTTTCCGGTGAATGATCATGTGTATTGAAATTCTCTGGTAATGTTTTTGAGATTGATTCAGGCATAGGTTCATGTGTGAATCCTAGTCCTGTTTTATCTTTGTCATTTCTTCCATTCACCAGTTGCTCAACCATTTTCTTTGAGCTTTTAACTTTGGCTAAATCTATTTGAGTTGCTGCATGTGCCAATTTTTCTTGTTCAAGTGTTTTGTTCATCTCTTCAAGTTGTTTCTTTGCAAGTTCAAGTTCTTTAATAGTTTTGTTCCATGAAGCTTGAAGAGACATTATCTTTTCATCAGCAATTTTGTGATCTGATTTTAGTTTATTGTGCCTTGATTCTTCTTGTTTGAGCTTGTCACATATTTTGAATGAATATGTTCTGTAGTGTTCAACTAGTTCAAAACATGCTTTTGTGTACATTTTCTCTCTCACGTCTACTGGTATTTCAGGATATGAGTTTGAATATTCAGTATCAGAAGAGTTAACAACCTTTGGTTGTTCTGATTGAGCCATAAGAGCAACTTCTTCAGTAGTATCTTTTGGGTCTGATTTGTCGCTCCAATCATACTCTTCTTCTTGATCTTATTCATCATATTTAGGATCTTTAACTTCAGACCAGTCTTCATCATCAACTTCAGCAACTAGTGCCAGATTAGCAGTGAGATCAGCCGTAAATTGCTCTGCATATGCACTCCAGTCATAACCATCTTTGATGTTTACAACCAGTGCCTTTTTAGTTTCCTCACTGTTCTTCTCTTCTTTGGGTTCTGGCATTGGTAGACTTTGATATGGCTTCTGAAAAGTCTTGTTTGTATGTTGCTGATATTTTTGACCATTTGAGCTGCCTTGAGTATTTCCTCCTTGGTTTCTTAGAGCTTTACATTCTCTTGAAAAATGACCATAGCTGTTACAGTTAAAGCATCTTGATTTTGATTTATCAAACCCAACAGTTTTGTTTGCACTGGGTTTGTAATTTCTGTTAGTGTAAGAATGCTTTTGAGTTCTGTAAGCTATCATGACCATCTGCCAGTTAAGATCCATTTCTTCTACATCATCTGGATCCATTTCAAACAAATCTTGTAAAACTAGCTCCATTTGAGTTAGATGACTGCCTTGATAAGCTTGAAAGCTTGCCATGAAAGCAGTGAAAGCAGTTTTTGACTCTTCATCTTGTAAAAGAATGTTGATCACATCTTTCACTTTACTTGGATTGGGAGAGTTTGAGGAAGATGGCATCTCAGTTGAAGGTTTAGGCATTTGAGCTTTAGGTGAAGACTGTGGTTGTGGTTGAGTGGAGTAAACAGGTGTACTGGTGAAGAATCTTGCTCCCACAAACAGATCACCTTCATCTTCAGGAGTTGATTGGTCTTTAGCCAGAAATGCATTCTCTACAGTATTTGCTGGTGAAGCAACATACTTATACTGAGTTGTTGATGCATGTCTATCATTATTTCTTGAGCTCTCATCAATCTCTACAGATTTAATTTTAGCAATGAGAAGGTCAAGATCCATTGGAAACTTTTCAGTATGTTTCAACAAAGTAACAGCTTGTTTCCAAGAAGATGGTAGTGCATTCAGAAGTCTGTTGTTTAGGTCCTCAAGATCATTCTTGATTCCCAAAGTAGACATTTCTGTAGTTAATTGCACAAACCTATTCATCATTTGATTTATTGTTTCTCCTGAGATGTGCTCAAATAATTCCAATTGCCTTTTTAGTTTTTGCTTTTTCAGATCTTGGATTTCTTTCCCTCCTTCACATATGATCTTCAAAGCTTTATACATTGTATATCCAGTTTGGTAGTTTTCAAGTCTGGATAATACTTCCAAAGGTAACCCTTTGCACATGAGAGAATAGGCTTTAACATCATTTTTCACCCTCTTTAAGTCTTCTCCATGTAGGTTATCTTCTGGATATGGCTCTTGTGTATCTTTTGTATACACAAATCCTCTGTCTGGACCATCAGTAGTCACAGGAATGTATGGTCCCTTTTCAATTGATTTCCACAGATCTGTGTCTATGGAATTCAAATGATGTTTCAGTCTAAGAGACCAGTTTTTAAAATCAGCTCTATTTTTAAGTTTTGGAACTCTGTTCTTAGAATCTTCTAATTTCACCATTTTTATATTTTTGTTGTTTTCTAAGCTTTTGAATTAAGAAAAAGACTTAAAAAAATATTTTTGTATTTTTGAAATTTTATGAAAAATTTCCAAGTGTCAAGGCTGATATGTCCGAACAGTGGTGATACGTCCCAACAGTGTAAAACGTCTCAACAGTGTAAAACGACCAGCTGATAAGTCTAAGGGAATGCCTTAGAAAATTTCCAACGCTAGAAACTATCGCACAGTGGTTATATATCCACACAGTAGTTATACGTCCACAGTGAAACTCTCACAGTAGTAATACGACTACACAGTGATGATATGTCCCACCAGTAAAACTACCACACAGTGGTAATACGACTACACAGTGGTAATATGTCCAACCAGTGAAACTACCACACAGTGGTAATACGACTACACAGTGATGATACGACTAGGGGTAAAACGACTGAACAGTTGAGAAAAGTCTTAACAGTTCTCAAACGACCAAACACTTAGGCAAATTTAAGTGTTTTTCAGCCCTAATACGACACATTCATCAGATTCTTATGAATTTAACGAACTCAGAAATCTCAAAATCCTTCAATTGTTGATGAATTGAGCTGAAATTTCACAATTAGTTCATGATTATACCGATAATCAATCCTATAACCTCAATTTCAGTAATTATCAACAAATTTCGATGAATTTTGGAGATTCAAAGTCGAACACTCAAGAACACTTATTCGAACTGTTTTTCACTAATTCACTCGATTTTTATGAGATAAACTGCAATTTGTGATTCAAAACATGTTTCTGATGATGAAACACAGCTTCGATTCATAATATTTCACTTGAATTGTCAATTGATTACAGATTTCAGTGGATTTTTGAAGTTTCTATCTTCGACAGAACCTTCAAAAACACTCAACCGAGAGCTCTGATACCAATTGATAGGATCAATTAGAGCAATCTGTAACAATTATATGAACAATTCAAAGCAAAATACAAGCAATTGTAATCAAATCAAGCAAAATCAACAAAATTCATATTTCATTGATAGCAAAGACGATTACAAAAGATAGAGAGCAGTTCTCATAAAAACATACAACAACTTGCAATCTATACTACGTCTATGCTATTTATACTAGACACTAAGGAACTACAATTTACAAAACTAGTCCCTATACTAGTATAAAATACAAAACTAAACAATAAAGACTAAATGTTAATCTTTTAAGGGACCTAACAAAGGGCCTATATACCTCGGGCTCAACTTGCCCCTCTTTCGAAAATGAATGATACCCTTCCAAGGTGAGACCTTCAACATAACCCGGTCACCCACCTGGAATTCAATCGGTCTACGTCGTTTATCAGCATACGACTTCTGTCTATCCTTGGTTGCCTTCATGAAGGCCTTGATCCCTTCGAGCTTTTCAGTCGTAGCCTCGATCACCTCGACGCTCCCTAACTCTTTATGACCAATATCACCCGAACAAACTGGTGTTCTGCATCTCCTACCGTATATCATCTCATAAGGTGGCATACCAATGCTGGCATGATAGCTGTTGTTGTAAGAGAATTCAGCTAACGGTAAGTGGTCATCCCAACTTCCCCTAAAATCAATCACACATGCCCGAAGCATGTCCTCTAATGTCTGAATAGTCCTTTCTGACTGACCATCAGTCTGGGGATGATAAGCCGTGCTAATATGTAACCTCGTCCCCATGGCATCGTGGAATTTCTTCCAGAATTTGGATGTAAACCGGGTGTCGCGATCAGCACAATAGACACCGACACACCATGACGAGTTATAATTTCCTTGATGAACAGATCACCCAACCTCTCAGACGAATGTCTCTCGGATCGGTAGGAAGTGAGCACTCTTCGTCAAACGGTCAACTATCACCCATATAGTGTTATACCCTTTCGGAGTACGTGGCAGCTTCGTAATGAAATCCATGGTGATGTGCCCCCACTTCCATTCCAGTATATCCAAAGGTTGAACCTTTCCATACGGCTTTTGATGCTCGGCCTTCACTTGCAAGCAAGTAAGGCACTTACTCACATACTCCACTACGTCACGCTTCATACCCGGCCACCAATAATCTTTCTTCATGTCTTGGTACGTCTTTGTAGCACCGGAATGAATAGAGTATTGAGTCTTGTGAGCTTCATCCATAATCTTCACCCGTAGATCCTCAAGACGTGGAATCCACATTTGTCCAAACCGGGTTCTAACACCAAATTTGTTTTCGCCCAACTCCGCGACCAGACCTCTCATTCTTTCAGAGTTAAGATGATCTTCTTTCAATGCCTCATCTTGAAACTCTTTGACTTGCTTCATCACATCAGAGGTCATATTAAACTCGTACGCTTTCACCCGAATCGGCTCAAGTCTCTCTTTTCAGCCAAGAGCATCTGCCACCACGTTGGCTTTGCCCGGATGATAATGGATCTCACGATCATAATCCTTTATGAGCTCCGACCGTCGCCTCTGCCTCATGTTCAAGTCTTTCTGCTCGAAGAAATACTTCAAGCTCTTGTGGTCAGTGAAAATAGTGCACGTCGTCCCGTAAAGGTAGTGCCTCCAAATCTTTAGTGCAAAGACCACGGCTGCTAGCTCCAAGTCATGAGTAGGATAGTTAACCTCATGAACCTTCAACTGTTGGGATGCATAAGCTATAACTTTTCCTCTCTGTATTAACACACACCACAACCCCATGTAGGAAGCATCAGAATAAACCACCAGATCTTCACTCCCATCGGGTAATGACAGAACAGGAGCTTGAGTCAGCCTCGCCCTTAACTCCTTCATCTCAGTCGGAGCCAACCGATACAGTGCCTTGGCAACAGGTTGGGCACCTGGTATCAGGTCGATCTGAAACTCAATCTCTCGGTCAGGTGGCACTCCTGATAAATCTTTTGGAAACACATCTGGAAAGTCACACACAACCGGTACATCAGACAGTTATGGTGTTGGCGTTTCTGCATCCTTTACATAACACAAGTAGGAGCTACATCCGCGCCTCATACACTTTCCCTCCACCGCCATTGAGATTACTTTCGGGATCGTCGTGACCGGATCCCATAAACAGTTACTGAACTCCCGTCAGGCGCTATCAAACGAATGATCTTCTTGCGACACACTATATTTGCCTCGAAGTCCGCCAACCAATCCATCCCAAGAGCCAAATCGAAACCACCTAAGGCTATCACAAATAGTCTAACCGGGAATCCATGACCTTCTAACTTCACCTCGCAGTCTCCTATCATCTCAGAAGTCCTGATAGACTTACCTATGACGGTTTCTACGTCGAAGGGCTTATCAATACTTCTACTCCTAATGGGCAGCTTAGCACAGCAAGGCAGCAGAAATAAAACTCTTTCTAGTTCTGGAATCAAATAACACAAAAGCAAGAGTTTGATTACTAGATACATACCTGACACGATATCGGGGCCCGTCCTAGCCTGCTCCTGCATTATCGTGAAGGCCCTGCGCCCTCTGCCCTTGGTTTCTTGCAATCCCTGCTTATGTGACCCTTTCCTCTGCAGTTATAGCACCGTACCACCCCACACTCTCTGGCCACGTGACCGTGCCTCCCACATCAGAAACAGACATTGGTCCCCAGTCTACATTCCCAGGGGTGTTGGCGTCCATATTTGGAACAGAGGTTTGGTGTCCACATGCATTCTCCAATGTGCTCTTTGGCACACTTACCACACTTCCTCATCCCTGCACAGGACGAAGCTGCATACCGGTCCTCCGTCCTGGCAACCTTTTTGTTGAGAGTGGCCCTGCCACGTCCAAACCGCTTTCCGTTCCAGTTCTTGTCGTTGCTACCCTTCGTGCTTCCTTCAATAGCAGTCGTCTCTTTCACCGCCCTAATTACCTCAGTCACCATAGACGGCAGAATCGCCTGCATGACCTGTTAGACTCCCTCAACAACAGCCTCTTTCAGGGTGGTCCTCAAACTAGCACTATCATCGTTGCCTTCCAGGTGAGGGGCCTCGGGGTCTTCGAGTGCCATTTCAGCCGCCCTAGCCATGCTTCTCGTGACACGTGGTTCAGCACCATGTTCACCACAACCTCCATCTGACAAAACCTTAGGAGATCTACCGCTAGCCATCCTCTAACAGACACTGAAAGATTCAAACACCAACACGGTCATTCAAGGGAATAACTCAGTTTATGTCAAGTATAGTAAGTCCCTAATTACAGTGGCCAGTTGTGATTAGCCACTTACTTTACTCTTCATACCCCAAGCATTACCTGTCCTGACTACATCAGTATTTAAATCTACATACAACACATAACCCCATACCATGCGCACATAATACCGGTTAACATTACGAAAATACCTGATGGCACGCAGCTACTCAGATTGGCATCCCTTTCCTTTTCGTCCTATTCTCAGTTTAAGTTAAGGTGTATTTTGAAAATTTACCCATTTCACTTAAACTTTGGCTCTGATACCAACTTGTAAGGCCCCGTTCCCGGGCACCTCACAGCTGGTCATCATCGCATTTAAAACACGTCATTATATAATATTTACTAAAATTATGCAGCGGAAACTATGGAATAGCTTTTCATTTTTACTATAAATGCTTTTGCAAAGTAATACAACATCCATTACAAAACATCGTTTGTTTGCATTACAATACAAAAGCTTAAACAAAAGAATGTCATCCTACAAAAAGCTGAGTAGCCACCCCGTGCCATCCTCATCAACCTTACCTGCCAACTGGAAACACATAAAAATTCAGCGTTGTTGAGCGAGTTCTAGTTTTATAGATAAAATACTTTACTTTCGTTAAAAACATATCTTTACTTTCATGCTATCACACATCATACGTACACATAGATAATATCATTATTATCTTCATCATTTATTGTCTTTTACTTCTTTCTGGATCCGGTCGAACTTTACCCTTTTCATGGCATGCAGCCATGATTACGGAGGTCGAGTGACAAGGATCCCGTTTTATACTTTATCATTATGTTTCTTCCGTTCATTACTTTCCTTCATTCATTCTTTAACTTTCATTCATTCTTTATACATCTTTAACTTTCTTACTCTTTCATCTTTACCTCTTTTCTTCCTATCACCCATAAACCTTACATTTCTATATTGTGGTACCGGACCTAGGCCTATCATAGACCTTCTATATCGGCGCACCGCACCCTCCTGGTCGCAGTACCTAAGGTAAAGTTTGGGGGCACTATCACTATATACAATACCTTTCTGTTTCATGGTGCTGGACCAAGGCCTATCATAGACCTTCTATATCGGCACACCGCACCCTCCTGGCCACAGCACCTAAGGTAGAGTTTAAGTGTACCATTGCCACATGCAATATCCTTCTTTATCGTGGTACTGGACCTAGGCCTATTATAGACCTTCTATATCGGCGCACCGCACCCTCCTGGCCACAGTACCTAGGATATGCAGCGATGGTTCTATACAATGGTTGATCCCAGTACCTAGGATATGCAGCGATGGTTCTATACAATGATTACTAAGGTCACAAGACAGGGATTCCATTTCAAGTCTGTTGCGACAATATGGTCGCTCACCTCCTATATTTGCTTGCAAGTCTTTATTACTCTCATTCATTATTAATACATGCATTCATTCATCATGTTTCTCTTTCATTATCTTTCACTTTACGTTACTTAATACTTTCATTTCGTTCATTAACATAACACGTAAAGTCACAAGAAAGATAAACATACACTATAATAAGGAACATCAACATACACTATAACATTACTATACAGGGCATCATCATACATACATAACATACATCATGCATAAACATGCAACATCATCATCATTACGCCCTACATGACTTCTAAGATCCCAACGGTCATCTTACATGTACCTACGGGAACTTCCACGTCAAAACTTACATCTGCACTTTCCCCTGAAAGTCAGTACTTAAACTATGCTTCTCTTCGGGTACAACAACCCTATTTGGGCGGATGGGCACCCTTCAGTCGCATAACCTCCATGTGACTGAACATCATACGTATGGACCTCATGCGGATGAGCACCCAATCGTGCGAATGGACTCTTAATCGTGCGAATGAACACTATGCGAATGGACCTCATGCGAATGGACCTCATGCGAATGAGCACTTATGTGACTGGGCTCTCAGTCGCATGACTCCCCATGCGACTGGACCCCAGTCGTGTGACTGAACCTCAATCGTGCGACTGAACCCCAATCGCCCTCCAGTCGGCCGTATGGCCTACAGTCGGTCGCCCAGCCCTAACTGGTGCAGAATGCAGTTCTCCCGAACCCAATCTACCATTTTCGATCTCCAAGCTCATCCAAACCCATTCTAAGCCCAAATCAACCATCCTAAACCTTAGGAATGGATACTATAACACCATTCAAGCACACACAAGCCCAAGAACATACTCCAAACGCACCAAACATAATCACACCCAAATGGGTCAAACACACACATATTCAAAAACAGGTTTACTATGTGTTCCAATCCCAAATCAGTTGAAAAAAAGTAAAATAGGGGTCCTAGAACTCACGCAAACTACCACACACGAGAAGAGCTTCGATTTGACTCGCTTCTCAACGGTTTTGCTCACTCGAACCAACCCGAACCAACTGATCTTCCTCTTTTCTTCCTTTCTCTTTTCTCTTCTCCTGTTTGGCTGAAAATGAGAGTGTGGGGAGAGGGTAAGGGCTGCCCTCTCCCTTTATACACCCCACTCACCCGTCTTTCTTTTGTTGGCGAGTTTGGTCTCTCGACTTTGGACTTTATTTCTTTCCTTCCTTCGTCGGTTTCAAAATAGATAAATAACTGGGTGTTACACCTTAGCCACACACTTAAATTTATCTTATTTGAATTCAGATGTCATCTTGTGGAATATTTGAACCATAAATCTAAATTCCCTGTTTGATAATCAAATACATGCTATGGTTAAAATGACGAACTAATTATGCTCTTATTTGGCTTAACAAGTCATCTAGCGTGTTACTTCACACGTTGCAAGTTTATTGGATTGAGCTTTTATTATTTGCATACATTACTCTTTAGGTTATTGTTAAGTATTAATACTTACAAATCCGTTTCGACTTGATTTAAGTCGTATGACATTACCTATGCTTAATAATTAGTGTCTGTACATACGCACACACTTTATCAAACAATTCATCTTTATTGAATGGCTCAAGTATAAGTTTTTGGATTTTCATATTATTTTTTCCGTCTTTACCAAGATATCTTGCCCGCCCAAATTATTTGATTTTCATCTACGACTTTTGTAAGTATAACTTCGTTGGGTTTTTATATTAATAAAACCAATATTAGTTTTACATAATTTATAGATCATTTGAAAACTCGTCAAATATATTCGTACATGTTTATTCAATAGCCATTACAGTAAGATTCTTCATAAAAGTTTAATATATATAATGTGTATATATATGTTTGTTAATAAAAGTCCATTTTACCTATTTAAGTACTTATATATAATTATTTTTCTTCAATCCAACTTATTATAAAATTTAAGAGTCGGATTTCACTTTATACAACTTTATTACAAATATCCAATATTTATACAATACACGTTATATTTCAATTTATATGAATTTTTGTTAAATATAACAAGTTATTTATATTTATGTGTAGGTCCATATTTTATCTCATTTAGTTACATTTTATAATTATCATAAACGTATTTTATCATAACTTTTATATTTAGTGGTCCCACTCGTCCCACTCGTTTGACACAATATACGAATATTAAACACTCAGTTTATACCTTTCGCGTCCGAATCGCATATACGAATCTTCTTGAAACCGACATGCAATGAGAAGCGTATACACCATTTTGTTCGTTTTTCCATCACGAATATTTCTTCGGTCTCAAATCGTCCATGCAACCCTAGTGTCGGGAATCTACAGTTCAAAAATCGTTACGATCCCGCAGTCGAATCTCTGAGGAAATGAACAATTTTTGGGACTACCACTTTTCAGGCAGAAAGTTCCGATCAATCATGTTTGTGGATGGAACAATCATAGCTCTGATATTAGCTTTGAAAACTGACCGTTAGATGATAAGAATAGTATGTTAGGTATAACATATCCAAAAATTAGAAACATTCAACGGTCGGATCTTCGGGAATCGTCCCATCTCTGATAGTGCGCATGCATATCATTTTCTGGATAGATTATAAAACTTGATTTTAACGAAAGATACAGGGAAATCGGAGCTTACCATTGCATTCGTAGCATCGAGAAATGGTTGTATGGTGAAAATGGGACTTCGACGGTCGCTGGACCGCAGCTCGCCACCGCCAGACCGCCGCCGGACCATCGCCGGATCACCACCGGAGGGTGGCCGGAATTCCAGCTCTCTCACTCTCTCTTTCTTTAAAAACACACTTAGTGTGTGTAAAGTGTGAAGAAGAATGAAGGGGGGTTATATAGTGGTTGAAATAATACTGGTAAATGCATGTTGCTCCGTGTCGGCTGGTATTGACTCCAGTCTGACTGATATCACACTTTTATTTTAGTTTTCTTTTGCAAACTTAATGACTAATAAATGTATCGTATACTCTCAGAAGATTTATTTAGTCTAATATTATGTATTCGGTGACATATCGGCTCGGTCACACGTTAATATCGCGTATTTCACACGTTTAACCGTTTTGAACATTTTCTCGCCCCGAATGTGAATATTATAATCTTATTACTTACATAAAATAAAATAAGTGTGTAATAATAGTTTGTTCATAAATTTAGGCATCCGAACCGCTTGAACTAACAATGTTAACGTACGCGTGTTTTATGCGGTTTTATCGGTTTTGCACGCGCCATAGCCGTTAAGCGCTTAGATAGAGTTTCTGAATGATTGTTAAATTAGAATAATAATATTTCATAGACATGACACTAGAAGTGTCGTGTTCCGATAGGAACCGATTATCTACCGCTTTAACCATTTATTAGTCTGAATATTCATATCCAAGGCTCAATAATCATCGTTATGACTTGGGATTATCAAATTAGGGTTCAGGTGATCCTAAATTCCTTATTGGGCCTTACTGGGGCCTCGTGTGTCCATATCCTTGGGCCACACTTTAGTTATCGAATTTTGAGGGTTGTCACACTGTTTATAGCGAATGCTAGATATTTCTTTATTTGCAATAAATTTGATCCCACTAACATCTTTAAAAAACTTATAGACAGTTGTAATGTTTGATATTTCTTCAGGATATGGAAAATATTATTTAATTATAATTAGTATAACTACGCGATATAGAGAATATTATTTAATTTTAATAAATATAACTTCGGGAGATGAAAATTATAATTAAATTTTAAACATTAAAAAATATTAAAATTACTAGTTTGAAATGTCGTTTGTTCAAAGAGGGTAGCATATAATGTAGGTAAAGAGAAAGAACAATTTCGCGTAATCTTTTTGCTTTCTGTGATATAGGTAAAAAAATTTAAAGTTTAACAACATAAGCAGGTTTGGGAGAGTGAATTATGAAAAAAGAAAATATCATATTGTTGAGAGAGGAAGATAGTATGTATTTGTGAAAATGTGGAGATAAGAAGGTGTTGGTGTCATATTTATAGTGAAAAACTAAATCAATAACTTTTTTCATAAATACTAATTCTTACTACAAAATACATACAATTTATTCAACTTTATATCTATTAGTTAAATTTTCATACAATAAAGTTGCTAATTTTTCTCGGAACTTTTAAGCAGTCACTCGTACATCTTCAATAGGACATAATTCATTTCTAGTAATTAAACATTGTAGTATAATACGCACCCAAACACCATAGTCACCTTATTGAGTGGCTTGATGTGACACGTTAGGCGGTGTAATTCGTTCAAAAAATGTTGGTATATATTTGTCATGTTACGATCTTCAAAATAACCATGATAATATAATCATACCGAAAGCACACAATCTCTCTCACTCTCTCTCTCTATGTATATTATATATATATATATATAAGATGTTAAAGTTAAGTAATATTTTGAGTACTTTTAATATAAGTATACACCTTGTATAAAAATATCTCAAAACAAAGTAAATTCTTACAAGAAATGAAGTAAACGGAAGGGTTAAATTTGATTAACCTGAATATGAACACATAATCAAAAAGAAGTGAGCATACTTTTTTTTACAAGACAGAAGCAGACACGAATACCAACAACAACAAATTCTCTACTTTATTAATAAGTCTCATCCAAGACACCTTATCTCGCACAATTATCCAATTAGAGCCGGAAACCCATGTGAAATGCAATTATTTAATGAATAGCTAGTGCCTTACACATGGTTAGTCATGAGAAAAATATAAAAAGTAAATATTTTATATGTTAACTAATTATTATATGATTTGAGGGAAACGGTTTGCATATGACCTAGTTTTATTGTGTTTTATGAAATAAACCATCAATCTAAATTTTATATTCACTACTAACTCAAACAAAAATCACAAAAAATATTTTAAGTTATTTATATAAAAAAACAGGTTGTATTTGGATGTTTGTTCTAATAAAATTAGATCAGAAGATGGTTAATTAGAAGATGTTAAAGTTCAGTAATGTTTTGATTACTTTTAATATAATTACAAACTTTGTATAAAAAGATCTTAAAACAAAGTAAATTCTTTCAAGAAATGAAGAAAAGAGGATGGTTAATTTTGATTAAGCAGAGCATGAACACAAAATCAAAAAGAACACATAATCAAAAAGAAATAAGCATACCATTTTCTTACACAGAGATGAAGAAGACATGAACACCAACAACATCAAACATAATTAGCCTCAAGGCATAACGTAGTAAACAATTCGTAAATGACACACAAAAGCAACATAAGGAAACCTAAAACCACCGGACGAAGAACATACCTGATCGCCTTTTGGGAACAAAGGCGGTTGATTACGAAGAAAAGGGTCTGGATTCGCAAAAGCCCCAACAGATGTTATGTATCTATGATAATCGGGACTTGCATTATCGGCAGGAAGTAGGTTTCATGTCTGCAAGTGTATCTTAATTTCAATAAATCTAAAATGATGGTGATGGCATGTGGGTTGTTTAAAAGGGATGGTCAAATTAATTAAAAAGGGAGCAGGAGTGGTTAAAGGGATGGTGGAAGCCATAATTTGTGGGACAACAATGGTATGTCAGGAGACTATCTGCATAGTAAAATGTATCAAGTTGCACAACATGCATAAAAGTATGTATCAACACAAAAAAGTAGTCAGCTGTACGACATGCATAAAACATTATACATGAGGACACTACCAGTAACAAAACCTGCATAGTAAAAAATATCAAGTTACACAAATGCATAAAAGTAGGTATTAATACAAAAAAGTAGCCAGTTGTACAACATGCATAAAAATTGTACATCACTCTTAACAAACTTTTGAGTGTTATATTATAATATTATTTTATTGAAAAAGGAAAAAGAATAATTTTAATTTTTAATATTAATTATAAAAAATAAAATAAAAAATGATGTAAATTACATCGCTCTTATTCAATCATATCATCAAAATTAGAAGAATATCTTGAATGAAATGGAACGGTAGGAGAGAGACGATCCAATCGTGTATACCCAAATAGCGACTGACACAACAGATCAATCAACCGTCGTTGTTACATCCATCGTTCGATTTGCGTTTCATCCACTGCAACACCACACACCATCCACAACAATATCTAGGGTTCCAAACTCGATCCAACCATTTCTCTTTCATTAGGGTTTTACGCCACCGATTCTTCGAAATGGTGGACGATTCCGAACAGACACATCAACCACAAGACCTCGTGGGCTCGTATTTCTTGAACTTATGGAGATCGGAGTCCAAGAGGGCCGCTGCTTCACACGATAGAGACGTTGAAATGGAGAATTTGGATAACGAAGACGAAGATCTGGGGGAAGAGGATGAACCTGTGCCTACGGAACTCGATACTTTGAACAGTTCCGGTGGGTTCTCGATTGTGTTGCCGGATAAGCTATCGGTTCAGTATCCGACTGTGAATTTACATGGGCATGATGTGGGGGTTGTTCAGGCGAATTGTCCTGCACCTGTGAAGTGTTTGTTTTATTACTTTGAGATGTATGTTAAGAATGCTGGGGCTAAAGGTAACGTTGCGATTGGATTCACCACCGAGGGTTTCAATATGCGCAGGCAACCTGGGTATGTATGCAGTTATGGATTATTATTGATTTGTTATTTGGACTGGATTTTATTTTGAATTTATGTTGATGCAATGAGATCGTTAGGTTTTGTTATCATTCAACTTTAGACTGTAGTCATTACTTTGATAATGGTTCTTATGTGGTGTTGGAAGTCAGTTAGGTCAGAGTTGTATCATGTGACGCTTGATTTTTAAGTGAATTTCCAAGGAGAAATTCGATAGAAAATGAGAGGGGAAGAAGACACCTTGAAAATTATCTTCAATACCAGTTACATTTATGTTATTTTTCCACTTGTTCTCACCCTTCAACTCTAGGTTCACATTGTATGTATATCTCAATCAGATGCTAGAAATATAAAACATAGTTAGTTAATATCCCCATCCCAAAGTCATCATTTTCTTTTTCATCCTTTTCTTTTCTGGATTCTACATAAGTTGCAACATTTTTCTGACATCCAACATGAATGATGAATGCTTATGTTTGGATTCAAATTTTCTTTTCATTAGTCTCGTAAAAAGATGCATCTTTACTAATGAAGTTGATTTGATGTACATATTTCTAAATAGGAACCTGATGATTACTTTTGCAAGTGTAAATTGGTTACAGCAGTTTTGGGTTCTAAGAATGGAACTACAAAAATTTTGTTTATAACATGATATTGGTTCTATGAATTGTCTTTATTTGTTTCCTTTGGAATGGTTTTTTTACTCTTAATTAAAAAGGTTAGAATATTACTCCATTTAAGTTGAACGTTTTCAATAAATTTGCATATTTGTAAGGCTACATACGCCTAGGGGATAGGCCAGCCATACATGACATAGAAAATCATGAATCATGTATGTTTTTTTTATTACTTCTTTAAACTCAGTAGTTGTTTACTCAGATATCCATTATTTCAAGAACGAGATAGATTTAAGAGAGACCATGCAGATTGAGAAAACATAAGATTGTTTCAAGCAGGTGTCAGACAGTGGACTCTAAGCTAGTAGACTTCAACAGGCTCTAGTACGAATTCTATAAGGGACCCCAAAAAATCTTAAAACATATTAAAAAGTATTACCTTGAATTTATATTGGGAGTTTTACTAACATGCACCAAAATCCAGCATCTAAGATCCAAGTCTAACTATGGAAACCAAGTTGCATCAAGTGATTGGCATAAATATATGCAGTAGTTGCTCTATTTAAGATTGTAGTCCACACACATCCTCCATGGCCTATCATATTTGTTAAGGCTGGTAATCCTAGTATGCAATTATGCATATAGCTCCTGCTCCAACCAGCTGATGAGCTAGCTCTGCCCTAGAATTCAATGTATCTTTAAAAGTATTATTTCTTATGGTGGTGAGTTGTTATTTGCTTTATCTAGTTGAATAACTATTAAAACCCCCACATATCTTTCTCTTAATTGCTTCTGGTTTTTAGGTTATACGGAAATGAGCATCCTGATTTGAAATAAAAAATCACAATCGGGTCTCTAAGGTTATTGGAATATTTTTGAACTTGGTACTATGTTATAGGTGGGAGGCAAACAGTTTCGGATATCATGGGGATGATGGACTGCTTTACCGTGGACAAGGAAAAGGAGAGACTTTTGGCCCAACTTATACCACTGGTGATATAGTCGGTGCTGGTATTAACTATTCTTCACAGGAGTTATTTTTCACGTAAGTTCGTTTTCTAGCTTTCTTTTTCACGTATGATGGTCATTCTTTCAGAAGTTACACAGGAATGTATTTATGTTGATGATGCCAGGAAAAATGGTCAAGTGGTTGGAACAGTAGAGAAAGATGTGAAAGGTCGTTTGTATCCTACAATTGCTGTTCACAGTCAAAATGAGGAGTAAGTTTATGCTTTCTTCTCAAGATCTAGGTTATCATAAATTTCTTTGAGCTTTAGCTACAATTTAGTATTTAGCCGTTTGTTACTCTATTTTTTGCCGTCTGTTTCAAATTAAATGTCTGCTAGTCAAATTGATGAGCTAACTATATGTGTTAAGATTGCATTGGATATATGCTTTTGCTTTGAATAAATGGAGAGTTGGAAATTCCGGTAATCTTATTATTGAAGGGTGTTCAAACCCAAAGATTACAAATCTATCACTATATATAGCAGATTAGCAGTTAGAAGTTCTAACTAACTATCACATTTACAATATAGTCCCTACACTTTACACTATACACATTTAAGCACAAAAGTACAAACAATAACAAACAACTAACTAAACAATACAAGTAACTACAAAAGAATTATACTAACTTTCACCCCCTTAATTCTTTTAAGTCTCCAACTCCTTGTTTACTTTTCATCTCAGCAAACTTCAACCGGGGTAATGCCTTGGTAAGAATATCAGCCTTTTGCTCATTCCCTTCAATATGCCTCACCATTACACTCTTTCTTTCCACACAAGACCTGATGTAATGATATCTCACATCTATATGCTTAGACCTACCATGAAAAACTGGATTTTTCATCAACTGTATAGCTGATTTATTATCAACATAGATCAAGATAGGACCCATTTCCTTATCCAGCAACTCCTCAATTAACCCTTTGAGCCATATGGCCTGCTGTGCAGTGGCTGTTGCAGCCATAAACTCTGCCTCACAGGAGGATAAAGCCACAGTTTCTTGTTTTTGACTTACCCAACTAATTGGTCCTCCTCCATAGTAAAACACCATGCCTGTAGTACTCTTGCCATCAGCCTTAGTAGGCGCATGAGAACTATCACTATACCCAATCAAATCTCCTACTAAACCATTCCTGTACCATATGCCATGATCTAAGGTACCCTTCACATACCTTAAAATGGTTTTCACAGCCTGCCAATGAGTGACCTTAGGTTTTTCCATAAACCTGCTAGCTATCCCAACTGCATAGCTTAAGTCAGGCTTGGTCTGTGTCAAATATCTCAAACATCCAATCACTCTTCTATATTTTGTTGAATCTACAGCATCACTCTCATCATCCTTACCTAGCTTCACACCTGGATCCATTGGAATCTTTGTGGCATTGCATTCCAATAAACCCTGATCCTCCAGGATTTTCTTAGCATACCCAGATTGAGAAACAAAGATACCATCCTTACATTGTTTAACCTCAATCCCTAGATAGTAATGCAAGAGACCCAAATCAGACATTTCAAAACAAGACATCATCATGTCTTTGAACTCCTTAATGACATCTTTACATGAACCAGTCACTATGATATCATCCACATAAACTCCTATGATGACTACTCCTTTTTCAGACTCTCTTCTGTAAACTGCATGTTCCCTAGGACATCTTGTGAACCCAAATTTCACTAAGGTATCATGAAGCTTCTGCTTCCAAGCTCTTGGAGCTTGTTTGAGTCCATGCAAAGCCTTAATCAGTCTGTAGACCTTACTTTCTTGCCCCTTTTTCACAAAACCCTCTGGTTGTTCAACATACACTTCCTCCTTTAAATCTCCATTAAGAAAGGCTGTTTTCACATCCAAGTGGTGAACTACCCACTGGTTAACAGCAGCAATTGCTAACAAGACTCTCATAGTCTCTAGCCTAGCAACTGGAGCAAAAACTTCTTCATAATCAATACCATATTGTTGTACATATCCTTTTTAGGATCAGATTGCTCAAACACGCGAATACACGAACACAAACACGAGAACAATAATCGAAAGCAATAAACGAGACACGAGATTTATAGTGGTTCGGTTACGTTGTGTAACCTACGTCCACTTGGGGCAACTAGGGTTTTCTTTTTATTGAGGTGTTAATTTTTTAAGTGCAAGAGATATGTATATATACTAATCTAGACAATTAGGTGTTACATCTTTCCTAATTCTGTCTATAGTAAATACGGGGCCCACTGGGCCCACCCGAGATGGGTCGGAGCCCACAACATAACAATCTCCCACTTGGGCTTCGAGACATCTTCTCTAACCCACCACTTGAATGCGTCGAACACTTCAACCTGCTTCCACCTGAATGTGCAAAGTCTTCAACTGCATTGTCTTGTACTTATAAATAAACCCGAATTGGTTTAGCTCCTCCTAGTTACCCCTCGCCTTCTCAACTATTCCTGAAGGCCAGCTGAAGCCCTGCAAAGCTTCAGCTTATCCAGCGTGACAGACTTAGTGAACATGTCTGCTGGATTCTTGTTCCCCTTGATGTTGTTCAACTGGATAGTATCACTGCTGATTAGACCTCTGATGAAATGATATCTGATATGAATGTGCTTCGTCTTCCCATGATGAGAAGGATTCTTTGCTAGTTTAACAGCACTTTCATTATCACAGTACAATGGATACTTAGTCTGTTTTCTGCCTAACTCACCCAGAAAATTCTTCAACCAAACGAGCTCTTTACTAGCCTCAGCGGCTGCCATGTACTCAGCCTCTGTAGTAGAAAGTGCCACGCTCTTTTGGAGCCTAGACATCCAACAAATTGCTGTATCACCCATAGTGAACACATACCCTGTAGTACTCTTGTAGGTCTCATTGCATCCACCCAAGTCAGCATCAGAATAACCTTTGAGAATAGCATCTCTACCCTTGAAACATAATGCCATCTTTGAAGTACCCTTCAAATATCTGAGCAGCCATTTAACTGCTTCCCAGTGTTCTCTCCCCGGATTAGACATGAACCTGCTGACAACTCCCACTGCGTGAGCAATATCGGGCCTTGTGCATACCATAGCGTACATAAGACTGCCCACAGCCGATGCATAAGGAACCTTCATCATCTCGGCCTTGTCTTTCTCTGTCTTTGAAGACCGATCTTTAGAAAGCTTAATATGACTTGCCAATGGTGTATTTCGAGTAGTAGTCTTTTCATCATTCATTCTGAACTTCTCTAATATCTTCTGAATGTACTTTTCCTGAGATAAAGTTAGAGAACCGTTCTTGTGATCTCTGGTGATGCTCATACCAAGTATCTTCTTAGCTGGACCTAAGTCTTTAATTTCAAACTCTGCAGACAGATGTTTCTTCAACTTGTTAATCTCTGCAATGTCTGAACCTGCTATCAGCATATCATCAACATAAAGCAGGAGAATGATATAGGAACTTTTAAACTTCTTGAGATAGCAACAGTGATCCATCTCACATCTCCTATACCCGTTTCTGCCCATAAAGCCATCAAACTTCAAATACCACTGTCTGGGAGCCTGTTTTAAACCATACAAACTTTTCTGCAGTTTACACACCAAGTTTTCTTTTCCTTCAACCTGAAAGCCCTCTGGTTGTGCCATATAAATAGTCTCATCAAGATCGCCATGCAGAAACGCAGTCTTCACATCTAGCTGCTCCAAATGTAACTTTTCTGCTGCAACAATACTAAGCACCAATCTGATAGTAGTCATCTTGACCACAGGAGCAAATATCTCACTGTAATCAACCCCGTGTTTCTGTTGAAACCCCTTAGCGACCAATCTTGCTTTGTATCGTTTGTTACCATTGTGATCTTCCTTAACTCTGTAGAGCCATTTATTCTGTAGAACTCTTTTGTCTGGCGGAAGCTTGGTTAAGACCCATGTATTATTCTTCATTAAAGAGTCCATCTCATCCTGCATTGCATGCTCCCACTGAAGCGAATCTTTCAACTTAACTGCTTCTGAGTAACTTTCTGGTTCACCATCCTCAGTTAAAAGAAGATAATTAACTGAAGGACTGTACCGGGTAGGCTGCTTTGAAACTCTGGTGGATCTCCTGACCCAATGAGATTGGTCTGGAGTCTGTGGATGCTGTTCATCTTCAGAATCTGAACTCCCACTATCAGAAGCTTCAACTGTCTCTTCATCTCCACCGATACCACCATCTTCAAATTCGGGAACTGGATCATCATCAGTTTCTGTCTCTGGTTCATTAACAGGTTCTGGATTTGATTGTTTCTGAGCATCAACATCAAATTCAACTTTGCTCTTTCTGAACCTCTGAAGTGGTTGTGTTTCTGTCTTTGTATAACTCAGCCTCGTTAAATGTAGCATGCTTACTTCTGATCAATTTTCTGTTTTCAAAATCCCAAAGCCGGTAGCCCATATTGTCAAAACCATAGCCAATGATGGTGTACTTCTTGGCTTTAGCATCAAGCTTGTCACCGTCTTTCACTAGATCATAGGCACTGCACCCGAATACTTTCAAATGCCCAAATTTAACAGCTTCACCTTTCCACTCTTCTTCTGGTAGCTTGAAATTAAGGACTTTTAGTGGGTTTTGTGGGTGGGAAGGGTATACGGTGACATATGGCCGTACCCCACACGTTAGGTGTAGTTTTCCTCATCTATCCTTTTTGGGTGTTACATGCGCATTATCTAATTCTTCTTGTGATATATATCATTGTGGTATATGCTTCGTATTATGATGGTTATTGCCGTTGTTATGCTTTGTTATATGCTTTGTTATGCTTTGTTATATGCTTTGTTATATGCTTTGTTATATGCTTTGTTATATGCTTTGTTATATGCTTTGTATATGCGTTGTATTATGATTGTTATTGTTATTGCCTGTGTTAACGAGTCGGGGGTCTCTTCGGAGGCGGTCTCTCTATCTTTCTAGATAGAGGAAAGACTTGCCACCATATACCCTTCCCAGACCCTGCTCTTCAGCGGGAGACACTGGGTATGTTTGTTTGTTTGTTTGTTTGTTTCTGGTAGCTTGAAACCCAACGGAACAGATGGTCCCCGATTAATTAAGTAGGCAGCAGTATTAATTGCATCTGCCCAGAACATCTTTGGAAGCCCTGAATTGATTCTCATACTTCTGGCTCTTTCATTCAATGTTCTGTTCATACGTTCTGCGACTCCATTTTGTTGAGTGCCCGGGACTGTATAGATCATTCGAATACCATTATCTGCACAGTAGTTCTGGAACTCCTTGCTGATGTATTCACCTCCGTTATCCAACTTCAAGCATTTCACCTTCAAATCAGTTTCCAATTCAACAGCAGTTTTCCATTTCTTAAAAGTATCAAAAACTTCAGATTTATTTTTAAGAAAGTAAACCCATACCTTACGTGTTGAATCGTCAATGAAAGTGACATAATAATAAGCACCTCCCAAAGAAGCAACTGGAGTAGGTCCGAAAACATCCGTGTGAATAAGCTCCAATTTCTGAGCTTTCGGTGGCTTTCCTGTCTTCACAAAAGACACCTTCTTCTTTTTCCCGAATACACACGGCTCACAGAATTCTGATTCGACATTCTTTAACTCTGGAAGCTTTCCACTGGAGACGAGCATTTTCATACCTTTTTCACTCATGTGACCGAGTCGTTGGTGCCACAGATTAGATTGACTCATGCCACTGGTTACTGCATTTACCCCATCTACAGGAACTTCGACCATGTATAGTGTGCCCCTCTTTGAACCTCTGGCAATCACAAGATTTCCTTTCACGACCTTCCATTGTCCCCCACCAAACATGACATCATATCCTTCACAATCCAACTGCCCAATGGAGATTAACTTCTTCCTGAGACTTGAAATGACCCGAACATCTTTCAGTATCCATGTGGTGCCTAATGGAGTCTTCAAAACAACATCCCCCATCCCTGTGATATCAAGAGCATGGCCATTAGCTAAGTGAACTTTACCAAAATTTCCTGTTCGTAGATTCTTCATCGACTTCGTGCTAGATGTAGCATGGAACGATGCTCCTGAATCCATGACCCATGACTCTGTAGAATCTTCAACACAGCAGATAAGAACATCGTTAGAATTATCTTCAGCCAGATTAACTTCCTTTTTGTCTTTAGAACCAGATGGTTTAGGGCATTGGCTTCTGAAGTGACCATGTTCTTTGCAGTTCCAACACTGGATGTCTTTCATGGCTTTGACTGACTTCTTCTTCTAGACTTTGAACGACCCCAGCTACTACCCCTTTCTTTTCCCCTACCTCTTCCTTCAGTACTCAACAGAGAACTAGATGGTTCACCCGAATTTTTCCTTCTAATGTCTTCCCCGAAAATCAAATCACGGACCCCATCAAAGGTGAGCTTAGCAGACCACATGAACTACTAACTGCAGTAACTGTCCCTGACCAACTTTCAGGCAAAGACGATAACAATAAAACAAACAAACAAACAAACCCAGTATATCCCACTCAAGAGCAGGGTCTGGGGAGGGTAGGTGTAGGCGAGTCTTTTCTCTATCTTGTTAGGTAGAGAGACCCCCGACTCGATAGCAAAAGCCATAACGATAGCAAGACATCATAAAATAAATCATACAACATATAGCATACATCATACAAAAATATAACAGCTAAAGAATTAGGGAAAGAAAAAACATATATCAGGGGAGCAGGTAGAATCACCGGTAGAGGGCAGATATGGACTACGTACACATCAGGCCCCGCAAGAAGACTTCAAATACCCTACCAGCCTATAGGTCCCACTAAAAGTCCTTAATTTTAATTCTACGCCTTCACTCACTCCTATCCTCGATCATGTGCTCAGAGAGGTGCAAATGTATCATATCTCGCTTAATTACCTCATCCCAAGTCAATCTAGGTCTTCCTCTACTCCTCCTACCCTCTAAGATGATGTTCTCTATGCTCTAACTGGTGCCGCCATTGGTCTCCTCTTGACATGCCCAAACCATCTTAATCTTCCCTCTCGTATTTTATCTGCGATACAAGACGATAACAATAACAGGGCTAAAATTTCATCATCAAACTTGATATCAACAGATAACAAGCGAGAAATAATGTTATTGAAATCATTGATATGAGAGGAAACTGAACCGTCTTCTTTCAATCTGGTGTTAACTAGCTGTCTGATCAAAAATACTTTATTTGATCCAGACGGCTTCTCGTACATATTTGATAGGGCTTTCATCAAACCGTGAGTAGTAGTTTCCTTCACTATATTGAACGCAACGTTCTTTGCTAGTGAGAGTCTGATAACAACAATTGCTTTCCTGTCCAACGTCCTCCATTCTTTATCAGTCATATCTTCCGGTTTCTCCTCATCCAAGGCTGCCATCAAATCCTTTTGACACAGCAGATCCTCAATTTGCATCTTCCAAAACCCATAATCATGTCCATCAAACTTATCAATCTTTGTTCTCCCGTCGTCAGCCATTATTCCAACCTAAATGCTCAACAATCGAGTCAAAACTGAAAACAGTACCAAACACAACTTTGGCCGGCTGCCTGAACTTGCGTGTTGTTCTATTGAACACTGTTTTTATGAGATCAGTTTCAAAAAATTGAGAGCAATTGATTGTAACAACACCTTCAATTTAAAACACAGAACCAGCAGCAACAGAACACTGAACTAACAGCAGCAGAAAACACAGCAGTAACCAAAACACTGAACCAACAGCAACAGAAAGCAAATAGCAGCTATTTCAACCCAAAAAACTGAACCAACAACACAGAACAAACAACAGCCGCTGTTTCGCGGTCACAGGGGGGAATCCGGCGGTGGTCGGCGCCGGATTCCAAAAATCGGCGGCGGCGGCGGTCGAGGGCTGAGGAGGCGTCGCCGGAACCCTAATCGGGGTTTGGCGGCGGCTGGAGGCTGTTGCGGTGCCGCCTGAACCCTAATCAGGTTAGGCGGCGGCTGTTGAAGGCAGAGGTGGGTCGCCGGAACCCTAATCGGGGTTGGCGACGGCGGCTGCGGCGGTTGATCGGCGGTGACGGCAGTAGCTCAACCCTAATCGGGGTTGGGCGCTGCAGCGACGGTTGGAGGCTGTGACTGTAGCAGAACCCTAATCGAGGTTTGGTGTTTGTACTGTTCTTCTAGCACAAGAGCCTAAACTGGCTCTGATACCAGTTTTTAGGATCAGATTGCTCAAACACGCGAATACACGAACACAAACACGAGAACAATAATCGAAAGCAATAAACGAGACACGAGATTTATAGTGGTTCGGTTACGTTGTGTAACCTAGTCCACTTGGGGCAACTAGGGTTTTCTTTTTACTGAGGTGTTAATTTTTCAAGTACAAGAGATATGTATATATACTAATCTAGACAATTAGGGTTACATCTTTCCTAATTCTGTCTATAGTAAATACCGGGCCCATCGGGCCCACCCGAGATGGGTCGGAGCCCACAACATAACAATCCTTTCACTACTAACCTTGCTTTGTGCCTGGTTACTTCCCCTTTTGCATTCTTCTTTAACTTGAAGAGCCACTTAATCCAATAGGTTTCACACCTTTAGGACACTGCACCAATTCCCAGGTGCCATTCTTTTCTATGCTGCTGAGTTCATCTCTCATAGCATTCATCCATTCAGAGCTCCCTTTGGCTTGCTTAAACCCCACTGGTTCATTCACATGCAATAACACTTCAGCTTCATTAAACTGAGGAGGTTCAAAAGGAATCTTTTCCAACACTTCAGTCCTTTCAAACACATCTTCTAAGGATGTAAACCCTTTAGGAGGTGTGTCATCAAAAGTTGATCTTGGTACTTGATCAACTTCTGATGCACAACCAGAACCTCCCTCAGCATCAGTACAATCATCAGCACCCCCTGAACCATGTGCTGATTGCTGCCCCTCTTCACAATACTCAGGGCATCCTGGTTCTGTATTCTCATGTACTTCTTGAACAGGACTTGGCAGTCTATGTGCTGAAGCAGGCAAATTAACTACCCCAAACTTTGAATACACCTTTCTTGAACCATCAGTGCTTTGTGACCCCCAATCCCAAGGTATGTTTTCCTCAAACAGAACATCCCTACTTACCACAATCCTTTTGGCAACTGGATCAAACATCCTATAGGCTTTAGACCCTGGTTCTATTCCAAGATGAACCATAGGTACACTCCTGTCATCCAGCTTCTTCACTGTATTACCAGGAACCTTTACATGCCCCTTGCAACCAAACACTCTCAAGTGTTTCAGATTAGGCTTCCTAGTAAACACACACTCATAAGGAGTGACTTTCTCCAAGGCCTTAGTGGGGACTCTGTTTAACACAAACAGCATGTCTTACAGCTTCTGCCCACATGTACAAGGGCATATCCATGGCTTTCAAACTTGATCTAACCATCCCTATGATGGTTTGATTCCTTCTCTCCACTACTCCATTTTGTTGTGGAGAGTAAGGAGCTGTAAGATACCTTCTAATCCCATCAATAGTGCACAGTTGCTCAAAGGTTTTAGAAGTGAACTCCCCTCCCCTGTCAGTCCTTAGAGCCTTGAGAGCAAAGCCTGTTTCCATCTGAGCTTGCTGCTTGAATATGGTAAAGAAGTCTGGTGCCTCATCTTTGGTCTTCAACATGTACACCCACATGTACCTTGAGAAATCATCTACCAAAAGCATGAAGTATTTATTCCCTGCAGATATAGGTGGATCAAGGGGTCCACAAAGATCTGCATACACCAGTTCTAAGGGTTGTTGTGCCCTATAGACACTGGCTTTGGGAAAGGGGTATCTTCTTTGTTTTCCCACTAAACAACTCTCACAAACTTGAGCCTTGTGGGAAATTCTTGGCAGCCCCTTGGCCATGCTATGCTTAGACATTTGACTCATTGAATCAAAGCTCAAGTGACCAAGTCTAGCATGCCATCTCCATGCTTGATCATCAATTACAACCAACAAGCACTCAGGCTGTGTTATATTCAAACTCACTTTATACAGTCTGTTCTCTCATTTCTTGACCTTCAACAAAGTCTTCCCAGTGTTCTCAAATACCCAAAGGAAACCCCCTTTCATCTCTATCCTGCAACCAACTTCATCCAGTTGGCCCAAACTCAAGATGTTGCTCTTTAAGGCAGGTATGTAGTACACATGTGTGACTACCCTATGTTCTCCATTCTTACATTGGAGACATATGGAACCCCTGCCTTCGATGGTCACCACTGATCCATCACCAAACTTAACTCTCCCACTTATGGCTTCATTCAAGTCACAGAAGTGTGACTTCACCCCAGTCATGTGATTACTAGCCCCATTATCTAATTACCAGGAGCTTGAATCAGTGTCAATCCCACCAGACAGTTCGTTGGGGAACACCTCATGTTCTTCAAGAAGGCCTAAGTCTTCCCTAACCATCAGGAGAGTCGGTTCCTGATCTTCTTGTGATTGAGACAAGTGGGCTTCATGGTTCTCTCTTCTGGGTGCCCTGCACTCATTTGAGAAGTGCCCCAACTTATCGCAGTTGAAGCACCTCATGTTTCTCTTATCTTTCTTGCCACCCGCACCCTTCTCACTTCCATAAGAAGGTGGCCTATATCCAGAATTCTTCCCATTTCTCCCCCTTCCTCTGCCAGTCACTTTACCCTCACCATAAGAGGACCTTGAGCTCTTAGCCTCATTCTTGGCCCGTTCTTGCCACTCAGCTTTGGTCAGAAGAAGCTGACCTGAGGAGTTCTTGCCATGTGACACAGGCTTGACTCGCTCCTCAGCCTGCCAATCAGTTCTTCAAATGTCATGGTGTCAAGCTTTGAGAATTGTTCAATGGCAGCCACAATCGGGAGGAGTCTCTCCGGAGTAGCCTTCAAGACTTTCATCACTTGTTTTGAAGGCTCGATTGTGGTTCCCAAAGCCCTGTATCTGGACACCAATTCACCAATTCTCCGTGCGAAGTCGTCAATTGAATCTTGGTCATTCATGGTCAGCATTTCAAACTCGCGATCAAGAGTCTGAAGTCTGGCCTGCTTGACCCGATCTTCACCTACAAATCTCTCTTTCAGGCCCCCCCACACATCCTTGGCTTCCTTATGTGCAGCAACCTGCAATAACACATCTTTGGGCAGCGCCTGAAAGATGAAGGCTCTAGCCTTCTTGCCAAGTCGGACATTGACTGTGGCATCTTTCGCAAGTGCGACTGCATCCCATAATCCCTGTGCATCCATAAATGCTTCCATCTTGATTGCCCAAGAGGTGTAGGTGGTGGGAATCAGAATTGGGGTCTTGAAAGAAATTGGATCATTGGCCATCTCTTTGACTGCCAATTGTCGATTAGCATCGGCCATGGATTGAATCGAGAATCGAATTGAGTGTGGATCGGGTTAATTGGAACTTCCCACGCAGGCGGCGATGGGAATCGAGGGTGGCGAGGTTCAATTGATGAATGGAAGAGGTGGCGCTCACCACAGATCGCGAGGGTGGTATTACCGCAGTCGTCGGAGGGAAATCGCAGGATCGAGAGTTGTTAAAGCTCTGATACCAAATGTTACAACTTGACATTCCGGTAATCTTATTATTGAAGGGTGTTCAAACCCAAAGATTACAAACCTATCACTATATATAGCAGTTAGAAGTTCTAACTAACTATCACATTTACAATATAGTCCCTACACTTTATACTATACACATTTAAGCACAAAAGTACAAACAATAACAAACAACTAACTAAACAATACAAGTAACTACAAAAGAATTAAACTAACATGTTTCAAATTAAATGTCTGGTCAAATTGATGAGCTAACTATATGTGTTAAGATTGCATTGGATATATGCTTTTGCTTTGAATAAATGGAGAGTTGGAGATATGGCTGGGATTTTGCCATCTTGTTAAAACAGTTTGTTGTGCTGCAGGGTGAGCGTGAACTTCGGTAAAGATCCATTTCTTTTCGATATCAAGGTAAACAGATGCTATTCAATATTCTTTCAGTTTCAACTTTTGTAGAATTCTAACCTTCAAATCTTTATCCTTCCAAGTATTACTTTGGTTACAATGACAAGTTCCTCTAGCAGTTTCTTCTTTTGGAAAGACTCATCTGCACCCATCCACCCTGTAACTTGAAGTCAGTTGACATGTTTTTCAGATTGTGTAGTTGACTTACAGATTTTATTTTCCTCATTATAATTTTTCTGCTGTTTTTTGTGGCTGGTAAATATACATAGTTGGCCTGTTCACTACCTTTTAAGGACTTACGAAAACTTCTTTTGATCCGATATCAAAATTCAGGGAGCTAGTTAGAGTAGACTGGTTAAAATTGGAACAATGACAAAAGAGAAGACGAAAAGTACACAACTGTGTTTAAGTGAATACTTTTAAACAGAAGTTCCATTTAAGTAAATATACTGTGCAGAGTTTGTAGTCAGATAAACACACAGTATATACTCTTCCAACACTTGTGGTTTATATCATTACGCTGGATGCAACCTTTTGGTTCTCTTAACTTGACTCATCACCATTCTGGTCTACCTGTTGATTCTTGTATTTTGCTCAATTATTGCTTTCCCATTGCAGAAGGATCTTAGAAATTCCGTATGTACCAAATTCTTTCTATCTTTTAACCTTGAGAGTGTGCACACTATAATGCTCTTAATGTGAGATTTAAGAATTTTGGATACTAGAAGAATATAATTGAATGACCAGACTATGCCATATATAAGTAAAATACATTTTACAAAAGTCCTTTTTCATCGCGGGAAAGTTTTCTTAATTAGCTTCTGAAATGGTACAAATACACTGCTCATGAATACGTGTGTGCTTTTTATAGAAATTTATGTTTGCTATCTAGATAGTGACATTTTGTTTTTCTTTTCCAAAGCTTTCATCTTTGCATGTACTTATTTTCTCATAGTTTTCATTTTTCATTTTGTACCAGACATATCAATTTCGTTTTAAAGTGTGTTTGTACAAATGATTAATCTCACGCTAATTTTATTTAAGGCAATAAGTAACAAGGAACCTCAGTTCTTCCCATGTATCTTACTCGTTGATTGATAATTCATGCAATTGATAGTTCTGGAAATTTAACCGTGTGAAAATTGAAGGAGAATCAGAGATGCTGGGAAAGTTGTTAGAATAGTCTACGTATCGTTGAAGTTTGAACAACATTATAATTATACTAATAGTTTTCATAGAACTTGGCCACATGGGTGGTTAGAGTGATAGACTTCCTGCATGAAATCATTTTGGTTTGATGGGTATAGTTGGTTTCTGTATTTCCTTTTTTTCTTTGCATGATGTACATTTAAATCATTGAGAACTCAAATCGTTCACCAATGTATATCTGCAGTAGGATGTTTGTTATCATCATATCAATTTATCAAAATACAATGTTTTGTTAGCTCTATAATGAGATTAGGTTGGGATAAGATTATTCAACATGTATCATCTAAATAACATACTGCTTGTAAGTTGTAATATCCAAAGGTCAGAAAACGGAAATATTTGTCAGATGTATCATTCATAATACAGTTAAACCGTACTTTTTTATTTTATATAACTTATATAGTTGATAGCATCAGTTAAGTCAACAATGGACCTTTTATCCCAAAATCGTTAATGTTAGGCCAGGTTGAATTGAGTAAAGTAAAATGTCGGATGACACAAATAAGCTTTTTCGGTGATTAGGTAGAACAGCTAGTCTAATCCCATATGCTATGCTGGTACCACTTTTTCACGCCTTTCCATTACTTCAGAAGTCCTATTTTATTATCCGACTTGCCTTATAGTTTCATCAAGCTTATTTGATTATTCTAGACTTACCTAATAGCTTCATCAAGCCTATTTGATTATCCTAGACTTGCCCAATATTTTGTGATGAAAGACTAAAATGCTTCAAAATGTGCAATTAAAGAATTCTAAATTGTACTAGTAGTAATTCAAATAAGAACAATATGTAATTTGTCAGTATCATTGACTAGTCCAAACTAAATAGGTGACCCGTTATTTGAAAAACAGCTTCAATCATATGTGAAGTATCCAGTACCAGATCAGTGGAAGAAACCAGTTCATCTTTTGCTTTGGAGTTCTGTTAACATACCTTTTTTTTAATCTTTGTAATTCACTAGTCATCTTCTTATTTTTCTTACACTATATTATTTTCTGAATAAGTATGTTCTCTCTGGAACATACCACAGTTGTATCATATTGTTCATAACTTCTCCTTGCTTTGACTAAACGTATTAAGTTAAAATTTTGATTTTAGCACTACTGATTAGATAGTTATTTCTATGCTGCTATATAATGCTGTTTTCTCTTTTTGTGTTTGTATTGGTGAACAGGCATATGAGGCAGCTCAAAGGTCAAATCAACAAACACATATTGAAAAAATAAGTATACCACAGACAGCAAGTTATGGGTGTGTATCTTACTAGATTGTGTTTCCACTGCATTAAGCTGGGTCCATATTAGATATTGAACTGGAACATGTCATCTATATTCTATAAAGTATTTCAACCTACTTTGCCCTCTTTCTGCTAGTCAAATGCATTTAATGATGGTGGTGAAACTTGGTAGGGGAGATTACTCTAAAGTATTCCAACTTGTTGGATTTTGATTCTTTGACAGTTGGAGGACCATTTTGTTTGTCAATAGTTTCGAGGATCTCTTTATGAATTTCAAAGTATGTCCAAGGGTTCTGTTTTGTTTGTTTGTTATGTCTAGTTCTATCTGCTTGTTATTTCTAATTCCTACAAAACCTTATCATTTTTGGTTGTGTTGATGTTAGAAAGTTGGTTTGTATATTTATGTAGATGATTTATGTATACAAGTGAATATACTGCTGCTAAAATATTATAAACTATTTTGGTTGTATCAGAATTGTCCGTTCCTACTTGCAACATTATGGCTATGAGGAAACCTTGAATGTATTTGACGTGGCTAGCCAAACTTCTATTCCTCCTGTCACTGGTATTCATGATAATGGCTTCAACGAGCATGTCATGTATGCATTACACCAAAGAAAAATTCTTCGAAAGGTATGCCCATGATTGTGTTGGATTATTAAAAAACGTGAATTATTCATTTCTACATTTTCATATTGTCTTGTATTGTCGAAGGGGAGGAAGATGTGCTCATGGGTCCCTTTTAGTTTATGTGAACTGGGATGGGGCTCACAAACTGGTGAATTGAGGATGTATATAAGTAATAACATTTTATGTTTTAATTTCTTCTCCATTCATACCATGATTAGTTGAAATAGGTTATTGTTCTATGCCTTATAGTGCTATCTTTTTTAATATATTTTAGTAGTCCAGTCTCTTGAGATTTTGTTATTAATCATATGATATGTTTTTTAGGTCTCTATATATATTTGATATCTTACTTTTAGCGGCTTTGCAGTTTTTTTATATCTATATTCACCATGCTGCTTTCACCTTCAGTATTCTGTTTGTGTAATAGGAAGGCTTGACTTGAATTATTGTTTTTTCTTTTTTCTGAAGCTAATTATGGATGGTCAAATTGATGATGCACTTCGTAATCTGCATGAGTGGTATCCCAAGACTGTTCAGGTAAAAAGTCTAATGCATTAGATACTGCTGATATTTTCTATGGCTTAATACACACATAAAAAAATAAATTCAAGCAGTTACTTAAGCAGCCTTGCATGTGCCTACACAAGCCGTTCCCTTTACAAAGCTGTGACAGTGTGATTCTTAACAGGTTTACATTTTAGGGCCGTTTTATAATCACCATTTACTGACATGAATTGGCGAGCATAATTTTGGATTTAGCGTTAAAGACGATGGAACTAAAATGTACTTTAGTCGGTAGCCTTTATCATTATAAATCTTGGGAAGTGGACCCTGGCTATGGAACATGCTGTATGTTAGAAACCTTTTGTTAACAATGTTTGATAAAGACAATGACTTGTGGAGTGTGTTTGTAGGAAATTAATGGCATTTATCCCCTTGTAGTTGGCCATATATGGAATGCTAGAAAAATAATATTTTACACACTTTAGTCGAGAATTAAAATAACTTACATACTTGTTGGCCGAAAAAAAAAATTGGTATCCATCTAATCGTCCCAAAAAAGGTGCTTTAAAACATCAAATTGCATTTCTTTTTTCAAGTGCAAATTTAGAGTTCTTGGAAGTTGCTTGCAGTTTAAGTTTTTAACTTTCAATCGGATATACTCATATGGCTCTCTTGTCCATCCATGCATCCATGTGCGATGCGGTAGATATACTGTTTGAATTCTACTGATCATGATAATTTTGGTCCATGCAGGATGATACATCAGCCATTTGTTTTATGCTACACTGTCAAAAGTTCATCGAACTAGTTCGGGTAAATTATTGTTCTCTTCTACATCTGGTTGATGGTTTCCAAAATTTAAATGTATGAAGGCATATGCTTCTGTCTTACAACCCTCAGTTTATGCTTTATTAAATTATTGGATGTGCCCATCAATGAGATTGGGCTTTTTCTTCTGATGTACTGCATCTAGTGCTAATGGAAACTCGCAGGTTGGACGTCTAGAGGAAGCTGTGGATTATGGGAGGACTCGTTTTGAAAAGTTTAATAGCTTGAAACATTATGAAGATCTTGTTAAGGTAATCACCAAACTCAAACCAAGAAGATTAGCAAAAGAACCGATCACCACTAAACATCCATAATTTACATAGCCACTCTTAATTGGTGTTTATACTTAATAATTATATAAAAATAAGGTCCATGCCAGCTAGGTTGACAATGATTTAAGCAAGCTATATGTGATTTCTAAAGGTTGGCAATTTCAACCCATTTGTGTAAAAATGGGTCAATTCAGGTTGGAGTTTATTGACGCCTGGTCAAATGGGTAGAGGATTAAACAAAATTAGCTGAAAAGTAAAATGACTCAACAGGTTAATACACGAATGGGTATGCTCAACATCTGAAATTGCTTTACTCAAAATGACCAGATCTTAATTTTAGTAATGGTTGAATTCTCGGGTTTAAAAAGGACGCCTCTTGGGGATGATGTGGAAAAACCTCAGGGCTTGATGTGGCACCATATGCACATCTCGGTCAAAATTGGGGTTTGTAGGAGGCCAATATGTAAAACCAACCAAAGGGATGAAAAAGTTATGAATGATTTACTTGGTAAAAGGCTGATATGTAAAAGAGATGAGAGAGATGCAGTTTCTGGTTGAACATAAAATTTGGATGTACTAGATCAACACCTCATGTACATGAAGCTATTGTCTCTTGCTACGGGCCTGACTTTTGGGACCTGAATACCTCGTGCTTTTTAACCAAGGTTGCAATCGTATTCAGTATAACTTTTATAAAACTAAGAAAAAAGACAAAAAGGGGCCATCTTGACTTGAATTGTTGTGATACTCAACATGCCTGAATTACCTCACATCCCCCTACCTCAAACCTTATTTCTGGTTTTGAGATTGTCATTACTTGTGTGCAGGACTGTGCAGCTTTGTTGGCATATGAAGAGCCGAATAAATCATCCTTTGGGTATCTGCTGGAGGAGTCACACAGAGAGACAGTGGCGGATGCAGTAAACGCAATGATATTGTCTACAAATCCAGACCTGAAAGACCAAAGAAGTTGCTTGCATTCTTATCTCGAGAGGCTTCTCAGGCAGCTAACTGCTTGTTTCTTGCAGAAAAGATTACTCAACGGAAATCAAGGAGAAGCTTTCCATCTGCAAAGAGTGCTCCTTGCAAAAAACAGTTAGTTGTTTTAAACTGTTGATTCTCATCCTACTGTCGATATCTCGTCTTGACATTTTTCTATTGAAATGTTTCGGTAATTCGGTTGTAACTAAAACAAAGTAGTAGCATTTACATTTTTTCATTTTGAAGAATGTGTTTGGTAATTCCAAAGTTTAGGGTTGGTATTGCCTTTGATGACTTATTTGGAAGTAAATCTAGGGTTGTTAATCATGTCAGGTTGGTGGGTTGAAAGGTTGCTTGTTGAATTGTTCAACCCTAATGCAACTTGTATTTGTATTCATGTCAAAACATCAACCCCAACCTGAATACACTTGAGTTTCTGTAACCTGAACACAATTCATTTAACCTGTCTGTACGTGTCAAACAGGTTGGTGGGTGGACATGAAGTTGTATGTGTTAATCACTTAATCGGGCCCGTGGGTTCTAAAAAGTGAGTTATACAGGTGATAAACGGGTTAGTAGGTCAACATGTTTTGTTTAACAAGTTAACGGTTGATCTGATTAATTCAACGGATTAAACAAGTGAACACGAACACAACCTATATAATAAAACAAGTCAACACGAACACAACCTGTTTTTTAAACAAGTTTGATACATCAACCCAAAACTTGTTTTTTCGTGTTGGTTTCCAACCTGTTTTAAATGGGTTAGATATACCAACTTAAAACCTGCTTATTTGTGTTCGTCTTTGTTGCAAAGTTGCCACCCTTAACTAATCTTCCTTTTTGTGGGCAGATCTAGTTTGATACAAAACACTGTCAACCTTAGGCTTGTCATGAGGTACAAATTGAGAACACTAGACAAAATTGACATGAGATACTAAGGGACATTAGTGTAAATAGAGCCTCTAGGCACAAATTTTTGACATCGAGATGAAAAATGAAGTTAAATATAAAATTAAGTAAAAGCATTCTTGTCAGTTTCAAGATAAACCTACACACACTTTTAGCTAAAGTCGGATGTGTATAGATCGAGTTGAGGGTTGCGGGTTGACCTTTATAATTCATTTATAAAGAGATTGTGTTTTACGCATTTAAACTTTATGAGTGTCTTACGTCAAAATTAAAAAGATTAAAAAGAACTTTGTGATTATTTTGTCGTGTAAATGTAAAAAAAAGCTATACCTTTGTATTTTTGGTTATAAATTTGAAGTTAAGAGTAACTCTATGCAAAACAAAATAAAACCAGATAAATGGACATTTTCATGTTAACCTACAAATACTAGTTTATGTTTGAGTTTACCTGTTTTACATACTTTTTAGGTTCATAACAAATTTTTAGGTTTGACTTGTCAACACTGGGAGTATGATTTATTTGACGCCTATGACCATGAACACCCATTTTTTTTTCTTTTGGAGATTATCCTAATAGGGCGTGCATGGGCTCTGCTTAAGCTTTGGCTACGCTTATCACAATCCTAATGACTTGAAACTGGAATTACATAATCAATCACCTTCAAAGAATTTTGTATTTAAAAAACTAGTAGATGAGTTTTATTATTAAATGTTACTTATCGATCATCAAACCAATTAGAATATTAGATAATAGTAAATGTTTGTTGTATCATAAAGGTAAATGTCAAAACATGCAATTATTTGAGGGATGCTGCTATAGAGACCATCATTAAAAGTGTACATCGGCATGCCTACACATCATATGTATTGTATGATGTCAAATCAAGCATGCATGCTGGAGTCTTCATATCATATGAATGTAGGGAGAAAAGTCATCATATTGTATGACATTTTGATGGTTGTATCAGTTAGTTCTGTCAGTCAAGAAGTTAACATACGCATGACATCTCTTGATGAACACCACTTCATAGTTCATACGCCTCCTTTATGCGATTCATATTATCATTTTTCTCCTTTCACACAATCTATATGTCCCTTTAATGCATGGCAATGACTCATTTGATAGTTCATTGATGTGTGAATAATATGTCAGAGACTCAAAGGTCTTTGTTTAGATGCAACCTTATTTGAGATGATGTTATGGCATGTGTTACTTGATGGGTCATTATTTTTTTACATTGACTCGGGGCCTTATTGCCTTGTATACCATTCATATGGCTAAAGAAACTAGAAGAAAGTTGTATGTTTCACATTCACTGTTCATATTCAGTCGTTCACTTTTTCTCAAGAGAAAAATACTAATATGTTTGCTGCTCTTCAACCTCGATTTAAAACATTTCATCCGACAACTAAAGGGTATAGCTCATATGATCATTCTTGTTGACAAACACCCGCAATTACCAGGGGTGGTAAATCCTAACATGACTCGGAAAATCACATGAAAATAACTAGCTTTTGGATCGATCACTCAAATAGTCAAAACATGTTTAATAAATAATTCATATTTAGGTTACCATGTCTAACATGTTTAATAAACAAGTCAATTTCAAGTTGAAATAATATTAAATGGATCGGCCAATAAAGGGCGTACTCAATGCTTGACTTAACTCTCGCTTTGCACGAAGTTGCAGAATGTTTTGTTATCTGATCTACACAATCTTACCTCACACAGTGTAAAAGTTGTTTTTCACGTCTTGAACCCATGAACTCAATATCACAAAGCAATAAACTTACCGGTTGCTTCAAGTGCCCTTGTAAATGGATCAACCAATAAAATCTTTTAAATCATAATTAAAAAGTATATAATTTTTAAGTTTATCACATCAACCACAACCTATTGAACTTCATTGTAACTCGTTTATCATCTCTGTTAGACTAGTTTAGAAAAACAAGCTTATGCTTAAACTTATGGCTTTTATTGTGTCCGAAGTTAAAGTAAACATGTTTAACACGAACTAACATATGAACTGTTTCCGGGTACATCAATTTAAACCCGCAGACAACACACTTCAGATGACAAATACCAACACCGTTATACCATAAGCTTTTTTAATCCCAAACTCATAAACATGATGACATAAGACATCACATGTCTTTTATTCACCAAGTCCAAAGTACAATTGTTACAAGCTGCTCACAACCATTTGACATAAAAACAAAACAAAATTAACGTCCATCTCTGATAACTAACCGCTAATCATATAAACTAAGTGAAGAAAACTAAGATAAATAAGACTATAAATAAAATAACTAGGAATAATATCATCATCAACTGCCCCTTCATACCAGCCTTCTTCATTACCATAGCCACCTTTTTCTGCAAAAATGAATCAAGTATATTAGTGTCACACTATAATCAGACTTGCCTACCCTCTATAAGTATGTTAACAGTCAAGCTCGCCCGGTTTTAACGAAAATTCTCGGACGAATAGCTTAACTACGGTTTCGAGAAATGATAAATCAAACCAATCTGATTGGGTCAGTTGGCTAGATCGGCTGGTTTTACCACTTCGGCATTTTAACAGTTTGGTTTTGGTATTTGATGCGGTACTTTGTTTTTTTTAAATCATCGGTTAGTAAAAGAAATTTAAAATGATAAATATGATTTGTGATTATTATACATATAAAATTCTAGATACATACACAGCCCCAAATCCCATAAATGAGAAAAATATATAAATAATACATGTTAAACAACCAGTTTGGCTTACACAGCCCCAAATTCCGAAACAGAACCAAGCCGAACCAAAAGAACCGTTAAAACCGTCCAAATGGAACCACTAAGATATTAAACTAGCCAAACTGGCCGACTTGCTTCTATTTGGGCAATCCATTGGTTTTAACTATTTATGAATACATTGAGCACCACTATCAACAGAGATAAAGAGATATCAGACCTGCACAAAGTCAAGACGATTTGAGGTACTATCCATCTCCATACCTAGTTCATCGATAATCTGATCCTGAAACATAACATATATTTTTGAGAGTCAGCAAAGATTCTAAAAGACTCGAGTTAAATAAAAAAAATCCAGTTTTCACTTTGAACTGGATAGACAAGACATAGGTACCTACCTGAGCCAATAACTCTTCATGTATGGTAAGACCAACATCTCCTATCCTTTGAATGCTTTCACTCATCTCATCCAGCTCTTCATCTTGTCGCCTGCAATCACCCATACGTATGTGACAAGTAACACAGATACAGATGATCCCAGATAGCAAATACAAAGCGGTTCCTAGGTGACCTGTTTAACACATTTATTTGTGAATTTCTCTTTTAAAAAAGTATGTTTAACCAATTTAAGCTGATTGGGTATCCTATACAAATATTTAAAAGACGAAAGAGAAATGAGCATCAAGTTTTATATTTTAAAGTAATTTATTATATACGTTTGTATTTTTAAATGTAAATTTGTAATTTTATAGTAATAATATGCAACAGAAAAACATGGGATAAACAAGTTGTGTTTGTGTCAACTTGTGAAACTTGTGTTGACTAGCACCATTTTCAAGTCCGTGTTGTGTATGTGTTCTTGTCAAATTTTTGGGTTGCCCCACAACTCGTGAACACGACCCATTTTATACCCGTAGATGAATTTAGTGAACTTAACAAGTAAAAATTTAAATCCATAGCCAATGGCCATCAATTCCCTTAAATATCAACAAGTGTGTGATCATGTGCAGGGGCACAGGGTGTTTGGTCTTCCTCATAAACATGTATGTAGTAGTTTTGAATGGAAGTTCTAGGCATGCAATGTAGATAAGATACAGTACATGCTATCATAAGTGAAAACAGTTGAAAAGAAAAGAAAAGAAAAGAGAAAAATTAATCTACTTTATGAGAAGCATTTGTCTATCTGATTCAGATGCGATGAAATCATCATTCTGTCCAGCAATATAATTATAAGTTGTATCCTGCTGTTGGGAACGTGGCATCCTCATCAGTTCTCGGTGTTCTCCACTCTTATTTGAAACGCTACCCACTATTTTCTTCACATTGCCCACCTAATTAAGTGATGGAATTCCATAGGGGTGTTTGTTTAATACAACAAACATGAGTTAAACCAAAGATGGTGGAAAGCAAAGTAATAGAAACCTGAGTACGGGCGATGCTGGTCCATCTCCTTCTTTTTCCAAGCTCGACTTCAGTGATGCCAAACTTTGCAGGATCTCTTGCTGCAACTGAAATCGTCTTCTCTAATTCATCTACCTTCCTATCAGAAAAAAACACCATTTAGAAAACAAAACTCGAAGCATCTTTAATAAGCTAATAACAATAACAACGATGACGATGATGATGATGATCATCATCATGTACTTAATTCCATTTACTAAAATTACATTGGCTGGATATCAAACATGGAAAATGGGAAGTGCTATTAATAATCATACAAAATAAAGAGATTAGAAATGTAATTAATGAGTTAGCAAGTGTGTACAGTCATAGCAGGTGTATATTAAAAAACAACCACAATGTTATGTTATTTTTTAAGGTAAACAATACCTGCCATTCAATGCTACCACAGCTTTCAAGGAGCTCCTTCTTAAGATGCAGGTGCTCTTCACTGTTGGCAGGGATGTTTTCCCATTGATGAAAACTGGACTGTAACTTGTCGATCTAATCATAACATTTGATCATTACATGATTTAGAAGTATCAAAAGAATATAAGCAAAACAGGGATATCATGTGGAGCAGTGAATAAAAGAGACAAGTACCAAGTGGGGTCCCTTAAACGATTGTGTAAATGAGATAAGAGCAGTTTGATACAACATACAATAAGCACAACATGACAGATCAAACAAAGAACCAAATACACATCCTCATGCGACCAACTTCATGGGCACTAAAAAGCTATAGAAAGAAAGAAGAACTATTTATGGGTACCACTGGATGCAACGATTGTGGCACACAAGGAAGAACACATTACAAAAATTTCATCTAATATTAGATCAATGAAAGTTTCATATAAATATTAATGTAAGGCAGGCATAGAACAGATGTACCCTTGTCAAAGATCAATTTGTAATGTGGGAGCACTAGAATCTACGGTTGGTGAAAGCAAATGAAGATAGTAGACCAAAAACAGGGTGAGACAAAAATGTGAAAGATAAGGTAAGCTGCATCGTGAATTTTTAAATTTTAATTTAAAAGGGTCTCCTCCAAGTTTGGATCCGGGTTGCATAAAGGTTGCATTTCTACGGCGCCCAAGAACCTATGTTCATATAAAGAGATCTGAGCTGCTTCTCTTTACGTAACATTTAAATGTTTTAGGGACAGGGCCTTAGCAATATAAATCAGAAATAAGAAATTTCATTACATGGCTTGCTTAGAGACTTCACATACAAGTACAAGTTTCATAAACAAAGATAAAGCATAAAGTTCCATCACGCAACTAAAATTGAAACAAATACAAGAGAGGATAACTCATACCGATTCTTGAATCTCCTCCTTCACAATGTAGAAAGGATCTTGTGCTGATGACATCTAGAGTCAAGTTCACATAACATTCATTACAAACAATGAAAACTCACATTCGTTAGTTTAATGATGCCAAGCAAATAACAATAAACCCTCAAAAAGAGTGTGTACACATAAAAACCTCGTCTTCATATAGTAAACAGATTCCGTTACCGTGGTACCAAGCAAAATGAAGAACAACAGAAATGTATACTGATGTACAAGGTTTCCTTATACATTGTCTGTTAATCAGATTATTAGACCTAGCATAGTCTGCTAATTATCACAATAATTCCCTACCAGCCAGACACAATGACTTCAAACATAATTTCAGGTTTGAAGTACAAACCAAAGCGCAATTGGAATGCAAAAATTGGCCATCAACACCTACATATAGATTTAACGAACTACTGAAATTGAAGCTAATCTAAATGTTATCTAAATTGACACCGAATCACTTAAATCAAAGATCGTATAGAAGCAAAACTAGGTCAGATACGAGCAGTGGCGAACGATCACCAGCATGAAATTAACGATTAAGAAATCAGTTTTTGGATCATAATCAACGGTGAGCGATTAACTAGATTCTGACAACTTACTAACACTACAGATGAGTCGAACGGAATTTTATTTTCGATCTGTTTTCGGGGAAACAAAATCCTTTGAAGCAAAAACTGATACTATAGTTACTGCGTATGAAGAAGACGATGAGATAAAACCCTAACCTTAGAGAATTAACAACACTCGAACAACGATGATCCACGGGATTGCCTCTGCAAAAGGAAGCCAAATCTTTTCAATTGGAAGGTGATTTTTGCTTTAACTCGTGCATAATAATGAAAAATCGTTTTTCAATTGCATATTTTTACTTCTCGAGTTGATTATATGGTACTATGCTATTCTTTTTAATTAAAATTTTTAATTAATGAAAACTACTAGGTAAGTCCCAAGTTAAACTTAACAAGTTTTATCTGAATTAGATGGATGATAACTTTTTCATTAAATTTATAAAAAAATAACAAAAATACCCTTAAGGTTAAGAAGAAAATAATAATAATTCATATTTTATTGGACCCATCCACTTCAGACTACCCATCGCTATTGTCAGAAGAACCTCCGTCATTGCTATTGTCGGCGGTCCTCTGCCACCGCCACTTCTAGCGAGCCACCATCACCACCTGAAACTACACACTCTCTCTCCTTGCCTCCCCAATCTACACCAACACCACCACCATTTCTACCATAACTCATCGCCACCCCATCGATCCACGACACTATCTACTAATAAGTGTTTTTCGATTAGCATGCAGCCCTCAATCGCTACTTGCAACCATTGCCACCCCTATATGAAGCTTCTGTTATAGATGTTGGGTTAGTTTTAGATCTAGTGCAAACTCAAGCAATGATGGTGTTGGATGCGATAGAAGGTGATAAAAGATGAAGTTTTGTTGTCGTGGATTAACAATGGAGATGGTGGTGATGCCCAATAATTAGGTTTAGCAATGGGTGGCGGTGGTGGAAGATTAGGGGGTAATGGAGATGGTGGTGGTGAGCTACGATGACGATGACGATGATATTATGGTGGTGGTGGGTGGTAGATCTAGGATGGTCAAGCAGATGATGAGATCGGTGATGGTGGTGATGGTCAAAACGAGTTTGACTGTTAATGATGATAATTGATGGTGGTGGTGGTGGTGTTTGTCACACCCTCAAAATCCACGTGCGGGGTTTTACCGCGAGGCGTGTGAACAAACCAGGATCCCAATCATTAGTTACTTAGAATGACATTGTATGCAACGTTTAAATAGAAAACCAATTAGAGTTTAAAACTAAAAACTGTACGGAAACGTTTGTAAGTAAATCAAACCGAAAGTACTTAAAATGCAACATTGGCAAAAACACGCGCCAAAATATTATTTAAAACTCATAAATAATAAAACAAATGTCTTGACACAATAAGAAACTTTGCAAAGCATGCTAGGCGGTTATGTGCTCCTACTGGCAATCAGAGTGGTCGACCTGAGAATACATGACTAAAAGAGTCAACATAATGGTTGGTGAGTTTATGAGTTGCATTTAACATAAATAGTAATAGTTATAAAACATAAAAGGTGCATTGAATTAGATAGTTAATCTAGATTCACAAGTAATAACAACAGTGATTTCGCGATCGAAGCTGACATGTGTTTCGTTTGTTTGCCTCCTATCACAACCTACCAAGTTGTGACGGTGTTTGTATTTAGGACACTATTTCACCCATTTGATCTCGAGTCGCACGGGTGGGGCTTGTCAGAACCAGTAGTACTACCCAACATTTTCCACTAGTTACCAATATTAACGATCCGAAAGTGTGAGGACTTTCAAGGTAAATTACACTATGTTACACTATTCATAACTTACAACAGTAATGCGTTTGTAAACAAGTATGATATCTCCCCCAAAAGAGTGAGTGTATAAAAAGTGGGGTATGAACTCACCTGATGCGCAACGAATGATAATAAAAGCTAACAGTGAGTGGAAAGACAACCTTCAGAGGTTACTTAAAACACACAAGTACATAAGTACGTGTATTCAGAAAACTTAACAATCCTAGGTGCTCAATAAACACGTTGACCCAAGGTTTTGAAAAACAACACTCATTTGACCTAGTTGACCCGTTTGACCCGTTGGTGACGTGTTTAAGTTGTATACTTGCTTAAATAAATATTATATCATATTCACAATCATGCTTGCAAAGATTACCATACTATGCACATGAATCACCTTAACCACCATAAACCCAAACAAGATAGTCAAACTCACATACATAGCTAGCATGATCACATTCACATTCTAAATTGTCAAGTTACATAATCCAAACATCCATACTATAGTGATTAAACACTATGGCACAATCCACATGCATAATCTTGTGCTTTGTGCACCCTACTTGCATGATTCCCAAGAAAGCCTAGAATGACTCAAATAATTCATCAGTTAACCAATCGACCCAAATCATGTATTCTAACAGGTTAAACATCATTCATAACATACTAGCATGCTCCTAATATCAAGACCATGACCAAATTCATAAGATCACATGTTTCATATAAAGAAAGTTTCCATTTCGGGAAAGTAACACCAAAAAGTCCAACTTTCATCAACTTTAACACAAATTCACCAATAACATGCCTAGACTAGTTCATGGATACTATTCAAACACATTAATCATTCATAATTCACTATAACATGTATCTTCATGATCCAAAAGTTTCTATTTCAAGAAATCTATGAACAAAATACCAAATTTCACCCAATGCTTGCATAATCATCATAAAAGAACATCTATTTAACACAATTAACATCCTAGAATCATCAACAACCATTAATTGAATAATTTCAAAACCAAAAGTTACTATTTGGGGCAAGGTATGAACTAGAAACTTATATTCATAGATGTTCTTGCAAAATCATCATAAACTAACATCAATACAATCCAACTAACATCAAAACAACATCAAACAACATCAATTGTATAATCTCATGATAAAAAGTTACTATTTTGGGTAAGATATGAACTATATGATCAAAACCATGAATTTCTTGTATAAATCACCACAATCTATCAACAATACATTACAACTAACATCATATCATTATCCATCATCCTTAATTTCAATTTTTTATCTATAATTCGAATTAGAGTTCTATCAAAATCAAAAACTATGAAAATAATGAAAATCTAACCTTTTAAACGTGTAGAAATCAAGATTGGAACTTGCTAACGCCTTGGAGTGCTTGAACTAGATCAAATTCGATTTGTATGTTTGTGCTATAGATCAAAATCGCAAGGTGAGGGGTGTTTGAGAAGGGTTGCGGCCGAATGGGGGGTGGGGGATTAGGGTTGGGTTATTTTGTTAAGTTTTAGTTTTAGTTAATTACACTTAACCCTCAATTGTTTATATTTTATAAAAACTAATCTTTTTAAACACTTTTTAAATAATTTTAACTATAAAATACAAACATTAACAATCAATAATAATAATCACATACATTATCAATTAGTCACCAAACACATGGAATATATATTACACGTAGTCACGTTATCGCGTAAAATTCAAAAATAATATTTAAAATCCATAAATTCATAATTCACATAAACCCAAACTAATAATCAATATTATTAGTTAAATCATTATCTAATTATCATATATAATTGTTATTAGGTCACTAACGTTTAACGACAACTAGTGTGTGCTCACGACACCTGTATGCAAGACCTAACGGAACTAACGGATTTTGATAACGGAAAATTACCGGATGTCACATTATCCCCCATGTTGAAAGAATTTTCATCCCAAAAATTGTGTTACATGGTTGAGTTACATCACTGGTCTACTGCATGAGCATAAGAAAAATCTAAATCGGGTGAGTTTTGGGTGAGTTGTGATATTATCCCCATGTTGAAATAAATTTCGTCCCGAAGTTTAATCATTACCTTCACCAGTAGTGGTTGTTGTTTTGAACAGATAAGGATACTTGAGCTTCATTTGATCCTAGGGTTCCTACGTGAACTCCGGTCCATGTTTTGAGTTCCAGCAAAACTTGACGATAGGGATCTTGCTTTGTTTCAATGTCTTGACCTCTTGGTCCATTACCTCAACCGGTTCTTTAATAAATCATAAATGTTTGTCGACTTGTACTTACTCGAGCAGTACAATCAAAGTTTTATCAGCTAAACATTTCTTCAAATTCGAGACATGGAATACATCATGAATTCCACTCAACGAATCGGGTAGCCTTAGTTGGTATGCCACAGGGCCAATTCTTTCGATGATCTCGAATGGTCCAACATACCGTGGGTTAAGTTTCCCTCGTTTCCCAAAACAAATTATGCCTTTCCATGATGAGACCTTTAACAAGACTTTATTTCCGACTTGAAACTCTAAGTGTTTCCTTCGTTTATCCGCGTACCTCTTATGTATGTCTCAGGCTGCTGCCATATGATTTCTTATTTGTACTATCTTCTCAGTGGTCTCATGTACCAATTCAGGGCCAATCAATTGACTATCATAATTTCTACCCAGCATACTGGTGACCTACATTTCCACCTATACAACGCCTCATACGATGCCGCTTAAATACTAGTGTGGTAACTATTGTTATAGGAAAATTCCACCAAAGATAGATGAACTTCCCAATTATTCCCAAAATTGATTACACACGCTCGTAACATATCTCACACGGTCTGTATAGTGCGCTCACTCTGTCCGTCAGTCTAAGGATGATATGCAGTACTCATGTCTAAGCATGTACCCAGAGTTTTCTGTAACAACTACCAGAAATAAGAAGTAAAGCGAGTATCACGATCAGAAATAATCGAGATTGGCACACCATGCTGAGAGACTACTTCCTTCAGATAAATCCGAGTTAACTTATCCATCTTATCCGTTACTTTGATTGCCAAGAAGTGCGCAGACTTAGTCAACCTACCCATAATTACATATATCGTGTCACAGCCACCAGAAGTCCTGGGTAATTTGGTAATGAAATCCATAGAGATCTGCTCCCACTTCTATAAAGGGATCTCGGGTTGTTACAGTAATCCAGATGGCTTTTGATACTTGACTTTCACCTTGGAGCAGGTTAAACACTTGCTCACATAGGTAGCTATATATGCCTTCATGTTAGGCCACCAATAGTACGTCTTTAGGTCATGATACATCTTGTCTGAACCAGGATGTATTGAGTATCTGGATTTGTGTGCGTAACTCATAACCAAATCTCTCAAATTTCCATAGGCAGACACCCAAAGTCTATCCATGAAGTAACGACTCCTATCCGCTTTCACCTCAAGCTGTTTATCCATCTCACATAACGACTCAGACCCAATATTTTCTGCTTTAAAGCTTCTGTCTAGGCTTCCTTAATTTGTTCAGGTAGTTGAGTGCTGATAGTAAGCTATAAAGTTTGCACTCGCCTAGGCTTAGCTGTTTCTTTCTGGCTTAGGGCATCAACAACCAATTTTGCCTTCCTCAGATGATACTTGATAGCATAATCATAGTCATTAATAACTCCACCTAGCATCGTTGCCTCATATTCAATCCCTTCTACTCAAAGACATGCTGAAGACTCTTATAATCAGTGTAAATAGTGCATTTGGTACCAAACAAGTTATGTCTCCAGATCTTCAAGGCAAAAACCATTGCACCCAATTCCAAGTCGTGGGTGGTATAATTGTTCTCGTGTACCTTCAGTTGCTTTAAGGTGTAGGTTATCACCTTATCTCACTACATCAGGACACAACCCAGTCCTTGAATGGATGCATCACAGTACACCATGAAATCATTCGTCCCTTCCGGTAGTGCTAGTATCGATGCGCTGCAGACTTTCTATTTCAATAGTTGGAAAGCTGCTTCTTGACTTTTTCCCCATTTAAACGTTATACCTTTATGTGTCAAGGTAGTGAAGGGTTGGGAAATCTTGGAAAATCCCTTAATGAAGCATCGATAGTATCCCACCAATCTAAGGAATTGACGTATCTCACTAGGATTCTTAGGAACCGCCTAATTCTTAACTGCTTCCACCTTTGCAGGATCTACATGGATTCTTTTCTCATTCATAATGTGACCCAGAAACTGCACCTCTCGTATCTATAAGTCATACTTAGAGAATTTAGCTGTAACACCCGAAAGTTTGACTTTTTAGTGGGTTGTGCGACTGAGCCTCAGTCGCCTGGGATTTATGCGACTGGAGGTTCAGCCGCACACTATTCGGCCGATTGAACCTCAACCGTACGATTGAGTTCAATCGCCCGAATGAAGGATGAACCGCATGGAATACATGCGACTGGGGTCCAATCGCAAGGTGTTCACGCGACTGAAGGTCCAGTCGCCCCTGGACCAGATGCGACTGAGCAAAAACCTATAAAAGGGGAGCAGCTCTCATTCTCCTCCCAACACTTAGAAATTTCAGTCGGGAAGGGCAGAGAGCGACCGAGACCAGAGAAAGAAAAGAGGGAAAGTGCTGCCCGAGTTCAAGATCTGTCGAGAAGCTAGCCAAATCGAAGCTCATCAACTTCTACCTGTAATGTGAGTTCTAGGACCCCTCATTTACATGTTTTCAACTGATTTTGGGGCTGGATCACATATAAACCCTAGTTTTATAAAAGTGTGTGTTTGACCCATTTGATGAAATCTTAGATAATGTGATTAAAGTATGATTTAGGACTTACACATGCTTGTATGATGTCCTAGTATGAACCCCTGAGGTTTGGGAGGGTCAATTTGGGTTAGAAACAGGTTTAAGGTGAGTCTGGGTACCTTGGTTCGCGACTGCTGTTCATGAAGAACTCCAGTCGCTGCCCAGTTAGGGTTATGCGACTGAAGGGCCATTCGCCTGAATGAAGAATAGCTGATGTTCAATCGTACGACTGAGGCTCAGACGCACGATTGAAACTCAGTCGCACGATAGGCCATGCGATGGAGGGTTTCGGTCACATAGGCTCATTCGCAGGGTAGTTCAGTCGCATAGGCCCATTCGCATAGTAGTACAGACGCACGACTGAGGGTTCAGTCGCATAGGCCCATTCGTATAGTAGTACAGACGCACGACGGAGGGTTCAGTCGCATAGGCCCATTCGCATAGTAGTACAGACGCACGACGGAGGGTTCAGTCGCATAGACCCATTCGTATAGTAGTACAGACGCACGACTGAGGATTCAGTCGCATAGATGCCCATTCGCATGACTCAGTCGCATGGAGGCCATGCGACTGGGGTATGTTCAGTCGCCCGAATAGGGCTGATGTGAATAAATAGAGAAGTGTATGTATGATGTATGTATGCTAGGTATGATGTTGCCATGATAGATGGTGAATACTGATGATTTGTAAATATCGATGTTCCTTGCTTTGATGCATGTTTATTCATTCCATAGTATTACATGTTATCACTAATAGATGAAATGAAAGCATTATGTAAAGTAAAGAGAAAGAGTAATAAAGAAAGAGAAAGGAACATTAATAAAAGTAACAAGTCTTGCAAGCCTATAGGAGTTACACGACTATGTGTCGTTAGCTCAACTGTGTTGCGGGCTAGCTACCCATTGACGCACACAGGGTCAATCAATTGAGATTGGCAGGACCTTTGTGGCGTGCCCCGGATGTTCGGGTCGGCCTTATACATAGTACACATAGCCCTTTTGGGGGATACAGTTGAACCCTTCGGGGGAATACACATAGCCCTTTTGAGGGAACACAGTTGGCCCTTCGGGGCATATAGATGGCCCGTCATCCGTTCTCCCATCGCGCATATAGTTGGGGTATCGCTCACTGGTCCATACAGAAAGTGAAACATAAAGATAAAGTTACAGACAAGGCATATAGTACAGAAAACGAATGTATTTGTCCATACAGTTGATGCGTGCTCGCATATACAGTACAACATAGTAATTTACAGAAAAGAGTATTTTCATATACTATATATAAAACTAGAACTCACTCAGCAACGCTGACTTTTTATGTGTTTTCCAGTTCGCAGGTAGCGTTGCTGAGGATGGCACGAGGCGGCTACTCAGCTCTTTTGGGAGGGCATTCTCCATTTTATAATGCTGCAACGTCATGTGTTGCGGGCACATAATGCACGCAACATGTCACGTTGCCTGCCATTATGAGATTTCTTGAGGATTCCCATAAACGGGATTACTTAAGAAATCTCCTTTATATATTTTTGAACTTAATATCTTCTTTTTGAAGAAAAATATATTTTCTTTTTATTATTTTCTTTCCGTAGAGGTCGCTGTATGACCCTATGGTTGCTGAGGATTCGAATAAACGAGATTACTTACGTAATCAAAGGTTTCATATGCTTCAGCAGCAATCATAGTAAAGTCAGGCAATGTAAAGAAAACTTGTATTTTGTAATAGTGCTTTTGTAATGTAATGCAACATTAGATGTTTTGTAAACGAAGTACGTTGTATTAAATGGCAAAAGTATTCATAGTAAAAGTTTATGTTTGAATGTTTCCGCTGCAAATGCTCAATTGTAAAGTCATGATCATATACTATATGCATTGTTTTATTTAAAATATATGCAACGAAAGACCAACTGTGGGGTTCCCGGGATCGGGGCCTTACATTAGCATATAGTTGCTCCTTCTCCAACAATTCTAAGATTAATCGTAGATGCTCTTCGTGTTCCTCCTTGGTCTTGGAATAGATTAATGTGTCATCGATAAACATAATAACAAACTGATCAAGGTAGGGTTTGCACACGTAGTTCATGAGGTCCATGAACACCGCTGGTGCATTAGGTAACCCAAACGACATGACTAAGAACTCATAATGGCCATATCAAGTCCTGAATGCCATCTTCAAGATGTCTTCTTCTCGAACTCACAACTGATGATAACCAGATCGTAGTCAATCTTAGAATAGTAACTGGATCCCTAAAGTTGATCGAACAGATCATCAAAATGAGGTAAGGGGTATCGATTCTTGACTGTGACCTTGTTCAACTCCCTATAGTAAATGCACATCCGAAAGGTGCCATCCTTCTTCTTAACAAAAAGGACAAGGACTCCCCAAGGTGATGAGTTAGGTTGGATAAAGCCCTTATCTACCAGTTCCTGAAGTTGTGTTGACAACTCTTGTAATTCATTCGGTGCTAATCGATAAGGTGCTCTAGCAATTACGGCTGCACCGGGAGTCAACTCAATCTAAAATCCCACTTGGTGATGAGGTGGTAATCCAGGTATATCCTCTAGAAACACCTCTGGGAAGTCACGAACCATTGGAATATCCTCCATCTTCCTTTCTTCTTATTGCTTGTCAGTCACCAAGGCCAGTATAGCTAGTCGACCTTTACGTAGCATCTTCTATTCCTTCATGATTGATATGATGCCTATCACATCACCACTCCTTTCATACTTAACCGAAAGAATTTCGCCATTCTTGAGAGGAATGCATACAATCTTCTTATGATACACTACCTCTGCCTGCTTCCTGAATGGCCAATTCATTCCTACAACCATATCAAAGCTCCCGAGTGTAATGGGCATAAGATCTATGTCAAAAACGCATCTGACCAGTTCTATCTTACAACCCCTGTGAATGTGCATGATGTGAATTTTTTTACCATCAGCTAACTCTATCGCATAGGTGAAATCCAAGGTACAAGGCATATCATTCATCAAACTACTTACTTTAGTGGAAATAGAACTCCTATCGGCTCCGGTGTCAAATAATACAGTAGCATATCGACCATTTATAGGAATTTACCAGTAACTATCGTAGGGTCGTTTAGAGACTCACCTAAACCTATAGTGAATGCTCTCGCTTTGGCTCCACATTATTACCACCATTGTTTTCATAATTCCCTGCATTGTTTTTGTCGTTGTTTCCCGTATCATTGCCATTTTTCCTTAGCTGAGGGTAATTCCTCTTGTAGTGCCTTTCTTTCCCACACTCGAAGCAACCTTTAAGGGTCTCCTGTGATTGTTGGGGCTTCTTCATCATCTTGCCACGGCAATCCTTTACCGCGTGTCCCAACTTGCCAAACCTTTGGAATTTGAAGTTATCATACCTGCCGGTGTGATGGTAATTGCAACGATTACACTTAGGATACCTCCTCACTTATCCTCCATGTCATTAGTTGGTAGTGGCAGTCTGATTGAAACCTCGGTTGTTGTCAAACTTCCTCGATTGTTGTTGATGTTACTGCTGCTGCTGGTTGCCTGAAGTTGATCCCTTGTTTTTTGGACCATCCCACTTGTGCTTATTGTCTGGTACAGTCGCCACCGCTGGTACACTAGCCATCGTACCCCGTTTTGGCAGTTTACGTTGTTCCACTACCTGGTCGGTCAACTTGTGAGCCAACCGAATCGCTTGTACTTTTACTTGGTCAACCCGTGGGCAGTTTCATTTGGCAAAGACTGATTCAGTCTTCTTGAACCACCTAACTAGTCCAACAGTGCCTTCAGCTCCACTGTAGGTGTAGGGCTTACAATTCAGGAAATTCTTGTAAGTACAGGATGGGAGTCCTGTTTCAACAAATCAAAATTGTGTAGTTTAATGGCTTAAACATGCAACTAGAGTGTTTGTCAAGTCACTTGTATCATTTACCTATTGGTTGTGCAGCGGGCACTTGTGCAGCGGGCACTTGTGTAGCGTGCACTGTAGCCACTACCGCCTGCACATGCTCATTGATCAGAGCAGCTAGTTCTGCATAGGTCATGTTAATTGCTCCCGCGCTGCGCCCACATCCCGCGCCACGTCCACGACCATGTCCTCTACCATCGGCTTCCATTTTCACTTTACATTCATAAACACCAAAATGAGCAACATGTAACATATTCATCTCATTAAAGCATATTAAATAGTAAGAAAATAAAGCAGTTCATCAACCATAATATTTATAATCAAAATAATAACCAAAGATAAATAAATTGTAACCATTTCATAAAATATTCAATCAATGTCAAAAATTTTAGTTTTTTAGTTGGGTGGGAAACAGCCCTTCCCACATAGGTTTTCAAATGAAAAACACTGCATAGTCTAATTCAAATGAAAGTGAAGATCAGTCTAGAACATCAGATCCATCATTGTCTTCATCCATCTCTTCAGGCTATTCTTCATCCTCTGGGGCTTCTTCCGGTTCTTCTTCAGGCTCTTCTTCTTATTCAGGCTCTGCATCAGGTTCCACAACTCTGTGCATCTCCACGAATTGTGTCTCCAAGGCTGCAAGTCTCACCCTATGATCATGTATAGTGTTGTCTCGAGCCTATGATCGGTGAGTCGTCTGAGCCATCCTGTCAGTCAAAGTGCATTGATGCTGATAGCACTTATATTGTATATCTTTCACCTCAGCCACTTCCTTCTTCGTCTCTCGCATCTAATGTCGCAGTTCATTGACTAGTTTTGTAAGCACTAAGTGCGTTGTTTTTCCATGTCCAATGCTGCAACTAGAGCTGCAATCACTTGTTCATTAGGCTGCACTATTTGAGGGAGGGAAGGTGTAGGCTGCTCAGAACTATTCCTAGTCCTTGGCCTCTTAGCAGTCATGCGCTCCCTATATATAATATGATCTACATAATCAGGATAGAAGCTCCAATCCCATGGGGGATCGCGTTCCATCAGCGTGAATGGTTGATACCAATTTATCTCTCCAAGAGGGTAGTCAAGTTGTCGCCACTCAGGAGTCCGGTCGGGTACAGGAGGAGGAGGAGGGGAATTAGAATGTGCAGGGTAATCAAAACCTACCGGTCTCTTACCCACAACTCATGAGGATGATGCCATACTGCAAGGTACGGGATGTGTATGCCAATGAGTATACAGTAGGGGAATAAAAACAAGTAACTAACTAACTATATGCAGTTATAGACTAGTATGTATGCAACCTAGTTCCCTATAATCAATGGTTCTGATACCAATCTGTCACACCCTCAAAATTCACGTGTAGGGTTTTACGACAAGGCGTGTGAACAAACCAGGATCCGAGTCATTAGTTACTTCGAACGACACTATATACAACGTTTAAATAGAAAACCAATCAGGGTTTAAAATCGAAAACTATGCAGAAGCGTTTGTAAGTAAATCAAACCCAAAGTACTTAAAATGTAACATTGGCAAAAACACGCGCCAAAACATTATTTAAATCTCATAATTTTAAAACAAATGTCTTAACACAATAAGAAACTTTGCAAAGCATGTTGGGCAGTTTTGTGCTCCTACTAGCAATCAGAGTGGTCGACCTGAGAATATCATAGTAAAAGAGTCAACATAATGGTTGGTGAGTTCAAGAGTTTGCGTTTAACATAAACAGTAATAGTTATAAAACATAAGAGGTGCATTGAATTAGATAGCTAATCTAGATTCACAAGTAATAATAATAGTAATTTCGTGATCGAAGCTGACATGTGTTTCGTTTGTTTGCTTCCCATCACAACCTACCAAGTTGTGATAATGTTTGTGTTTAGGACAATATTGCACCCATTTGACCTCGAGTCGCAAGGGTGGGGCTTGTCAGGCCCAGTAGTACTACCCAATATTTTCCGCTAGTCACCAATATTAATGATCCGCAAGGGTATGCTATCACCTGGTGTGCAACGAACGATAATAAAAGCTAACAGTGAGCAGAAAGACAACCTTCAGAGGTTAGCTAGAACACACAAGTACATAAGCACGTGTACTCAGAAAACTTAACAACCCTAGGTACTCAATAAACACGTTGACCCAAGGTTTTGAAAAACAACACTCATTTGACCTAGTTGACCCGTTTGACCCGTTAGTGACGTGTTTAAGTTATATAATTGCTCAAACAAATATTATATCATATTAACAATCATGCTTGCAAAGATTACCATACTGTGCACAAGAATCACCTTAACCACCATAAACCCAAACAAGATAGTCAAACCCACATACATAGCTAGCATGATCACAGTCATATTCTAAATTGCCAAGTTACATAATTCAGAAATTCATACTATATTGATTAAACACTTTGGCACAATCCACATGCATAATCTCGTGCTTTGTGCTCCTAATATCAAGACCATGACCAAGATAGTCAAACCCACATACATAGCTACACAATTGACCTAAATCATTTATTCTAATAGGTTAAACATCATTCATAACATACTAGCATGCTCCTAATATCAAGACTATGACCAAATTCACAAGATCACATGCTTCATATAAATAAAGTTTCCCTTTCGGGAAAGTAACACCAAAAAAGTCCAACTTTCATCAACTTCAACACAAATTCACCAATAACATGCCTAGACTAGTTCATAGATACTATTCAAACACATTAATCATTCATAATTTACTATAACATGTATCTTCATGATCCAAAAGTTTCTATTTCAAGAAATCTATGAACAAAATACCAAATTTCACCCAATGCTTGCATAATCATCATAAAAGAACATCTATTTAACACAATTAACATCCTAGAATCATCAACAACCATTCATTGAATAATTTCAAAACCAAAAGTTACTATTTAGGGAAAGGTATGAACTAGAAACTTATAATCATAGATTTTCTTGCAAAATCATCATAAACTACCATCAATACAATCCAACTAACATCAAAACAACATCAAACAACATCAATTGCATAATCTCATGATAAAAAGTTACTACTTTGGGTAAGATATGAACTAGATGATTAAAATCATGAATTTCTCGTATAAATCACCACAATCTATCAACAATACATTACAACTAACATCATATCATTATCCATCATCCTTAATTTAGATTTTTGATCTATAATTGGAATTAGGGCAAAAACTATGAAAACAATGAAAATCTATCCTTTTAAACGTGTAGAAATCAAGATTGGAACTTGCTAACACCTTAGAGAGCTTGAACTAGATCAAATTCGATTTGTATATGTGTGCTTTATATTAAAATCGCAAGGTGAGGGGTGTTTGAGAAGGGTTGCGGCCGAATGGGAGGCGGGGGATTAGGGCTGGGTTATTTGTTAAGTTTTAGTTTTAGTTAATTACACTTAACCCCTAATTGTTTATGTTTTATAAAAACTAATATTTTTAAACACTTTTTAAATAGTTTTAACTACAAAATATAAACATTATTAATCAATAATAATAATCATATACATTATCAATTAGTCACCAAACACATGGAATACACATTACACGTAGTCACGTTATCGCGTAAAATTTCACAAATAATATTTAAAATCCACAAATTCATAAATCACATAAACCCAAACTAATAATAAACATTATTAGTTAAATCATTATCTAATTATCATATATAATTGTTATTAGGTCATAACGTTCAACGACAACTAGTGTGTGCTCACGACACGTGTATGCAAAACCTAACAGAACTAACGGAGTTTTATAACTGAAAATCACTGAATATCACAGTGTTAGGGAATGTATTTTAATAAGAAGGGTATTTTGGTTATTTCACACAACTTAACAGAAAAATGATAAGAGGTTGTTTGGCAACTTCTGAATGAATAAATGCTGAACCAATAAAAGGTCTGAACCAGTAAGAGGTCTCAAGCAATAAATACTGAACCAGTTTAAGTCTGTTTGGTTGGATATCTGAATGACTATGTACAATGACTATAAATTTCTTACCGAATATAGTTTTGTTGTGTTATCATCAATGACTATTTTGTACTCCATAAATAATAATCTATTTGTTCTAGTTTCTTCCGCCCTGAACCACCACCATTAGCACCGCCACCCCCACCGCAGCTAGCAAGCTTCTCGACAGAAGCTCTATTTACACATCACTCTGACCACCATAGCAGTGGTACACCCTGCTTCTTCTTCCAAAAGGGTCGTCGGAGCCACCGCTTCTTCCACCTCCAACCACTGTCTTCTTCCTTCCTTACCAATGTCTCTTTTATGGCAATTGCCTGTTGATTATGGCTAATGTTTGATTGATTATAGTTTTGCTGCCGGTGGTGCACCGCTGCTGTTGGTAATCGGTGCTACTGTCAGTAATCGGTGCTGCTGTCGGTAATCGGTGCTGGTGGTGGCGCCTGCTGGTGGTGCGCCACTGCTGATGGTGGCACTGTTGGTGAAGGTTGGCGATAAAGGGGAACAAGTGTTGCTGTTGTCTTCCCAGAGAACTTTGGTCAGCTATACACTCATGTCTAACCTAATAAGTGGTCAGTCAGACATGTTTCTCAATCAGATGTAACTTAACCAAACACCCATGTCTGACCGAGTCAGACATAAAGGTCTGAATGGGGTCATTAAGACCCAACCAAACAACCCCTAAGTTTTCATCCATATAAAGGACCAAATCTGTTACGTTTATGCATACTTTAGGACTGACCTTGTACTTTTCCAAACCTAGGACCAAAACCATAATTTAAACATAGCATAGAGACTACCCGTGTAATTTACTCTATTAATAGAGTTAATTACAAAGATGACTGTAAGTTCTAAGAAAAGTAAACGGTTGAGGTAGAGGCGTCATTTGGGTTTTTAGATGTAGTAAATCAATGCATAGGCTGAATAAAAAATAATGTATAATTAGTACACGAGATTCGATCTTCGGGTTAGGTTGATCAGTGATCAGATCAAGCTGGTCAACTTGTAAAATAAGAAAATAAAAGTCAAAGACAACATACCTGAAACTATTAGGGTTTTGGTATCATATTTCGTATCTCTTCACAAGTAGACGCCATAACTAAAAAAACCAAAATCAACAACTAAATCTACGTGTTACTCAATCATATGCTTAACACAAAGAAACATCATAACTATTATTGCTCGAATAAATCTAAAGCAATCACAGGTTAGTGAGGTAAAGAAAACATGTTACCGTTATAGTATTATGTTTGGATAAGGAGTAACAAACAAACATATACTTTAAACAAATACTTGAGAATGCACTGGTATGGAATCATCATATCTTGTTTGTAATCGGTTTGAATGGTTTAGTATGAAATATAAAGTAATGGAATAATCAAGTTTAAGAAGCCTATCATCGATTGAAGATGGACTGATGGAATGATTGGTTGAGTTTTAAAAGGTCAAAAACAGATGGTGTCGATTGGAATTCTAGAATATGAAATATGGATTATCCAGTATAATAATATGGTATTCGGGTTATTCGGGTTATTCGGGTCAACCCAAATTGTCAAAACACGACTTAAAGACCAACTTAAATAACACATTCGGGTTTGGGTATGATTTGTAATCGGGTTCTGTTATGTCAAATTATGTCTTACCAGGGTTCAGGTAGAGTCGTAGGGTTTAATTGGGTTAGGTATTTGGGTTCAGGTAAAAATGGCAACCCTAAGTTGCGATACTAAGTATAAAAGCAATAAATATAAGTATTAATTTAATGAGATTGAGTGTTAAAGTTAACTTTCTAAGTTACTTTACGAAAGCAAGAGGTTTGAGTATTAACATTTTATCTTAATTTAATAAAAAAGTTAACAAAATTTAGTCTCCCAAACTCGTTAAAAAGTTAAAATTTAATACTCAAACTTGTTTTTTTCTTTTTCTTTTTTTAGTACCTAAACATGTTACCTTGCCCAAACCATAAGGACCATTTCTTAATTGAATATTTTTTTAATTTAACAATATGGATCATATGGTGTATATTCTTTGTCAAGTTATATCACTTTTTATTTTTGTTGTGGATGTGTTTGTTTTAGAGGCAAGTCACATCACCTGACTATCATAACATAAGTCTCTTTTTATTTCAGTTGGTTTAGTTATAGGTCAACTTTCCTTCATGATTCTTACATGTCGGCATACTGATATCTATGATTTTATCTAGACCATCGTCATCACAATCCATTAACCTGTTGGGGTTTAACATGTTTATCAAAGCTTCATACAACTTGATTATATGAAAAAACGCAGCGGAATAAAAGATTTAAAACATGTTAAGATTTGATTATAAAACCCATTTTATAACAACCCCAAGCCATGGATCTACATATACAATGCATACAAATGTAAAACACTAGATAATAAAGGAACCACAACCTTTGTAGCTTCCTAATCTCGAAAATGAGGGCTGTGAAAGATGTCTTGATGGCTGAAACTTCAAAGAAGAAGCTCTCAAGAGGCTATACCCGAAGCTACTTCAAACACCTTGATTGCTAGGAATCACTTGGCACCTATTTTCAGCAAGCAAAAACGATTTTGAATGCTGAAAATCCAGCTCCTTTCTGCCCCAAAACCGTAAGAAACAAGATGGAGAAGAGAGAGAGTTTGCCTTGTGTGTAATGTGTGTTTTCTTAGATGTGAAAAGTGAATGAATTGTTCAAGTATCCAAGACATGCATGTCTTGGAATTAAAAGGAAAAGGAGATTCCAAGACCAAAAGTGGGCGGCCAACTAATGGTCCCATTTGTTTTTTTTCCCTCTCATTTCATGTTAAAAGAAAACACATCCAATTGTTTTATAAAATTAAAAACCATTTTAATTTTATATCACTAACACACATTATTATTTGCAATTGTTTAACTAATTTAAATAATGTAAAATAATCTTTTATGAACAAATTATCTATATAATAATGTTCATCTAAAAAAGCAATAATTTAGAAAACCCTTTTTCTGAATTGGTGTCATAATTTATTTGTATGATCTCATCAACTAATAAATTATCCATTGGTGTTTGTTTAGCTTGTTATTGGGTATGACCCGACTTGGATCATATCACACTAGCCACATCAATTTAATATGTATCTTGGGCAGATCAATCTTTCAATCTCCCACTTGCACAAGATTCATAGAAGATTGATGCAAGCAGCAAATAACGCCTAGCAACGGTTTGCTACCCCTAATGTATATGACTAAGTGCCATTCAATAACATCATCCCTTTTCAAGTACCTTACTTGAACATGATTTAGGTGAATCAATCATCTATCCTTTTGTTCAGATGTCATGTTAAATCCAGGAGACACAGAATTGTCATTCTCCGATGATTTAACTTTAATAGGCCTTAGACATCTAACTCTCAACGAATAAGAGGAACAAATTCCATCTTGACTACATACGTCTCTCACAATCACCTCATATCATACCTGAACTCAGCCTTATGTACTGCCAATATTTCAGAACAGCAAAGTACTAAGTCAAAGTACAATACTTGGTGAATATCAAGACCCAATATGTATCTCAGGTCTGAGGATATAATGATATTCGCCTTTACTCAATATTTCTTATGACTAATCACAAAGATTCCATGCAGAAATAGTTGAGTGCGGGTCAGTCCAATATCTATATCCCATAGATATTAATGAACCTTGGTAGCAACCTCTTGCTTTATATTCATACCTTATGAATATCAACCAATCCAATTTCATTATAGTCTTACATTCATAATTGTTCCCACAAGTATGATCGACTACGGACGTTTAGAATAACTTATTTATTCACGGATTTAAACATGCTAAAATAGAAGAACAAATGATAATAATTATCATATAATTAAGTCAAATAACATAAGTTCTAATATCTAAATACAAAATACAACATCAAACCCAGTCACTTGAATATCTAAGTCCCATGGCACAAGCATGGCCTTCATGTTTTGCCCTTTCAAGGAGCTTTGTGAGTGGATCCGCAATGTTTTTATCAGTGTGGACTTTGCGAATACATATCTTTCCTTTTTCAACTTCATCCCTTATGTAGTTGAATCTCCGTTCAATGTGCCGAGTCTTTTGATGAGCACGAGGTTCCTTGATTTGAGCAATCGCACCCTCGTTGTCACAAAAGATCTCTAGGGGATCCTGAATGGAAGGGACTACCCCTAGATCGGCTATGAATTTCTTCAGCCATGCAGCTTCCTGTGCTGCCATTGAAGCGGCGACGTATTCAGACTCTGTAGTGGACAATGCTACGACTTCTTGCTTTGAGCTTTTCCAAGAAACAGCTCCGCCATTCAGAATAAAGATGTACCCTGATTGAGACCGTGAATCATCTCGATCGGTCTGGAAACTCGCGTCTGTGTAACCTTTTACTACGAGTTCCTCTTCACCAGACCCATAGATCAAGAACATATCCTTGGTCCTCCTTAGGTACTTCAGAATGTTCTTGACAGCCATCCAATGACTATCACCAGGATTTTGCTGGTATCTACTTGTCATGCTTAAAGCGCATGACACGTCTGGTCTAGTGCATATCATTGCATACATGATGGATCCTATAGCAGATGCATATGGGATTGCCTTCATTCTATTTTGCTCCTCCTTTGAGCTTGGACATTGAGTCGTACTCAATATTGTCCCTCTTTGAATAGGTACACTACCTTTCTTAGAGTTTTCCATCTTGAACCTTTTCAAGATTTTGTCAATGTATGCACTTTGATTCAAACCAATCAGCCGCCTTGATCTATCCCTATAGATCTTTATTCCCAGAATATAGGCAGCTTCACCAAGATCCTTGATGGAAAAACAACTTCCAAGCCAGGTTTTTACACCTTCCAAGGTTGGAATGTCGTTTCCAAATAGTAGTATGTCATCAACATACAATACTAGGAAGGTTATTATGCTCCCACTAGCCTTTTTGTACACACAAGCCTCATCAGCGTTTTTGATGAAGCCAAATTTCTTTATCTCCTCATCAAAACGGTGATTCCAGCTTCTCGATGCTTGCTTCAATCCATAGATTGATTTCTTTAACTTGCATACTTTATCAGGATGTTTTGGATCGACAAAACCTTCAGGTGAACCATATAGACATCTTCCTCAAGATATCCATTTAGGAAAGCGGTTTTGACATCCATTTGCCAAATCTCATAGTCATAATGAGCAGCTATGGCAAACAGTATCCTTATAGACTTTAGCATTGCAACAGGTGAGAAGGTTTCATCATAATCAACCCCTTGAGTTTAGTGAAACCCTTTGCTACAAGTCTAGCTTTGTAAGTATCCAAGTTTCCATGCATATCGGTTTTCTTCTTGAAAACCCACTTACTTCCAACTACTTTGGAATTAAGAGGTGGTACAACAAGTTCCCAAACTTGATTGTCATACATGGATTGCATCTCAACGTTCATGGCTTCAAGCCATTTGTCACAATCCAAATTGGACACAGCATCATGATATGTGGTTGGTTCATCTGAATCTACCACATAGCATCCATCCATGAAAAATCCGTATCTTTCAGGTGGATTACTAATTCTACCACTTCTGCGAACGTTTTGTGTGTATTGATCAACCGCTTGATCATCCTCAACATCCTCATGTTGAGTGCTACTTTCAACCAGACGTGCATCGGGTTGTGGTTCTTGATCCTCTTCAAGATCCACTGTTCTACTGCTAGTTCCTTCCATAAGGAACTTGGCTTCTAAGAACTCACCCTTTCTGGCAACAAACACCTTTTGTTCCAGCGGATCATAGAAATAATATCCCATAGAATCTCTAGGATATCCAACAAAGATACACTTGGTGGATCGGACATCTAATTTGTTTGGGGTGGGAGTCTTAACATAAGCCTCACAACCCCAAACCCTTAAATATGATAGGGATGGAACTCTTCCATGCCATATCTCAAAAGGTGTCCTTTCCACCTTTTTGGTTGGGGCCATATTCAGAATACGGGCCGCGGAGAGCAAAGCGAAACCCCAAAATGATAGAGGCAATGTGCTTCTAGCCATCATAGATCGAACCATATCCAATAAGGTTCGATTCCTCCTCTCAGACACACCGTTATGTTGTGGTGTTCCAGGTGGAGTGAGTTGTGAGACAATCCCACAACTCCTAAGATGATCTTGAAAGACATCACTTAGGTATTCACCACCTCTATCAGTGCGGAGAACTTTAATTGATTTGTCGAGTTGATTTTCTACTTCATTCTTGAAGATTTTGAACATTTCAAAAGCTTCATCTTTGTGTCTTAATAAATACACATACCCATAGCGACTATAATCGTCGGTGAAGGTAATGAAGTATCTTTCACCATTCCTAGTCATTGGCTTAAAAGGACCACATACATCCGAATGTATGATACCTAATAAATCTTTTGCCCTTTCGTTAGTTCCACTAAAGGGTGTCTTGGTTATTTTTCCTAGTAAACAAGATTCACATACATCAAATGAATCACATTCATTTGTTTTTAAAAGACCATTCTTTTGAAGCGTTTGTATACGTTTCTTGTTTATATGACCAAGACGGCAATGCCAAAGGTAGGTATCACTCAAATCTAATTTGAGTCTTTTGGTGGTTGCTTGGTATATAGAGCTATCATATGTTGCGTTTTCATGAACTAATTCATAAATACCATTACAAGGTATAACCTTAAAATAAAATACATGATTTAAAGAAAATGAATATCATTGTTAACAAACTTGAAATCATAATCATATTGTCTTAAACGGGAAACAGAGATTATGTTCCTAGTCAAGCTAGGAGCATATAATACATTACACAAAATAACTTCCAAACCACTTGGAAGCTTCAAAATGTAGTCTCCTTGGGCTTCCACATGAACCTTTGCACCATTGCCCATGAAGAGACTTATTTCCCCTTTAGCATAATGCTCATTTCTTCTGAACCTCTGCAACAAATTACAAATGTGAGTTCCACATCCGGTATCTAATACCCATGTGTTAGAAGAAATAACATTCAGCTCAACGTGTATCATGTAAATTATACCTGAGGTTTGCCCCGCATCCCTCTTTTCTCTCAACTCTTTGAGATAGACTGGACAATTTCTCATCCAATGCCCTATCTCACCACATTTGAAGCATGGGTCGTTCACGGCAACCTTTTGCTTCTTCTCCTTAGGCTTTGGAGGTTGCGCCCTAACAGCCTTCTTCCCCTTTCCCCAAACTTGCCCCTTTCCTTTGGCACCAGTCGCCTTAGGAGGGGGTAGAGACTTTCTCTTTTTACCACCTTCACTTATGGTGAGAACGGGTAAAACCCTCTTACCCATACCCGCCTCAGCTGATTTGAGCATAGAATGAAGTTCATTTATGCTCTTGTCCCATCCGTTCATGTTGTAGTTCATGACGAATGCCTCAAACCTTTTAGTTAGGCCATTAAGGATCAAATCCGTGGCCAACTCTTTTGAGACGGGACAGTTCAGCCTTTCAAGGCGGTCGATGTGGCTTTTCATCTTGAGAACATAAGATGAAACTGATTGGGATTCCTCCATCCGACATGCATTAAGCGCTTGAACCGTTTCATAGCGCTCCACTCTAGCTTGTTGCTGGAACGTTTCCCGCAATTGAGTGATCATGTCATAAGCTCCATGGAGTTCATACTCCTTTTGGAGTTCGGGTGTCATACTTGCTAACATTAGGCAAGAGACTTGGATGGAGTCTTCTACATATCTAACCCAATCATTATATGCTTCTACATCTTCCTCGTTTGGTTCATCGGGGATGGGGTCATCAAGGATGTAGGCCTGCTTTTCTTGTTTGAGAACAATTCTCAAGTTGCGGTACCAATCCATGAAATTGTTAGGTGTTAGACGATCCCTTTGAAGGATCGCCCTTAAGGATTGGTTGCTTTGGTTTGGTACATCATTATTAGCGTTGTTGTTGTTGTCGGCCATCTACAAGATTTTACAAAGTTCCATTTTAGTAATCGTTGATAAATATATTCTATTTATTAATACCCTTTATGTCTCATAGACTATTAATAAACAAAATTTTAGAATCCAACGTTATATTTAAATATTGGTTAGGTGACCTTTATCCCACTATTTAAATAAAACAAGGTAGTCATAAATGACAATTGCAACCTATTGCAACTTCTAGTGGTATGGGATCGTTTAAACATCATATGTTTATCACGGCATGTTTATCCCATCAACACCTTTTATAAAACATATTTTAGGTGATCCATTCAATATATTTTATAAATCAAGTCGTCCTACTTACACACACGTGTGAGTTTACTATATAAGTGGTTAGGTGACCTTTATCCCACAAACATGGTATTCTCACCTCAAATTACAAGTTCCCTCAAAGTGGTTAGGTGACCTTTATCCCACTAAGAGTTTGCAAGTAACCTAAGTGTTGTGTAAAAGGATGGTGTTTAACTTGTTTTTCAAAAGGGATTTATAATTGCACAATTCTTGTTTTAGAAAAGTCTATGTATCATATGATTGTATGCATTCAATCCATATGCTACCCTATTGGTTCTTTTAAATAAAACCCATTTTATTTTGCAAAATCATTAACTCCTTTTATAGAACCATTCTATTTATTCTTAATGATTTGAGAACCAATTACTTGTTTTATGTTTGTTTTAGTTGACGGTTTGTTAATCACATCCAAATATTTAAACAAACATCATCACATGCATTCAACCAAACATAAATAAAACATTCATATATGCATAACAAAGCATACTAAGTTGATCACACTTGTTTAGCCAAAACAAGTGTGTCAAATGGTCATGTCCTAAGGGTTATGAATCATGACACATGGTTGACCAAAGGGGACTCCCACTTGAAACCATATCCTCAAGAATCCTCTTTGTCCATCTTTTCTTCAAGTCTTGATCTTGAGCTTCCTTACAAGATATGTATCCTAATACATTTTTCTAGTAAAGATAAACTCCTAATCTATTTATTACATGCCATATGAATAAATAAATTATAAAACAAAACTTAAAACCAAAGATAAATTATTACATGCCCAAATTAATATAACTAGACAACCAATCAACCAATCAATCCATATGGTCAAGGCTTTGTTATGCATAATCAACAAATAATATACTAAACCACATCATAGCTCACGGTTTTGGCAGCCCCTTTTAACCCACTTTCTTGGCCAACATTAACCAAACATATGGGTTTTGTCCAAACAAACAAGCATTTTATAACCTAGATTTTTAAAGACCATTACATGCATAAGTAACATCTTTAAGAAATCAAAAGGGGTTACCAAAAACAGCCCTAATCTCACGGTTTTGGTACTTTCAAAAATGAAAGACCAAGTATAAAACATGTATGCATATGTATAAGTGGCTCTTGATGCCATTGTTGGGGTTTAACATGTTTATCAAAGCTTCATACAACTTGATTATATGAAAAAACGCAGCGGAATAAAAGATTTAAAACATGTTAAGATTTGATTATAAAACCCATTTTATAACAACCCCAAGCCATGGATCTACATATACAATGCATACAAATGTAAAACACTAGATAATAAAGGAACCACAACCTTTGTAGCTTCCTAATCTCGAAAATGAGGGCTGTGAAAGATGTCTTGATGGCTGAAACTTCAAAGAAGAAGCTCTCAAGAGGCTATACCCGAAGCTACTTCAAACACCTTGATTGCTAGGAATCACTTGGCACCTATTTTCAGCAAGCAAAAACGATTTTGAATGCTGAAAATCCAGCTCCTTTCTGCCCCAAAACCGTAAGAAACAAGATGGAGAAGAGAGAGAGTTTGCCTTGTGTGTAATGTGTGTTTTCTTAGATGTGAAAAAGTGAATGAATTGTTCAAGTATCCAAGACATGCATGTCTTGGAATTAAAAGGAAAAGGAGATTCCAAGACCAAAAGTGGGCGGCCAACTAATGGTCCCATTTGTTTTTTTTCCCTCTCATTTCATGTTAAAAGAAAACACATCCAATTGTTTTATAAAATTAAAAACCATTTTAATTTTATATCACTAACACACATTATTATTTGCAATTGTTTAACTAATTTAAATAATGTACAAATAATCTTTTATGAACAAATTATCTATATAATAATGTTCATCTAAAAAAGCAATAATTTAGAAAACCCTTTTTCTGAATTGGTGTCATAATTTATTTGTATGATCTCATCAACTAATAAATTATCCATTGGTGTTTGTTTAGCTTGTTATTGGGTATGACCCGACTTGGATCATATCACACTAGCCACATCAATTTAATATGTATCTTGGGCAGATCAATCTTTCATAACCAACCCTAAAGCTACATTTCAAGACCTTTCTTTTAATAGCAATATCTTATTTTGAAATCCTCTAAAATTACTCTGGTTAGGTTTAGACCACTAGGCTATCAACCTAGGTGATACTTTAAAAGCTTTTAAGAACCATTGTAGAAGTATGTGCTCATATGGTAGTGTAATTATATTATATACTATTTAAAAACTAACATGATGAATAGTAATATGTTATATCCTAGCTGCCTAATGCTTTATCTACTATGGCCAAAAGGAGCATTCTCTTTGTCTGACATGTTATCTATCTTATTACACACGTAGGAAAAAACAAAGAAAAAGAGGTGATAGAACTGATGGAAATGTTAAGTATGTGATGATTTATATGGCTATTATTCTCCGAAACTGTATTTTGCTTCATAGAGTACTTACATTTTTTGGTCGTTTTGATATTTAGTTGCCATTGAAGTGGATTTGGCAAGATTCGGATTCACTATTCAGAGCTCATATTATCCCTGTCATAACAGGTTATTATCTCTATTTTTTACATAGCTTCGATTAAATAATCATTCATATCAATATTATTTTTTCAATGTGTTTAGACGTGGCTTTGGTTTTTCTGAATCACTTAGAAGAAAGTGTTGCTACCGCGCTGTCTAGTATATCTTGATTACACGAGTATGTTATCTAAAATGACTTTCTAGCCCATGCATTGTGAAACTATGAAGGATACTTAATTAGAAACCATAGTAACAATCTTTGTTTGCACACATTCTTATTAACTTCGTATGAAGGTGTTTGGATGTGTGACCAAAGTAATGTTGCAGTTTTAAAATTTTGAGTGTTTAACAATCAATGGGTTCCCTCAATTTAGTAAAAAATTATTCATTTATGATAATAAGTCCTAATATTCATTTCCAAAAACACAAATCCAAACAGCCCAGTTGTTTATCTTAGTAAGGTTTAGATAATTGAAAAATTATATTTGAAATCCATTGATTTGTTTAACTTTTGGTCATCTCTACAAGTTTACCATACAATAAACACCGTAAAAATCAGAGCTTATTATCATGCAGTAGTTATGAAAAGATGTATACAATTCGTATTTAAAGACTCTTTCCTTTAGCCGGCTTGAAGTGTGTTAACTTGATACTAGGATCAAGACGAAACAAGATGGAAAAAACAAAGACGTTTATTGATCAAAACTATTACAAAGAGAAAAATTAAATTGGAAGTGATAGCCACACACACACACACGAATACAAAGACTATATACTTCCACCTATACAATACTACTAATTGATTCTAACAAACTCAAGTCAACAGTTTGACTTTTCTAAAGAAACAATTTTAACCCTCTACTTTGGAATTAATCCAACATTCTCCCCTCTAATTCCAAACTTCATCATTCAAATCCTCAACTCCAATCAAAGTTCTCATCTCCACAAATTTTAACCTTGGCAATGCTTTAGTAAGTATATCTGCCTTCTTCAAACTACTACTCACAAACTATACTTGAATTTGATTTCTTTCAATGCACTCACATATGGAATGATACTTAGTGTCTATATGTTTTGATCAACCATGAATACAAGATTTTTCATTAACGCTAACGCTGATCGATTATCCACCTTTATCAACACTGTTTCTTGTTCTTTTCCGGTAATCTCTTTGAGCAATCCATGTAACCATAAAGCCTGGCATGCTGCAGTAGTTGCTGCCATGAACTCAGCTTCACAACTAGATAAAGCTACGCTTGACTGTTTCTATGAACTCCACCAAATTAGCACACTATTAAAGTATAAAATACTGCCTGATGTGTTCTTCCCATCACCTCCATGACTTGTATAGTTATTATCACTATACCCTATCAAGCCTTCCCCTTTATAACTTATGTACCGCAACCCAAAATGTAAAGTTCCTTTTACATAATGAATAATATGTTTAACCACCTTCATATGAAGATCTTTTGTACATTGCATGAATCTGCTCATGTACCCTACCGCATGCATCAAATCTGGTCTAGTTTGAGTAAGATACATCAATGACCGAATTAGCTTCCTGTATTGAGTTGAATCTGTATCAGCTTCATTTTGTAATTTTCTGAATTTCATTCCAGGCTCCATAGGAAGCTTTGTTTTATTACACTCCTCCATTTTAGCTAACCGAACCAACTTTGATGCATAAGCTGCTTGTTTTATCAAAATTTCTCATTTCTTTTGTGCTACCTCTCTCCTGAGATAGTAACATAGCAGCCCAAGATCTGTCATTTCAAATCGCAATGTCATCTCTTTCTTAAAATCTTCCACTTCTTTAGGTTCGCTTCCAGCCATAATCAAATCATCTACATATACCTCGACTATAATTGAAGTGGTTTTCTTTATTTTTACATATACTGTTGCTTCCCTTTAACACCTTACAAAGCCAATATCCCTTAGTACTTCATCCAGGTGCTTATTCCATGCCCTTGGAGCCTGTCTGAGCCCATATAATGCCTTGGACAACTTATACACCTTTTGTTCAGCACCATTCACTTCATATCCTATTGGTTTCTTTACAAACACATCCTCCTTAAGCATTCCATGTAAAAATGCCGCTTTCACATCTAGATGGTACACCTTCCAAGCCACCTTTGCTGATAAAGCTAATATCATTCTCACCGTTTCTATTCTTACTACAGGCGCGAATGCTTCTTCAAAATCAACTCCTTATTGCTGCACATAACCTTTTGCTACCAATCTCGCCGTATGTTTGGTTAACTTTCCTGTAGCATCTCTTTTTAATTTAAAATCCCATTTAATCCCTATTGCTTTAGTATTGGGTAGCAAGTCAACATGTCCTATGTTTCATTCCTTCCAATAGCCTTTATTTCTTTATTCATAGCCATTCTCCAGACCTTTTGTTTAATAGCCTCATTCTAAGTGATTGGCTCACCTTCTTATGCAAGCATTAGTTCCTCATGTTTGGCTTTAACCATCCTTTGCAACACATAATCATTAAACCTTGTTGGTAGGACAGAAGCTCTAGACGACCTTCTTACGAATGGAGTGATCTCACTACCATTTGAACTTGTAACTTGACCAGTAGAACCACTCTCTACACTCCCAATTGGCACAGAAACCATGTCAGTCTCATTCAGACAAGTTCCCGGGTCATTTCCATGAAGTTCTTATGAGCTTTCATCTCCTTGCACCTTATGCGCTAGACTTTCACCATCGATTCCATGCACATAGAAGTCGAGGGTAGTTGGATTGCTTTGATTATATGCTTGATCAGACCAATCCCACTTCTTTTCTTCTTCCAAGTGTAGATCCCGACTCACAACTATTCTACTTTTTATTACATCATACATGCGATGCCCTTTGGATCCTTCCTCTACTCCGAGATAGACCATAGGAGTGATTCTATCTTAAAGGTTTAGCAAATGCGGTTTCATTGTCTTTACATGACCCATACAACCAAATATCTTCAAGTGATGAAGATTTGGTTTTCTTCCCTTCAGCTGCTCATAGGGTTTGCTAAATTTTAAAGCTTTTATGGACACCCTATTGAGAATATATATTGAGTGTCTAACACCCTCTACCTAAAGAATTTGTGGCATACCCATGGTCTTCAAGAGCCTTCTCGTCATGTTTAGCACCATGCGGTTCTTTCTCTCAATAGTGCGATTGTGTTGTGGTGTGTATGGAGTTGTAAGTTACCTCATGATTCCTTCGTTTTCAAAATACTTGTTAAACTCATGCAATGTGAACTCCCTTCCACGATCAGACCGTAATGTTTTTACAGGGACTCCTAAGTCCTTCTCCAACTTCCTTTTGAATGACTTAAAGTGTTCAAGTGCTTGATCCTTTTTCTTTAAGATGTACATCCACATGTACCAGGTACAATCATCTACTATCAACATAAAGTACCGATTACCCACTTTTGTTTATGGGGTAACAGGTCCACATTTGTCAATATAGAGCAAATCCAGTGGGTTTGATGCTCCATAGGATTTTGGTGGGAAGGGCGCCCTTGTTTGTTTGACTGCCAATAGACATTACAAACTTGTTTGGGTCTGCACACTTATGGAGGTCCTTTGACTACCTCCTTGGTTGTCATTTGCTTTAAACCTAAAAATTCACATGGCCCAAGCTGTTGTGCCATGTCCAGGCATCGCCATCTGAACTTATTAGAAGGCTACTATGGGGAGTACCTGTTTTTAAATAGATCTTGTAAAGTCTATTTAGAGATCTTTGTACCTTTATCGGAAGCCTTCCTCCTTTCTCATACAACCAAAGGAAGTGTTGTTTCATCTTAACTTCATATCCTCCCTCAGTTGCTTGACCCAAGCTGAGTATGTTGTTCTTTAACTGAGGTATGAATTAGACCTCAGACAAGGCTCTTTGTTCCCTGTTCTTACACTGTAAGACAACTGACCCCCTTCCAGCTATCTCAACTGTTGATCCATCGCCAAATTTTATCCTTCCTCCTACATTTCTATCAAGAATAGAGAATGCTGAAGAATTTCCAGTCATATGGTTGGATGCCCCGTTATCCAAGTACTATACGTTTTCATCTTTATCTTCAACTTCAAATTTGGATGGGATGAGGCTTGTTTCATTCAAGAATACTATCTCCTTTTGGTTGTGTTCCCGAATGGTCATCAACAGGGCCGGTTCATCGTCGTCTAGGGTCTGGGTCAGGTTGGATTCTAGGTCTTTCTTCTTTGTGGGACACTCGGATGCATAGTGACCACATAATTCACATTTGAAGCATTTGATCTGAGATTTATCTCTTCCTTGTCGATCTCCTTGGTTCTTTGACTAACCCCTTTTTTCGTTCTTCCCTTTTTGACTGAACCAAGGTTTTTCTATAGTGGAGCGAGTCCCGGTAGTCTTCTACTTACCCTCCATGTCCTTCTATTTCAATTGCCACTCTGAATATGTCAGCAGCAATTGATCTTCCTTCACAGAGGACTGCTTCAATTTAGCCTGTTCTCTCCTCGAATGCCTTCAAGTGGACAATTGCCTCTTGAAGTGGCATTGTATTGATGTCGAGAAATTTCTCAATTGAAGCCACCATTAGAATAAAGCGCTCAGGTATGGAATCGAGTAATTTCCGCACAAGAACACTTTCTTCGAATGGTGTGCCTAGATCGCTTGCTTTAGATGAGATCGCAACAAGTTTACCTGCAAAATCGTTGATGCTTTCTGATTCTTTCATCTTGAGGGCCTGAAACTCTATTCTAAGGGTCTGCAAGCGAGCTTTTTTCACCCGCTCCACTCCAATGAATCGAGTCTGCAACAACTTCCACATGTCCTTCGCGGCAGTTAGGTTTACGACTTGAAGGATCAAGTCCTCCGGCATCGCCTGATACAAGTAGGTAATTGCGGTATTGTTCTTCTTTGCATTGATTTGCGCTCCTTCTAGTGGTTCTATCACCTCCCACAATCCATGTAGATTAAAGATTACCTTCAGTCGCATTGCCCAGATCGTGTAATTCATTGTAGTTAGAATGGGGCATTGAAGAGGGGTTGAAACATTATCTCTGACAGTAATGATCTGGTTGTTTTTTGCTGGAGGATTTGTCATTGTTTACTCCATTCGTCGATGATATTGAACACGAAATTTTGGATCAGATTCCAGTCCTTCGGATCTTGATCACAGAGTTGCTTCTTCTTGATTGTATCCTTCGAATCAACAGAGATATGATTCGTCTTCTTTAAACCAAGAAGCTCTGATACCAGATGTTAACTTGATATCAGGATCAAGACGAAACAAGATGGAAAAAACAAAGATATTTATTGATCAGAACTATTACAAAGAGAAAAATGAAATTGGAAGTGATAGCCACACACACACACGGATACAAAGACTATATACTTCCACCTATACAATATTACTAACTGATTCTAACAAACTCAGGTCAACAATTTGACTTTTCTAAAGAAACAATTTTAACCCTCTACCTTGGAATTAATCCAACGAAGTGAACAGTTTCTTAGCAATATGGGTTGTCAAAGAATAAAGCTACACAGATCCATGGTTCAATGTCTGTTTCATGTGATTTAAAAAATATACATTTTTCCTTTTTTGCCATTAAATCTAAGACGGAGTATATAACTTTAAAATATTAGCATTTTTTTTGCTCCAAGTTGAGAATATTGATGGTTTTGTTTAGCTGAACCATAACATGACCAAACAAACCTTAGGTCCAAGTTGAGAATTTTGGTGGTTCCGTAGTTGAACCATAACCAGACCGAAAAAGCCTTAAAAATAGAGTAACCGAAACTGATTGGTTTTAGAAATCCTATAACCAAAAATTTTTGCTAGGTTTTGGTTGCGGCACATAACTGAATCAAACAGTATTATGCACAAGGCCGCTAACTAACTGTTTCTTCAAAAGTGTCAAATTGGTGAATCTATTGTTTGATATAGAGGCATCACAATTGAATACTAAAAATGTGATCTCATCAAGGTAGTGTCTAAGTATCCTATTTATTGTTAGATAAATAAATAGTTTGTATTTAATCATTATTAGATTGTATAGGGTCTAGAATATATTATTCTAGTCTATATAAGCCATGCAATTACTCAAGGTTTAATCATAATTACAATTCCTGATTACTATGTTTATCTTGGTATTAGAGCCATCTAACCCTTACCCTAACCCTAACCCTAGCCGCCACCAACACAAATCACCCGATCCCTACCTCTCGAAAAACCACAATAATAACTACCATTACAACATTTGATCAAAAGGAAAAAAAGCCATCCACAACTCTTACAAGTTTAGCTTTCCCCTTAACCCTGATCATTATGGCCACTTGAAGCTAATGATATAACTGTTCTTGATCACCAACAAACTGTTTGGTTACGTATATGGCACAATCCTATGCCCGGAAGCTACTATCCTGGTCTCCTCCTCCTCCGAACAAGACACAAAATTGGAGACAACACCCGTACCACTCACATCATGACCGAATCCCTAACATTTTGCATAGGTGACTAACGATGGCCATGTACGGATGCCTATCCTTTCTATAATCTCAGAAAGTGCTTTTCAACACACTTAAGGTACTACCACATCAAGAGATCTATGGCTCTCCCTTGAACAAGGTTATGCTCCCCATAACTCCTCATGAAAATATATATTGAAAACACAACTCCTAAGAATTAACATGAAGCCAAATGAGTCCTCCTTTGCCTATATGACAAGGGCTCAGGAGTATGCTAATGCCCTATCTAATATAGGGAACTGATGAAAGAAAAAAGACATTATTATGCTTGATATCTCGAGTCTTCATTCTGAATACCATGGACTCAAGACTGCAGCCCTAACCAAACAGTTAGCCCTCAATGAACTTCATGCCCTCTTTGCTTATCATGACTATATTGTAATGCCCGAAACTTTGTTAAAATAAAAGGAAATAAAAGTATAATGAAAGAAATAAACAGAAGCTAAAGTGGAGGGGGCCAAGGTAAAAAATAGTACAAAAACCTATTATTTTAATATATTATGGGTATGGCCGCCCATATATGTCAAACCCATCTACTTTCTGTCGACTAAAAGGAGAAACAAAGAAGAAGAAGAGAAAACCCTGAAGTTTCTCTCAGTTTCAAGAAGAAGGAGTGATTTTCGATCTAGTAAGTAGTTCTTTGTATAATTAACTCGGTTTGTTGGGGTTTCCACCTTAGAACCGACTAATATGTGTTTTATATGTTAGGGTTGTGTGTTCTTGGTTATTTGGGTGTTTAAACTTGTGAACAAACAAGTTTGGAGGAATTGTGCTTGTTTGCTACATCAGGTGAGTTCTAGACCCCACATTTTTCATGTTTTATAAATTCTTTGGGGCTGAAAACATATTAGAAACATGTTACATAGGTTGGTCATGCGCCTATATAAGGCCCATGCGCCTAAAATTGCCTTTGAAAAGTTCTAAGTAGGGTCATGTGCCTAAATAGGGTTCATGCGCCCAAACAGTACACCCATGCGCCTAGAAAAGCCATAGAAATTCTAAGTATAAGTCCATGCGCCTGAACAATAGTTCATGCGCTTGAACTTTTGGCTGAAATTAGTAAGTGTAGGGTGAAGCGCCCAAATAGTGCCTATGCTCCCAAAAAGTCTCATGCGCCTAAGTGTTGAAATGGTTAAGTATGAGCTCATGTTCCCGCATAGTTGAAAAGTACCTAAGAAGGGCTCATGCGCCTGCATAGTGCTCATGCGCCTGCATAGTGCTCATGCGCCTGCATAGTGCTCATGCGCCTAACACTTACAATTTTCCAGGAATTTTTCAGAAAATAGAATGATTCGGGTTTGACCCTAGTTTGACTTTAGGGTTTTAATTGTTATTATTATGCATAATTATAAGTTGTTCTTATGCTCCATAATAATTATTATTGTGTGACATTACGTGGTGTGTTTATGAATGTGTACGTAAAGTATTATCTTTAATAAAAGTGAAAGATTAATGATAAAGAAAAGTGGAACATAAATGAAAGAATGCAAGTCTTGCAAGCAAATGTATAGGAGGTGCACAACCATGTTGTTATTAGCTCAACTGTATGCGGTTTAGCTAACCCGAAGGATGCATGCAGGGTCAGACATTAAGACTGACAGGGACCCTTGCAGCATACCCTAAGCGACTGGGTCATCTTAGTGCATAATGTTCGTGGTCTATTTACAGACCACAGGCCCAACATCAGCTTTGTGCATAATGTTCGGGGTATTGCTCATTGGTCTATAAGAAAGTGAAAGATAATGATAAAAGTACGAAATGAACGAATGCGTACAGTAATGAAAGAAAGAAAGAAAGAAAGTGTTACCTTGATGTAAAAATGATGCGTGCTCACGTACGAAAGTAAAGAAAGTATTTTATTGAAAAAAGTATTTTCATATATAAATTATATAAGGCATTTTAACGTTGTTAAAACTAGAACTCACTTAGCAATGCTGACTTTTATACATTTTAGTTGGTAGGTAAATATTGCAGAGGATGACATGAGGGTGAAGCTACTCGGCGGGACAAGACTGACATCCATTCACTACTTATGATATTGTTGTTTTGTAATTCAATTAAACAATATTTTGTAACTCAAACCCCATTGTATTGCTTAACAACAGTAATGATTAATAATAAAATGAATGGGCTTTTGTTAATGTAATTCCGCTGCAATGTTTTATTGAAAAGTATACTATTATATATGTTTAGTGCTATGAATGACCAACTGTGAGGTGCCTGGGAACGGAGCCTTACAAGTTGGTATCAGAGCCATTGTTTAATTGAATTGGGTAAAATATTTTCAAAGACCGAATCTTAAACTGAAAATGGGACAAATGGAGGGATATCAGCCCGAGTAGCTACGTGCCATCAGGCATTTCGTTTCTTAAAGTTAACCAGTATTATATGCGTGTGCTACTTGACTTATGTGTTCTTAGTAGATTTAGATACTGATGTAGTCAGGATAGAAAATGCTTGGGGTATGAAGAGTAAAGTAAGTGGCTAATCACAATTGGCCACTGTAATTAGGGACTTACTATACTTAACATGAACTGAGCTTTTCCTTGAATGGTCGTGTTAGTGTTTAAATCTTATAGTGATTAGAGAATGGCTGGAGGTAGATCATCTAAGGCCTCTAGAGGTGGAGCACAGGGAGCACGTGGTGTTGAACCTTATGTTACTAGGAATAAGACCAAGACTACTGAGAGGGCCCGTGAAGAGCCCGAGGTGCATCACCAGGAGGGTGGTGATGAGAGTGCGAATTTAAGGGCTTTGGTGAAAGAGGCGGTGGTAGAGAAGTCTATCAAGTCACGCAGACGATCTTACCGTCTGTAGTGACTGAAGTGATCAAGGCGGTAAGAGAGGACGAGAAGAAAGAGAGGAGAAGGACCACTGGAAGGGAGGAAATGGAATGATCGGAGACCGAGACGATTGTCTCAAGAGAGGAAGAGGAGGAGGAAGCGGTGCAGGAAACTGCATGAGGATGTAACTATGGGACATTTTAGAGATGTAAGCCCCCTACTTTCAAAGGAAACGACATTGTTGTTGCTACTCACCGATGGGTGAGCGAGATAGAGGTGGTGCTGGAGATTAGTGAGTGTCGCGAAGACCAAAAAGTGAAGTTTGCTACTTACTCTTTTACGGATGCAGTATTGTGTTGGTGGGACAACATCGTCCAAGCTGAGGGTGACAGAGCCATCGGGAAGATGCGATGGAGATAGTTGAAGAAATTGGTGATCGAGGAATTCTATCCTCACTGGGAACTCGACAAGATTGAGAGGGAGTTCCTGCAACTTGAGGCGGAACCATGACCCACCAGCAATACACCACTAAATTTAACGAAATGGCAAGACTGGTGCCAGATCAAGTGATGCCAATGTCAAGGAAGATCAAGAGGTATAACCAGGGATTGCTGGCTGACATTCGCAGGCACTTGATTGCTGCTCAGCCAGGTACCTTTCGATCGGTTATAGACCTAGCGGGTAGGTTGTACGATGAGAAGGAGGAGATGGTAGTGGAGGTGAAGAAGACGAGTGGTGGTGATAAGAACTGGAGTGGAAGAGGTTTGGACATGGTGGTTTCGTTCCAAACAACAAGAAGATGAAGGTGGATGATCGAAGGGCATCATCGAGCTTGGAATTAAGGAAGTGCGGTAAATGTGGAAGATAGCATACTGGTGACTGTAGGTTGGGATTGAACGTATGTTTCAAGTGTGGCAAGCCTGGCCACATTGCTAGAGACTGTAGGGTGCCAAGGTGTTATAACTATGGCGAGGTGGGCCACGTGTGTAAGGGCTACAAGAAGCTGAGGGTGGAAAGCTCTGGGGTGAAGAAGAGGATTGAAGAAGGAGGGCAGAGGGCAAGTGCTAGAGCTTTCACGATGACCAGGGAGGAGGCCAGAGTGGACCCCGATATCATGTTTGGTATATTTTTAGTAAACCAAACTTGTGCCTCCGTATTGTTTGATTCTGGTGCTAGTTAGAGTTTCATTTCTACTACTTTATGTGCTAAATTATCTGTTAGTAGTAAGAGTATTGATGAGCCATTCGATGTTGAAACTGCTATTGGTAAATCCATTAGAATTACTGATGTGATAGAGGACTGTGCCATAGAATTAGAAGGTCATAGGTTTGCTGCTAAGTTACATGTGATGCCCCTTGGTGGATTTTATATAGTACTAGGGATGGATTGGTTAGCAACCTATGAAGCAACCATCGTGTGTCGTAAGAAGATGATTCGATTAATTGCGCCTGATAGAAGTTTAGTGATAGTATACGTTGATTGCGTCGCTACGGTTTTGAAGATGATTTTGATGGTGGTGGTGGGAAAGTACATGCGATATGGATGTAGTGCCTATTTGGCCTACGTAAAAGATGTGGACGTGTCAGAACTATAATTATCTAATGTACCTATGGTATGCGACTTTCCGGACGTGTTCCCAGAGGATTTGCCAGGGGTGCCACCGGATCGTGAAATTGAGTTCCAGAACGATTTGATACTCGGTGCTCAACCCGTTGCCAAAGCACCGTATTGATTAGCCCTGACTGAGATGAAGGAACTCATGGATCAATTACAGGATTTAATGGATAAAGAATTCATTTGACCGAGTATCTCTCCATGGGGTGCTCCGGTCTTGTTTGTAAAGAAGAAAGATGGTAGTATGCGAATGTGCATCGACTATCGAGAGCTGAATAAGTTGACTGTGAAGAATCGGTATCTGTTACCAATAGGGATGTAAACGAGCCAAGCCGAGCCCGAGCCCTATAATACGCGAGCTCTGTTCGATGGGTTTTTCTTAAAGCTCGAGCTCGAGCTCGAGCTCGCTCGAGCCTGTTATTTCTGGATCGAGCTCGGCTCGAGTAGCGAAAATAAAGCTCGAGCTCGACTCGTATAAGCTCGGTTTAGTTGCATAACAAAACTACCGAGCTAAAGCTCGGCTCGAGCTCGAGATTTGGTAATCCCCTTCTGCAACAACTCCTCCACCACCCTCTCAATCACCGCTTTCCCCAACCCAATGCCCTGAAAATTGGGGTCCACCACCACATCCCATATGATGGCGTTGAACACGCCGTCGCCGGTGGCTCTAGCAAACGCCACCGGCCTCTTTGTCGTCTCGTATTCGACCCACAGCAGTGAATCGGTGTGTTCTAACGCGACCCTTATCTTGTCGGTGTCTCGTTTGGGGAAACCGACGGCGACGAAGACGGAGTTTAATTGGTCTAGGTTAAGGTCGTCGATTGTGCGGCGGAGGATGAAGCCTCGCGATTGGAGCTCTTCGTCGGAGATGGAGTAGGAGTGTTGGGCTGCGGCGAGAGAGAATTGGCGGAGGTGGTGGTGGTGGTGGTGGTGGATGATCGAAGAGGGGAAGCAGAGGGGTGATCGGAGATGAAGGGATAAGGTGCTGTGAAGAAGCATGTTTGGGATTTGTGTGTGGAGATTTTGATGGATATATATATATATATATATATATATATATATATATATATATATATATATATATAAAATATGTATAAATCCAACTAGGCTCGTTAAGGCTCGTGAGCCTAAACGATCTTTGAATGCAAGGCTCGGGCTCGGGCTCGATTAATAATCGAGTTATATATCAAGCTCGAGATCGGGCTTGGGGTCGCTTAGGCTCGGCTCGATCGAGCTTTTTACCGAGTCGATCTCGAGTATCCATCGAGCCGGCTTGGCTCGTTTACATCCCTAGTTACCAAGGATTGATAACTTGTTTGATCAGCTCCATGGTGCTAGATGGTTCTTGAGGATAGACCTCTGATCTGGCTATCATCAATTGAAAGTAAAAGAGCAACACATTCCTAAGACAGCTTTTCATACGCGTTATGGACACTACGAGTTTCTCATCCAGCTGCTGAACCGAGTGTGTCGGCCAATGTTACATAAATTAGTGATTGTGTTTATTGACGATATAATAATTTACTTGAAATGTGAGGAAGAACATGCCGGCCACATACACGAGACGTTTTAGAAAAGAGAATTTATATGCTAAATTCTCTAAGTGTGCTTTCTCGTTACGCGAGGTGCAATTTTTGGGTCATGTGGTAAATGCTGAAGGAATTATGATAGACCCAGCAAAGGTTAAGGTGGTGATGCAATGGAAGTCTCCAAAGACGCCATCCAAGATCCGTAGTTTCTTGGGTTTGGCGGGTTATTACAGGAGGTTCATCCAGGACTTTTCCAAGATAGCCTCACCTTTGTCCAAATTGACTCACAAGGATGTGAAATTTGTGTGGGGTCAAGAACATGTAATGCCCGAAAATTTTGTTTGTAGTGTCATACGACTAGAGTCCCACCTGCATGGCAGTCATGCGATTGGAGGCCCATACGCATGGAAGTCATGCGACTGGAGCTCCATACGCATGGAAGTCGCACGACTGAAGCGTTCAATCGCATGGAGCTCGGGCGACTGGAGTGCCCATACGCCTGGAGCTCAGGCGACTGGACTGTAGTATTTAAGGGAGAGGGCAGCCCTTACCCCCTCCCCACACTTGCAAAATCAGCCAAAAAGAAGAGAAGAGAGAAAGAAGAGAGAAAGAAGAGAAAAAGGAGAGAAAAGTGGTGGTTCGGGCTCAAAATTCATCGTATAGCTAGTCCAAATGAAGCTCTTCATCTTCTTCTTCTTTGTGTGAGTTCTAGGACCCCTCATTTACTTGTTTTCAACCGATTTTAGGGCTGGAACGTATATAAACCCGTTTTTGAAAATGTATGTGCTTGACCTATTTGGGTGTGATTGTGTATAGTGTGTTTAGAGTGTGATTTTGGACTTGTATGTGCTTGAATGTTATCATAGTATGTTTCCCTAACGCTGTGTTCCCGAGTCTCCTTTAAGGAGAGAAAAGAAAAGAAATGAAGGAAAGAAGAAATAGTTGTGTTCCAGAGTTTTTTTTAATGGAAGGAAATGAAAGGATTGTTACAAATTCATGTTCCCGAGTTTACTTAAGGAGGGAAAAGAAAAAAATGGAAGGAAATGGAAGGAAAAAGAAGGATAAAAACAATCCTTCCAAAATGGAAGGAAATGGAGAGAAAGGAAAAGAAAGAAAAGAAGAGAAATGAAGAGAAAAGAAAAGAAGAGAAAGGAAAAGAAAAGAAAGTGTTTCCTTTCTTTTCTTTCATTAAGTAAACTCGGGAACATAGCGTAAGGTTTAGGAGGGTTGATTTGGGCTTAGAATGAGTTTGGAAGGGTTTGAAGGCCGTATGTCGCGGCTGCAGTTCGGGATGAACTACAGTCGCTGCCCAACTAGGGCTAGGCGACTGGAGGGCTAATCGGCTGACTGAGGGACGACTGAGGTTCAATCGCATGATTTAGGCTCAATCGCACGACTGGGGGTTCAGTCGCACGACAGGTCATATGACTGAGAGCTCATTCGCATAGGTCCATTCGCATAGCTGTTCAATCGCACGACTGGAGGTCCAGTCGCATGATAGGTCATGCGATTGAGAGCCCAGTCGCATAGCTGCTCAGTCGCATAGGTGCTCAATCGCACGACTGAGAGTCCAGTCGCATAGGTGCTCATCCGCATTAGTTCCATTCGCATAGGTGCTCATCCGCATTGAGTCCATTCGCATGAAGTCCAATTGCCTAGTATTCATTCGCACGATTGAGGGTCCAATCGCATGATTGGATGTTCATTCGCATAGGTGTCCAATCGCATGATGTCCAGTCGCATGGAGGACATACGACTGAAGGATGTCCAATCGCCCAAATAGGGTTGTGTGTACAAGGAGAGGCATAGATTAGTTACTGACTTTTGGGAAAAGAGCAGAAGTAAGTAATGATGTGATAATCCCCGTAAGTGAATATGAGATGGCCGTGAGGCTTTAGAAGTTATATTGGGCACGATGATGATAGAGTTTCATGTTTATGTATGATATATGTATGTTAAGTATGATGTAGCCCTGTATGATGGTGATGACTGATGACTGGTAAATGTCGATGTTCCTTGCTTCGATACGTGTTTATCTTTCCATGGCTTTACGTGTTATGATAACAAATGAAATGAAAGTATTATGTAACGTAAAGTAAAAGATAATGAAAGAGGAATATGATGAATGAATGCATGCATTAATGAATGATGATAGTAATGATAGTCTTGCGAGCATTGGATATCGGGACACGCTGTAAGGCCCCGTTCCCGGGCACCCTACGGTTGGTCATTCATTGCCCATAAAATATATATTTACAAACATCTTAAATAAACATTGCAGCGGATACATTCAAAAGAGACATCTTATTTCATCATAAAAGCCTTTACAACGTATTACATCTTTATCATTTACAAAATGGTCATAAACAGTGACCTCTAGTATAAAAACATTGAAAACTACATTTAAAGAAGATTCCTTAAGTAATCCCGTTTATCGGGACCCTCAAGGAACACTTACATGCAACATATTGTGTGGCAGCATTATCAAAAGGAAAATGCCATCCCAAAAGAGCTGAGTAGCCGTATCGTGCCATCCTCAGCAACACTACCTGTCAACTGGAAACACATAAAAAGTCAGCGTTGCTGAGTGAGTTCTAGTTTTATAATAAACATACTTTGTTTTCATTATAAAACCATTCTTTTCTTTTACGTGATCATACATCATACGTACACATAGATAATATACTTATTATCTATTTCATTCTTTCATTCATTCATTCGTTACGTCTTTACTTGCACATTGGATATCTTTTGTACCAATACCATAGGCTACACCCCAATCAGTCTTAGCTACTGGGCTGAAGTCAACAAATGAACAGCAAGCGTATACCACAGTACTAGAGGTAATCGGTAGAGGTACCATGCGTATGGTCAATCACAAAGAAGGACCCGTTTTCCTTATCCAATGCTTGCAAGACTTATTACGTTCGTTCGTTAATGCATACATTAATCATCTTATTTCTCTTTCGTTCATTTATTCGTTCGTTATGACGTTACTTGCACATTGGATATCTTTTGTACCAATACCATAGGCTACACCCCAATCACTCTTAGCTACTGGGCCGAAGTCAACAAATGAATAGCAAGCGTATGCCACAGTACTAGAGGTAAGCGGTAGAGGCACCATGCATATGGTCAATCACAAAGAAGGACCCATTTCCCTTATCCAATGCTTGCAAGACTTATTACGTTCATTCATTAATGCATGTATTCATCTTCATATTTCGTTCTCATTTATTCATTGATACATGCATTCATCGTCTTGTTCTTCTTTCATTATCTTTCGCTTTACGTTACATAATACTTTGTTCATTCATTATCATAATACGTAAAGTTCTGGGAAAGATAAACATACAACATCATAAGGAACATACACATATCATTCATACATCATCATGCAAGGCATCATACATACATAGCATACATCATGTACTACCATGCAAAATCATCATCATCATTATGCTTAAACCTCACACATATCTCATTACATGCCTGTCATACTATCTATGAGCTCTAAGTCCTCTCACCTAACCCTCGGGGATCTTCTAGGTCAAAGCCTATGTTATTCCCCTAAAGGTCAGAACTTTTCTAAGTGTTTATTCATATTCCCTATTTTGATTCATCTGCATTTCCTTGACCATCCGCATTAGTCCATGCGGGTGAACAAATAGTCTCATCTCCTTGACTGTCCACATCAGTCAATGCGGCTGAAGAATGCCTTAGCCGTATTTCACGATCTATCCGCATTAGTCAATGCGGCTGACTCATGCCTTAGCCATTTTTCCTAACTTGTCCGCATTAGTCAATGCGGCTGAGTATTGCCTTAGCCGCATTTCCTGACCTATCCACATAGGGTCAATGCGGCTGTCCAAAATGCCTTGGCCGCATTTTCTTAGTTATCCACATTTGTAGATGCGGCTGAAGGCTGCCTTAGCCGCATTTCGTTTGGCTGTCCGCATTGGTTGTTACGGATGAGCCATTTAACCTGCAACATAACTTAGTGCCATTTTAGCTCCCTATCACAGATTCATCATACAATATACACTTAGAACATGCTAAACATCATGCATAATTTAGAAGAATTCTGATAACATACATCAATAGCACCCATACGAACAACATACTGTAAATTCATACATCTGCCCAAGAAATCTTATGTCCAATAGGCATAACAACCCGAACGGACCGAACACTCACACATACTCGTACATACATACACAGATTAGACATTCAAACCTCAAAACAGTTTGTCGATGTGTTCCAGCCCCAAAATCATTCAAAAGCGTGTAAAAGAGGGGTGGGTCTTAGAACTCACCTTGTGTTGCTGCGAGTATGGCTTCCTCAGAACCGGTTGCCGTGAGATCTTATACATCGAATCCGCCTTCTTCTTCTTGTTCTTCCTTCAAAACCCTGTCTTCTGCTCTTTCTCTCTCTAGAATACTCGAAGATTTGGGGGTTGTGAGAAGAGAGTGGGCAGCCATCCCCATAAGTATCAGATATTTATCTTCTCTTTGTACTTTTTACACAAAGCTCCCCTCCACTTTTGTTCCTTCTCATTTCTTTCCAAAATACTTTCTTTTTTCTTTTCTTATTATATTAATCCTTCGTCTAGCCAAAAATTTCGGGTGTTACAAGTCCACCCCCTTATAAAGGTTTCGTCCCTGAAACCTGTTACTCTTCGAACAGATGTGGGTAATGTTGTTTTATCTCCTCTTCAGTCTCCCACGTAGACTCGGATCCCTTCCTGTGCTTCCACTGTATACGCACAAGAAGAACCACTTTATTTCTCAGCCGCTTCTCTTTTCTATCGATGATTGCCACTGGTTGCTCCACATAATTGAGCCGTTTATCTACTTCGATATTCTCCAGTAGAACAATCATATCTTCATCGGCCAAACACTTTCTCAGATGAGATACATGGAAGGTAGGGTGAATTCCACTTAACTCATCTGGCAACTCCAACCTATAGGCCACCTCTCCTACTCGAGCAATGATTCGGAAAGGGCCTATATACCTCGGGCTCAGCTTGCCCCGCTTTCTGAACCAAATGATTCCTTTCCAAGGTGAGACCTTTAACATAACCCGGTCACCCACCTGGAACTCAATCGGTCTGCGTCGTTTATCGGCATACGACTTCTGTCTGTCTTTGGCTGCCTTCATGAAGGCCTTGATCCTTTCAAGCTTTTCAGTCGTAGCCTCGATCACCTCGACACTCCCCAATTCCTTCTGACCAATATCACCCCAACATACGGGTGTCCTGCATCTCCTACCGTATAGCATCTCATAAGGTGGCATACCAATGCTGGCATGATAGCTGTTGTTGTATGAGAATTCTGCTAACGGTAAGTGGTCATCCCAACTTCCCCCAAAATCAATCACACATGCCCGGAGCATGTCCTCTAATGTCTGAATGGTCCTTTTTGACTGACCATCAGTTTGGGGATGATAAGCCGTGCTAATGTGTAACCTCGTCCCCATCGCATCGTGGAATTTCTTCCAGAATTTGGATGTAAACCGGGTGTCGCGATCAGACACAATTGACACCGGTACACCATGACGAGTCACAATCTCTTTGACGAAAAGATCGGCCAACCTCTCGGATGAATATGTCTCGCGTATCGGTAGGAAGTGAGCACTCTTCGTCAAGCGGTCAACAATCACCCATATGGCATCATACCCTTTCGGAGTACATGGCAGCTTCGTAATGAAATCCATGGTGATGTGCTCCCACTTCCATTCCGGTATATCCAAAGGTTGAATCTTCCCATACGGCTTTTGATGCTCTGCCTTTACTTGCAAACAAGTGAGGCATTTACTCACATACTCCACCACGTCACGCTTCATACCCGGCCACCAATAATCTTTCTTCATGTCTTGGTACATCTTAGTAGCGCCGGGATGAATGGAGTATCAAGTCTTGTGAGCTTCGTCCATAATCTTCACTCGTAGATCCCCAAGACGAGGAACCCACATCCGCCCGAATCGAGTTTTGACACCGAGTGTGTTTTAACCCAATTCTGCAACCAGACCTATCATCCTTTCAGAGTTAAGATGATCTTATTTTAAGGCTTCATCTTCAAATTCCCTGACCTGCTTCATCACGTCAGAGGTCATGATCAGTTGGTACGCCTTTACTCGAATCGGCTCAGGCCTTTCCTTTCGGCTAAGGGCATCCGCCACCACATTGGCTTTGCCCGGATGGTAATGGATCTCACAATCATAATCTTTTATGAGCTCCAACCATCATCTTTGCCTCATATTCAGATCCTTCTGCTCGAAGAAGTACTTCAACCTCTTGTGGTTGACGAAGATGGTGCACTTCGTTCCGTAGAGATAGTGCCTCCAAATCTTTAATGCAAAGACCACAAATGCTAGCTCCAAGTCATGAGTGGGGTAATTAACCTCATGAACTTTTAGTTGTCGGGAGGCATAGGCTATAACCTTTCCTCTTTGTATTAACACGCACCCCAACCTCGAGTAGGAAGCATCAGAATAAACCACAAAGTCTTCACTTCCGTCGGGTAATGCCAATACAGGAGCTTGGGTCAACCTCGTCTTCAATTCTTCGAACGCCTTCTCTTGAGCTTGACCCCATACAAAGTTTACATCTTTCCAGGTTAACTTGGTCAGTGGAGAAGCAATCTTGGAGAAGTCTTGAATGAATCTTCTGTAATAGCCCGCCAAACCCAAGAAACTGCGGATCTCGGATGGCGTTTTTGGAGACTTCCATTGCATCACCGCCTCCACCTTTGCCGGATCGACCATAATCCCCTTCAGATTCACCACGTGACCCAAGAACTGAACTTCATGCAACCAGAATGCACACTTGGAGAACTTGGCATACAATTTCTCCCTCCTCAACATCTCCAATACTTCTCGAATGTGACCGGCATGCTCTATTTCGCTCCTTGAATAAATCAGGATATCATCAATAAACACAATCACTGATTTATCCAACATCGGCCGGAACACTCGGTTCATCAGATCTATAAAAGCAGCTGGCGCATTAGTCAAACCGAAAGACATGACAAGAAACTCGTAGTGACCGTAGCGCGTACGAAAAGCTGTTTTAGGGACATCCCGTTCTTTCACCTTTAGCTGATGGTAGCCCGATCAAAGATCTATTCATGAAAACCAACTGGCGCCTTGAAGCTGGTCAAACAAATCATCGATTCTCGGCAAGGGGTATCTGTTCTTCACCGTCAACTTATTCAGCTCACGGTAGTCGATACACATCCTCATACTACCGTCTTTCTTCTTTACAAACAGGACCGGAGCACCCCAAGGTGAGATACTCGGCCTAATGAACCCCTTATCCAGCAGCTCTTGCAACTGCCCCATCAACTCTTTCATTTCCGTCGGATTCAATCGATACGGTGCTTTGGCAACAGGTTGAGCACCCGGTTTCAGGTCAATCTGGAATTCGATCTCTCGGTCAGGTGGCAATCCCGATAAGTCTTCCGGGAACACGTCTGGAAAATCACACACAACCGGAACATCGGATAGTTTTGGTGTTGGTGTTTCCATGTCCTTTACATAACATAAGTAGGCGCTACATCCGCGCCTCATACACTTTCCCGCCACCGCCATTGAGATCACCTTCGGAATTGTAGTAACCCGATCACCATAAACCGTCACTGAACTACGTCGGGCGCTATCAAATGAATCATCTTCTTGCGACACACAATGTTCGCCTCGAAGTCCGCCAACCAATCCATCCCAAGCACCAAATCAAAACCACCTAAAGTCATCGTAAAGGGTCTAACCGGAAATTTGTGGCCCTCCAATTCCACATCACAACCCTCTATCACCTCGGAAATCCTGGTAGACTTACCTATGGCAGTTTCTACATCAAAGGGCACATTAATGCATCTACTACTAACAGGCAGCTTAGCACAGAAAGCTGCAGAAATAAAGCTTTTACTGGCACCCGAATCAAATAACACAGAAGCTAAAGTTTGGTTCACCAAGAACGTACCTGACACAACATCAGGGTCCGTCCTAGCTTCCTCCTACGTCATCATGAATGCCCTAGTGCTTTCCCTCGGTCCTTCACTCCCCGTCCTCTTCAACCCTGAACCCTCAGCCCTCGGCCTCTTGCAGTCTCTGCTTATATGACCACTTTCCCCACAGTTAAAACATTTGCCTGTCCGGTAATCCTTTGACATATGCCCTGCCTTCCCGTATTTGAAACAGATGTTTGATCCCCACTTGCACTCCCCCGAGTGCTCCTTCCCACATTTGCCACACTTCCTCAACCCTGCACCTGGCGTGACCACACAGCGGTCATCCACCCGTGCCCTCTTGTTACCTGTCGAAGTATCACCTCGACCAAACCTTTTCTCACCACCACCCTTCTTACTACCCTCAGCCACCACCACCACAGCCCGTTCATCATATAACCTCCCTGCCAAATCCACTGCCGACCTAAAGGTACTCTGTCGAGCAGAGATCAAGTTCCTGCGAATGTCAGCTGGCAGCCCCTGAATATACCGGTTAATCTTTCGAGACACCGACGTCACCTGATCCGGCACCATTCTCGCCATCTCGTTAAACTTGGTGGTGTACTGTTAGTGGGTAATCGTCCCCGCCTCTAACTGCAGGAACTCTCTCTTAACTTTATCCATTTCCCGACGAGGACTGAACTCCTCGATCACCATCCTTTTCAACTCGGCCCACTTCATTCTTCCAATGGCCCTGCTATCCTCAGCTTGTACTATGTTGTCCCACCAGCATAAAGCCGAACCCATGAAAGAGTGGGTCGCAAACTTCACCTTTTTATCCTCCCGGCACTCGCTGATATCGAGAACAGCCTCCATTTCTCTCACCCACTGGTGAGCAGCAGCAGCTGTGCCATTACCATCAAAAGTAGGGGGCTTGCACCTCATAAATGACTCGTAGTTACAGCCTCGTGCTTGCTCCTACACAGGCTCCTCTTCCTTCTCCTCTTCATCATCAGAAAGAACCGTTTCCGGCTCTAGTTGCTCCCGTCTCCCTGAGGACCGATTCCTCTCTCGCCTTTCATCTTCACGTACAGGCTTTATCACTTCGGTCACCACAGATGGTAAAATCGTCTGCATGACCTGATGTACCTCCTCAACCACTGCCTCTTTTACCGAGGCTCTCAGATTGGCACTCTCGTCCACGCCCTCCGTATGGGAGGTCTCAGGTCCTTCAGGAACCTCTCTCTTGACTCTAGGCCTTCCTCTTGTGGCTCGTGGTTCAGTACCACGTCTGCCACCACCTCCACCCCGTGAGGCTTTGGATGATCTACCACCAACCATCTTCTATCACACACTGAAAGGTTCAAATACCAACATGGTCATTCAAGGGAATAGCTCAGTTTATGTCAAGTATAATAAGTCCCTAATTACAGTGGCCAATTGTGATTAGCCACTTACTTTACTCTTCATACCCCGAGCATTACCTGTCCTGACTACATTAGTATCTAAATCTAACAGTAACACATAAACACATAACATGCGCACATAATGTCTGTTAATTTTAAGAAAATACCTGATGGCACGCAGCTACTCAGATTGGCATTCTTTTCCTTTCGGTCCCATTTTCAGTTTAAGTTGAGGTTTATTTTGAAAATTTACCCATTTCACTTAAACTTTGGCTATGATACCAACTTGTAAGGCCCCGTTCCCGGGCACCCTACGGTTGGTCATTCATTGCCCATAAAATATATATTTACAAACATCTTAAATAAAAATTGCAGCGGATACATTCAAAAGAGACATCTTATTTCATCATAAAAGCTTTTACAACGTATTACATCTTTATCATTTACAAAATGGTCATAAACAGTGACCTCTAGTATAGAAACATTGAAAACTACATTTAAAGAAGATTTCTTAAGTAATCCCGTTTATCGGTACCCTCAAGGAACACTTGCATGCAACATATTGTGTGGCAGCATTATCAAAAGGAGAATGCCATCCCAAAAGAGTTGAGTAGCCGCCTCGTGCCATCCTCAGCAACACTACCTGTCAACTGGAAACACATAAAAAGTCAGCGTTGCTGAGTGAGTTCTAGTTTTATAACAAACATACTTTGTTTTCATTATAAAACCATTCTTTTCTTTTACGCGATCATACATCATACGTACACATAGATAATATACTTATTATCTCTTTCATTCGTTCATTCATTCGTTCATTACATCTTTACTTACACATTGGATATCTTTTGTACCAATACCATAGGCTACACCCCAATCAGTCTTAGCTACTGGGCCGAAGTCAACAAACGAACAGCAAGCGTATACCACGGTACTAGAGGTAAGTGGTAGAGGTACCATGCGTATGGTCAATCACAAAGAAGGACCCGTTTTCCTTATCCAATGCTTGCAAGACTTATTACGTTTGTTCATTAATGCATACATTCGTCATCTTATTTCTCTTTCGTTCATTTATTCGTTCGTTATGACGTTACTTGCATATTGGATATCTTTTGTACCAATACCATAGGCTACACCCCAATCAGTCTTAGCTACTGGGCCGAAGTCAACAAATGAACAGCAAGCGTATGCCACAGTACTAGAGGTAAGCGGTAGAGGCACCATGCGTATGGTCAATCATAAAGAAGGACCCGTTTTCCTTATCCAATGCTTGCAAGACTTATTACGTTTATTCATTAATGCATGTATTCGTCTTCATATTTCTTTGTCATTTATTCATTGATACATGCATTCATCATCTTGTTCTTCTTTCATTATCTTCCACTTTACGTTACATAATACTTTGTTCATTCATTATCATAATACGTAAAGTTCTGGGAAAGATAAACATACAACATCATAAGGAACATACACATATCATTCATACATCATCATGCAAGGCATCATACATACATAGCATACATCATGTACTACCATGCAAAATCATCATCATCATTATGCTTAAACCTCACACATATCTCATTACATGCCTGTCATACTATCTATGACCTCTAAGTCCTCTTACATAACCCTCGGGGATCTTCTAGGTCAAAGCCTATGCTATTCCCCTAAAGGTCAGAACTTTTCTAAGTGTTTATTCGCATTCCCCATTTTGATTCATCCGTATTTCCTTGACCATCCGCATTAGTACATGTGGGTGAACAAATAGTCTCATCTCCTTGACTGTCCGTATCAGTCAATGCGGCTGAAGAATGCCTTAGCCGCATTTCACGATCTATCCGCATTAGTCAATACGGCTGACTCATGCCTTAGCCATTTTTCCTAACTTGTCCGCATTAGTCAATGCGGCTGAGTATTGCCTTAGCCGCATTTCCTGACCTATCCGCATAGAGTCAATGCGGCTGTGCAAAATGCCTTGGCTGCATTTTCTTAGTCATCCGCATTTGTTGATGCGGCTGAAGGCTGCCTTAGCCGCATTTCGTTTGGCTGTCCGCATTGGTTGTTGTGGATGAGCCATTTAACCTGCAACGTAACTTAGTGCCATTTTAGCTCCCTATCACAGATTCATCATACAATATACACTTAGAACATGCTAAACATCATGCATAATTTAGAAGAATTCTGATAACATACATCAATAGCACCTATACAAACAACATACTGTAAATTCATACATCTGCCCAAGAAATCTTATGTCCAATAGGCATAACAGCCCGAACGGTCCGAACACTCACACATACTCGTACATACATACACAGATTAGGCATTCAAACTTCGAAAACTATTTGTCGATGTGTTCCAGCCCCAAAATCGTTCAAAAGCGTGTAAAAGAGGGGTCTTAGAACTCACCTTGTGTTGCTGCGAGTATGGCTTCCTCAGAACCGGTTGCCGTGAGATCTTATACCTCGAATCCGCCTTCTTCTTCTTGTTCTTCCTTCAAAACCCTGTCTTTTGCTCTTTCTCTCTCTAGAATACTCAAAGATTTGGGGGTTGTGAGAAGAGAGTGGGCAGCCATCCCCATAAGTATCAGATATTTATCTTCTCTTTGTACTTTTTACACAAAGCTCCCCTTTACTTTTATTCCTTCTCATTTCTTTTCAAAATACTTTCTTTTTTCTTTTCTTATTATATTAATCCTTCGTCTAGCCAAAAATTTCGGGTGTTACACATGCCAATTAAGGTGTTAGCCCAACGGTGTGAGATCACTACCCCGGGAGGATGATATTATAGAACCTCTACCACTTACCTCTAGTACTGTGGCACCACGTTTAGCTATCTCTTTATAGACTTTGTCCCAGTAGCTATATAGTTCGTGGTGTAGCATATGGTACTGGTATGTGAGATATCCCCGGGAGGGTGCACATCGGGGTCCTTCTTTATGATCGACCACTATTATAGAACCTCTATCACTTACCCCTAGTACTGTGGCACCACATTTAGTTGTCTCTTCATATACTTCGGCCCAGTACTGTGGCACCACGTTTAGCTGTCTCTTCATAGACTTCGGCCTAGTACTGTGGCACCACGTTTAGCTGTCTCTTTATAGACTTCGGCCCAGTAGCTATATAGTTCGGGGTGTAGCATATGGTATTGGTACGGAAGATATCTGTTGCGCAAGAAAAGATGTAATGACGAACGAACAAACAGAGAAGATAATAATAATATTACCTACGTGTACGTATGATGTGTGATAGCATAAAAGTAAAAAAAAGGTTTTAATGAAACTAAAGTATGTTTTAATATAAAACTAGAACTCACTCAGCAACGCTGACTTTTTATGTGTTTCCAGTTGGCAGGTGAGGTTGCTGAGGATGACACGAGGCGGCTACTCAGCTCTTTTGGGATGGCATTCTTTTGTTTAATGCTTTTGTGATGTAATACAACAATAGATATTTTGTAATAGATTGACGTTGTATTAACTGGCAAAAGCATTTATAGTAAATTCAAAGTTTCCATTGCATGATTTTATTAAGTTAATGTAAATATATGTTTTATGTGCAATGAATGACCAACTGTGAGGTGCCCGGAAACGGGGCCTTACAAGTTGGTATCAGAGCCAAAGTTTAAGTGAAATGGGTAAATTTTCAAAATAAACCTTAATTTAAACTGAAAATGGGACGGAAAGGGAAGGGATGCCAATCTGAGTAGCTGCGTGTCATCAGGTATTTTCTTAAAGTTAACCGGTATTATGTGCGCATGTTATGTGTTTATGTGTTGCTGGTCGATTTAGATACTGATATAGTCAGGACAGGTAATGCTCGGGCTACGAAGAGTAAAGTAAGTGGCTAATCACAACTGGCCACTGTAATTAGGGACTTACTATACTTGACATAAACTGAGCTATTCCCTTGAATGACTGTGTTGGTGTTTGAATCTTTCAGTGTGGGTCAAAGGATGGCTAGCGGTTGATCTTCTAAGGTTTTGCCAGATAGGGGTTGTGGTGAACGTGGTATTGAACCGCGTGTCACGAGAAGCATGGCTAGGGTGGCTGAAATGGCACTCGAAGAGCCTGAGGCCCCTCACCTGGAGGGCAGCGGTGATGGCACTAGTTTGAGGATCGCCATGAAAGACGCTGCTGTTGAGGGAGTCCAACAGGCCCTGCAGGCGATTCTGCCGTCTATGGTGACTGAGGTAATTAGGGCGGTGATGGAGATGATTGCCATTGAAGACAGCACGAAGAATAGCGACGACAAGAACTGGCACGGAAAGCGGGTTGGACGTGACAGTGCCACCCTCAACAAAAAGGTTGCAAGGACGGAGGACCGGCGTGCAGCTTCGTCTGGTGCGAGGACTAGGGAGTGTGGTAAGTGTGCTAGAGAACACCTCGGGGAATGTAGATTGGTAACCAATGTCTGTTTCTGATGCGGTAAGCAAGGTCACGTGGCCAGAGAGTGTGGAGTGGTATGATGCTACAACTGTAGCGGAAGGGGTCACATAAGCAGGGATTGCAAGAAGCCAAGGGCAGAGGGCACGGGGCCTTCACGATAATGCCGGAGCAGGCTAGGATGGGCCCCGATATCATGACAGGTATGTATCTAGTAAATCAAACTCTATCTTCCATGTTGTTTGATTCCGGAGCTAGAAAGAGTTTTGTTTCTGTTATTTTTCTATGCTAAGTTGCCCAAAAAGAGTAGAAGTATTGATAAGCTCTTTGATGTAGAAACCGCCATAGGTAAGTCTGTCAAGATTTCTGAGACGATAGAAGACTGCGATGTGGGGTTAGAAGGTCATGGATTCCCGGTTGGACTAATTATGATAAGCCTTAGGTGGTTTCGAAGTGGTGCTTGAGATGGATTGGTTGGTGGACTTCGAGGCAAATATAGCGTGTCGCGAGAATATGATTCGTTGATAGCGCCTGACGGGAGTTCGGTAACTGTTTATGGGGGATCGGGACACGACGATTCCGAAAGTAATCTCAATGGTGGTGGCGGACGCCCTTAGCCGAAAGGAGGGACCCGAGCCGATTCGGGTGAAGGCGTACCAGCTGATTATGACCTCTAACGTGATGAAGCAAGTCGAAGAGTTTCAAGATGAGACCTTAAAAGAACATCGTCTTAACTCTGAAAGGATGAGAGGTCTGGCTGCGGAGTTAGGTGAAAATACACTCGGTGTTAAAACTCGATTCGCGGAGATGTGGATTCCTCATTTTGGGGATCTACGGGTGAAGATTATGGATGAAGCCCATAAGACTCGATACTCCATTCATCCCAGTGCTACCAAGATGTAGCATAATATGAAGAAAGAGTACTAGTGGCTGGGTAGCAGAGTATATGAGTAAATGCCTTACTTGCTTGCAAGTGAAGGTGGGACATCAGAAGCCATACGGGAAAATCCAACCGTTGGATATACCTAATTGGAAGTGGGAGCATATCACCATGGACCTTATCACGAAGTTACCACGTACCCCGAGAGGGTATGATGCTATATGGGTGATAGTTGATCGTTTGACGAATAGTGCTCACTTCCTACCAATGCGTGAGACATACTCATTCGAAAGGTTGGCGAATCTTTTCATCAAGGGGATTGTGACTTGTCACGGTGTGTCGGTGTCTGATCATGACACCTGGTTTACATCCAAATTCTGGAAGAAACTCCACGATGCGAAGGGGACGAGGTTACATATTAGCACGGCTTATCATCCCCAGACTGATGGTCGGTCAGAAAGGACCATTTAGACACTGAAGGACATGCTTCGGGCATGTGTGATTGATTTCGGGGGAAGTTGGGATGACCACTTACCGTTAGCCGAATTCTTATATAACAACGGCTATCATGTCAGTATCGGTATGCCACCTTATGAGATGCTATACGGTAGGAGATACAGGACACCCGTTTGTTAGGGTGATATTGATCATAGAGAGTTAGGGAGCGTCGAGGTGATCGAGGCTACGACTGAAGAGCTTGAAAGGATCAAGGACATCATGAAGGCAGCCAAAGATAGATAGAAGTCGTATGCTGATAAACGATGCAGATCGATTGAATTCCGGGTGAGAGACTGGAAAAGAGATGAGACAGCATGCCCGCAAAGGTTTAAGGAACAGGTTTCGGGGACGAAACCCGTTTAAGGGGGGTGGACTTGTAATGCCCGGAAATTTTGTTTGGAGTGTCATGCGACTGGAGTCCCACCTGCATGGCAGTCATGCGATTGGAGGCCTATACGCATGGAAGTCATGCGACTGGAGCTCCATACGCATGGAAGTCGCACGACTGAAGCGTTCAATCGCATGGAGCTCGGGCGACTGGAGTGCCCATACGCCTGGAGCTTGGGCGACTGGATTGTAGTATTTAAGGGAGAGGGCAGCCCTTACTCCCTCCCCACACTTGCAAAATCAGCCAAAAAGAAAAGAAGAGAGAAAGAAGAGAGAAAGAAGAGAAAAAGGAGAGAAAAGTCGTGGTTCGGGCTCGAAATTCGTCGTATAGCTAGTCCAAACGAAGCTCTTCATCTTCTTCTTCTTTGTGTGAGTTCTAGGACCCCTCATTTACTTGTTTTCAACCGATTTTAGGGCGGAACGCATATAAACCCGTTTTTGAAAATGTATGTGCTTGACCCATTTGGGTGTGATTGTGTATAGTGTATTTAGAGTGCGATTTTGGACCTGTATGTGCTTGAATGTTATCATAGTATGTTTCCCTAAGGTTTAGAAGGGTTGATTTGGGCTTAGAATGAGTTTGGAAGGGTTTGAAGGCCGTATGTCGCGGCTGCAGTTCGGGATGAACTACAGTCGCTGCCCTGCTAGGGCTAGGCGACTGGAGGGCCAATCGGCCGACTGAGGGACGAATGAGGTTCAATCGCACGACTAAGGCTCAATCGTACGACTAGGGGTTCAGTTGCACGACAGGTCATACGACTGAGAGCTCAGTCTCATAGGTCTATTCGCATAGCTGTTCAATCGGACGACTGGAGGTCCAGTCGCATGACAGGTCATGCGACTGAGAGCCCAGTCGCATAGCTGCTCAGTCGCATAGGTGCTCAATCGCATGGCTGAGAGTCCAATCGCATAGGTGCTCATCCGTATTAGTTCCATTCGTATAGGTGCTCATCCGCATTTAGTCCATTCGCATGAAGTCCAATCGCCTAGTATTCATTGGCACGATTGAGGGTCCATTCGCACGATTGGATGTTCATTCGCATAGATGTCCAATCGCATGATGTCCAGTCGCATGGAGGCCATACGACTAAAGGATGTCCAATCGCCCAAATAGGGCTTTGTGTACAAGGAGAGGCATAGATTAGTTACTGACTTTCGGGAAAAGAGCAGGAGTAAGTAATGATGTGATAGTCCCCGTAAGTGAATATGAGATGGCCGTGCGGCTTTAGAAGTTATATTGAGCACGATGATGATAGAGTTGCATGTTTATGTATGATATATGTATGTTAAGTATGATGTAGCTCTGTATGATGGTGATGACTGATGACTGGTAAATGTCGATGTTCCTTGCTTTGATGCGTGTTTATCTTTCCATGGCTTTACGTGTTATGATAACAAATGAAATGAAAGTATTATGTAACGTAAAGTGAAAGATAATGAAAGTGGAATATGATGAATGAATGCATGCATTAATGAATGATGATAGTAATGATAGTCTTGGAGCATTGGATATCGGGACACGCCAATTAAGGTGTTAGCCCAACGGTGTGAGATCACTACCCGGGAGGATGATATTATAGAACCTCTACCGCTTACCTCTAGTATTGTGGCACCACGTTTAGCTGTCTCTTTATAGACTTCGGCCCAGTAGCTATATAGTTCGGGGTGTAGCATATGGTACTGGTACGTGAGATATCCTCGGGAGGGTGCACATCGGGGTCCTTCTTTGTGATCGACCACTATTATAGAACCTCTATCGCTTACCCCTAGTACTATGGCACCACATTTAGCTGTCTTTTCATAGACTTCGGCCCAGTACTGTGGCACCACGTTTAGCTGTCTCTTCATAGACTTCGGCCTAGTACTGTGGCACCACGTTTAGCTGTCTCTTTATAGACTTTGGCCCAATAGCTATATAGTTCGAGGTGTAGCATATGGTATTGGTACGGAAGATATCTGTTGCACAAGAAAAGATGTAATGATGAACGAACAAACATAGAAGATAATAATAATATTAACTACGTGTACGTATGATGTGTGATAGCATGAAAGTAAAGAAAAGGATTTAATGAAACTAAAGTATGTTTTAATATAAAACTAGAACTCACTCAGCAACGCTGACTTTTTATGTGTTTCCAGTTGGAAGGTGAGGTTGCTGAGGATGGCACGAGGTGGCTACTCAGCTCTTTTGGGATGACATTCTTTTGTTTAATGCTTTTGTGATGTAATACAATAATAGATATTTTGTAATAGATTGACTTTGTATTAACTGGGAAAAGCATTTATTGTAAATTCAAAGTTTCCGTTGTATGATTTTATTAAGTTAATGTAAATATATGTTTTATGTGCAATGAATGACCAACTGTGAGGTGCCCGGAAATGGGGCCTTACAGAACAGGAGTGTGCTTTCGAGGAGTTGAAGGCAAGATTGACTCAAGCTCCTGTCTTGACATTACCCGAGGGGAGTGAAGACTTAGTGGTATATTCAGATGCTTCTTATTCGGAATTAGGTTGCGTGTTAATGCAACATGGAAGGGTAATAGCCTACGCATCCTGATAGTTGAAAACCCACGAAGTCAACTACCCTACACATGATTTGGAGTTAGCGATTGTGGTTTTCGCGTTGAAGATTTGGCGGCACTACTTATACGGGACGAAGTGCACCATCTTCATGGAGCACAAGAGCTTAAAATATTTCTTTGAACAAAAGAATTTTAACATGAGGCAGAGGAGATGGTTAGAGCTCATCAAGGATTATGATTGTGAGATCCATTACCATCCGGGTAAGGCCAATGTTGTGGTCGATGCCCTTAGCCAAAAGGAGAGACCCGAGCTGATTCGGGTGAAGGCTTATCAGTTGGTTATGACCGCAGATGTGATGACACAGGTGAAGGGATTTCAAGAAGAGGCATTGAAAGAAGATCGCCTTAACTCAGAAAACTCAGAAAGAATGAGAGGACTAGTCACAGAGTTAGGTAAGAACACTCACGGTGTTAGAACCCAAAACGGGCGAATATGGATTCCCCGATACGGAGATCTAAGGGGACAAATTATGGACGAAGCTCATAAAACTCAATACTCCATTCACCCTGGTGCTACCAAGATGTACCAAGACATGAAGAAAGACTATTGGTGGCCGGGTATGAAGCATGATATGGTGGAGTATGTGAGTAAATGCCTTACTTGTTTGCAAGTGAAGGTAGAACATTAGAAACCATACGGGAAGATCCAACCGTTAGATATACCCGAGTGGAAGTGGGAGCACATCACCATGGACTTCATTATAAAATTACCCCGCACGACGAGGGGGTACGATACTATCTGGGTGATTGTCGATCGTCTAACCAAGAGTGCTCACTTCCTACCGATCTGCGAGATGTATTCATCTGAGAGATTGGTGGATCTGTTCATCAAGAAGATTGTAGCTCATCATGATGTGCGGGTGTCTATTGTGTCGGATCGTGACACTCGGTTTACATCAAAGTTTTAAAAGAGATTTCATGACGTGATGGGGACGAGGCTACGCATTAGCATGGCTTATCATCCTCAAACAAATGGTCAGTCTAAGCGGATGATTCAGGCGCTCGAGGATATGCTTCGAGCATACGTGATCGATTTTGGAGGAAGTTAGAATGATCACTTACCATTAACAGAATTCTCGTATAATAACAGTTATCATGCCAGCATTGGCATGCCACCTTACGAGATGCTATACGGTAGGAGGTGTAGGACACCCGTATGTTGGGGTGATATTTGACAAAAGGAGTTGGGGAGCCTTGAGGTGATCGAGGCTACCACTGAGAAGTTAGAAAGGGTCATACGATAAGCCCGAGATAATTCCAGGTGGGCGACCGAGTTATGTTGAAGGTCTCACCTTGGAAAGGAATCATTCGGTTTCGAAAGAGGGGCAAGCTAAGCCCGAGATACATAGGACCTTCCCATATTCCATGTATCCCATCTGAGGAAGTGCATAGCTGATGAAGATACGATTGTACCACTGGATGATATCGAAGTGGATGAATGTCTCAATTATATAGAGAAACCAGTGGCAATCATCGGTTGGAAGGAGAAGAGGTTGAGAAATAAAGTGGTTCCATTGGTACGAGTACAGTGGAAGCACTGAAAGGGTTTGGAGTCTACGTGGGAGACTGAGGAAGAGATGAAACAACATAACCCACAGTTATTCAAAGAGTGACAGGTTTCGGGGACGAAACCACTTTAAGTGGGTTGACTTGTAACACCCAAAACTTTGTTAAAATAAAAGGAAATAAAAGTATATTGAAAGAAATAAAAAGAAGCTAAAATAGAGGGGCCAAGGTGTAAAATAATACAAAAACCCATTATTTTAATATATTATAGGTATGGCCACCCATATACATCAAACCCATCTACTTTCTGTCAACTAAAAGGAGAAACAAAGAAGAAGAAAAAACCCTGAAGTTTTTCTCGGTTTTAAGAAGAAGGAGTGATTTTCGATCTAGTAAGTAGTTCTTTGTATAATTAGCTCGGTTTTGTTGGGGTTTCCATCTTAGAACCGATTAATATGTGTTTTATATGTTCGGGTTATGTGTTCTTGGTTATTTAGGTGTTTAAACTCGTGAATAAACAAGTTTGGAGGAGTTATGCTTGTTTGCTATATCAGGTGAGTTCTAGACCCTGCATTTTTCATGTTTTATAAATTCTTTGGGGCTGAAAATGCATTTAAACGATTTTATATATGTTGTGTGTGTAACCGTATGCATTGTGCTTATATGTTGAGGATTTAAAGTTGTTCATGTCTTGTTTAGGCCTAGGAATATGATAATAAGCTTAGAATAGGATGTTGTAGTGAATTGGGATTGAAAATATATCAGAAACATGTTACACAGGTTGGTCATGCGCCTAAATAAGGCCCATGCACCTAAAATTGCCTTAGAAAAGTTATAAGTAAGGTCATGCGCCCAAATAGGGTTCATGCGCCCAAACAGTACACCCACGCGCCTAGAAAAGCCTTAGAAATTATAAGTATAAGTCCATGCGCCTGAACAGTAGTTCATGCACCTGAACTTTTGGCTAAAATGACTAAGTGTAGGGTGAAGCGCCCAAATATTGCCTATGCGCCCAAAAAGGCTCATGCGCCTAAGTGTTGAAATGGTTAAGTATGGGCTCATGCGCCCGAATAGTTGAAAGTACCTAAGCATGGCTCATGCACCTGCATAGTGCTCATGCGCCTAAAACTTAGAATTTTCTGGGAATTTTCCGAATTTTTGAGAAAACAGAATGATTAGGGTTTGACCCTAGTTTGACTTTAGGGTTTTAATTGTTATTATTATGCATAATTATAAGTTGTTCTTATGTTCCATAATAATAATTATTATGTGACTTTACGTGGTGTGTTTATGAACGTATACGTAAAGTATTATCATTAATAAATGTGAAAGATTAATGATAAAGAAAAGTGAAACATAAATGAAAGAATGCAAGTCTTGCAAGCAAATGTATAGGAGGTGCATGACCATGTTGTCGTTAGCTCAACTGTATGCGGTTTAGCTAATCCGAAGGATGCATGTAGGGTAAGTCATTGAGACTGATATGGACCCTTGCAGCATACCCTAGGTGACTTGGTCAGCTTAGTGCACAATGTTCGTGGTCTATTTATAGACCACAGGCCCAACATCAGCTTCATGCATAAGGCTTGGGGTATTGCTCATTGGTCCATAAAAAGTAAAAGATAATGATAAAAGTACGAAATGAACGAATGCGTACAGTAATGAAAGATAGAAAGAAAGAAGTATTACCTTAATGTATAAATGATGCATGCTCACGTATGAAAGTAAAGAAAGTATTTTATTGAAAAGAGTATTTTCATATATAAATTATATAAGGCATTTTAACGCTTTTAAAACTAGAACTCACTCAGCAACGCTAATTTTTATACATTTTTAGTTGGCAGGTAAATATTGCTGAGGATGGCACGAGGGTGAAACTACTCGGCGGGACAAGACTGACATCCATTCACTACTTATGATATTGTTGTTTTGTAATGCAATTAAACAATATTTTGTAACTCAAACTCCATTGTATTGCTTAACAACAGTAATGATTAGTAATAAAATGAATGGGCTTTTGTTAATGTAATTCCACTAATGTTTTATTGAAAAGTATACTATTATGTATGTTTAGTGATATGAATGACCAACTGTGAGGTGCCCGGGAATGGGGCCTTACATATATGCTTCAAAAAAATGCCACTACTATCCCTCCTATACAAGTATTCATAACAATGATCAAGCCACCAGCTTCCAATAACAATACCCCCTCCTCCACCATCCGATGCTACAATGCAGGCTGTCCAATAGCTTGCGGCCCAATTAGGGCTGCAATAACAACTCCCCGCACAGCATAAAGCCTTCTACACCAACTGTTCATCGGCCAAACACAACAATAGGCAAAATAACCTTGGACGAGGAGGCTTCATCCGTAATAGCAAAGGTAATAGAAATCAGTTTAGTTGGGCATCTAATCAAAACATTATGTATGGATCTTGTAACATGTGCGGAATTAGCCATATTCCATCTCAGTGCCTGAATCGTGACCCCGCTACCATTTGGCCACGACAACAACCATCGGCCAACTATGCTGATTTCAGGTCACAAGTATCTTCCTCCTGGCTTCTGGACATAGGGTCCAAGCATCATGTTGCACCATACCTCTCCTGTTTCAACAATTCTAAAACATATCATGGTGGTGACAATCTCCAGTTGGCAATGGTAAGGGTTTACCCATCTTACATATCGGTTCCAAACATTTCAACTTCCCTAATCATACCTTTAACCTTCATAATATCCTCCATGTTCCCTATATTAAACAAAATTTACTATTTATCCAATTTTTTGTCATGATAACCATGTGTATTTTGAATTTCATGCAACTTTCTTTTTTATGAAGGACAAGTCTACACACACTACCCTCCTCATGGGTCGAAGCAATGATGAGCTCTACTCTTTCAAGCTTCGATGCTCACAAGCTGTTCCTAACGTAGCCTTCTCTGTAAGTCGGACCTCTTCCAACATTTGGCATCAAAGATTGGGGCATCCTCACCCACAACTTTTTAAGTCAATGCTATCTTCTTCTCGTTTACCTTTGAATAATAATTGTTCTCTTTCATTTTGTGAATCTTGTTCTATTAGCAAATCTTCTAAACAATATTTATTGAATTCCACTTTTAAAAGTTCAAATAGGTTAGATCTTGTGGTTTGTGATGTTTGGGGTCCATCCGCTGTTACATCTATTGAGGGTCATAATTACTTTCTTTTGTGTGTCGATCATTATTCCAAATTTATGTGGATTTTTCCTTTCAAATTGAAATCAGATGTGTTTGACCTATTTAAACAATTCATGATAATGGTCGAACGTCAATTTAATACGAAACTTAAGCCGGTTCAAACAGATTGGGGTGGCGAATTCAGGAACCTTTCTTCCTTTTTTCATTCCCTAGGGATCATCCATCGCTACTTGTGCCCACACACTGGTGAACAAAATGGTGTTGTGGAACGACGTCAAAACTGGTCTCACCCTACTTTCCCTTTCTTATGTTCCACATCATTCTTGGAATTATGCATCCAACATAACCACATATCTTATTAATTGTATGCCCTCTTAAACTAACTCATCTCTTTCACCATTCTAACACCTTTTCAATCGTCCACCAGACTACTCATTCTTATGAGTCTTCGGCTCCCAATGCTTTCCTCACCTCTGCCCTTATAACAAACACAAACTCAAATTTCGTTCCATGCCGTGTGTATTTTTAGGCTACAACCCAGACCATCACGGCTACCGTTGCTTCGACCCAAACACTGAGCGCTTATACATTGCTCGTCATGTTCGGTTCAATGAACTATGTTTCCTATTCCATCAACCCATACCTACATCAACAACAACCCCCTCCCCTGACCCCTACATATCTATCTATCCTGACCCCCTTCCCTTTTATACAACCGAAGGTGAACCACTTCACCTACCTCCTCTCCATCCAACACTATATTCACTCCCCCACTACCACCTCCTCCTTTATATACCTACCACCATCGTAACAAAACCTTCATCAACACCATACCACCTTCCACTCAGCTGTAACTACCATTGATGTCACAGCCCCAATCTACTTCACCATCCCAGCCTGATGCCACAGCCTAAACCGATGCCATAGCCCAAACCGATGCCACCTCTCACACTGTTCCCATAACCCAACCGACTCCAACACCTATACATGTTCCACGTCCAAGACCCTCTAACCTACGACCCAATCCTAAACCCACTAAACCATATAATCCAGCCTCATTCCACACCACTACCCTTAACCAAGAAACCATACCAAACTCCTTTACCGTTGCTAACAAACTGTTGTAATGGCGTGCTGCCATGGCTGATGAATTTTCATCACTGTTGAGAAATGGTACATGGTCTCTAATTCCTTGTGTTCCTGGTTCAAATATATTCGATTGAAAATTGGTCTACAAGATTAAGCAAGACCCACAAAGGGCTATATAATGCTATAAAGCCCGCTTATCTGCAAGAGGTTTTAGACAACAATCCTGTATTAACTATGATGATACTTTTAGTCCAGTTGTAAAGGAGACCACAATTCGCCTTGTCTTGCTTTGGTCGTTACACAGTAGTGGCCTATTCGACAATTGGATATCGAAAATGCATTTTTACATGGGGATTTGAAGGAGACCGTATATCTACAACAACCACCAGGCTTTGTAGACCCGACAAAGACATATCATGTTTGTCTTCTTCTCAAATCTCTTTATGGCCTGAAACAAGAACCGAGGGCCTGGTTTCATCAGTTATCTACCACACTTTACAAGCTTGGTTTTCAGGGATCCAAAATAGATCCATCATTATTTATTTACTCTTTTGAGGGCACCATACTTAGACAGTATGGTTTTTTAGGCGGTTAATATAATTATTTTAAGCGAGTTTAGGACCGCCTAGAAAGACGTAGCTGAAAAAAATGGTGTCATTATTTTGGGCGGTTTTTGGACCGCCCAAAAAAACAATCAAAGACCGCACAAAAAAATTTATCAAAAAATTAAATATTATTAATATTATTTGTTTTACATATCTTTTAGGGTGGTTTATGGACCGATTATATAAAATCAAAACCAACTTTCAAATCAAACTAAACCAGATCATAAATTTCATACAAATTGAATATTTTTATTACTTCAACTAGATATCTAATTATGAAACATAATCAAAACCAAACGCATCCGGTTTTCACTTAATACTAATACAAAAGTAATTGTTCATCTACAACGTCAAACTAATTATGATATCTATTTTTGCCCAAAAACTTTTTCAAAAAACCGTGGCATGATGCTTGCGATTAACTTATCGATCTCCTTTTGTGTGACATAAGATCCTTTCCAAATCTTAAAAAAAGAAAAATAAATAAATTTAATGAGATATGAATTAATATATACTTAATTAGTGTGACGAACCAAATTAAGCAAGATCGGGATCTCATCCAAAGTTGAGTAAAAATTTGAGTCACATTGTAACAAATCAAAACTCAAAAAATAGTAACTCAAAAAATTGCAAAACATGAACAAGCCATATCCGGTAGACTTTGTGACATCCGATAATTTTCCACTATCAAACTCCGTTAGTTCTGTTAAGTCTTGCATACACGTGTCGTGAGCACACACTGGTTGTCGTTGAACGTTGGTGACCTAATAATAATTAATAATGTTAAACTAATAATAATTTAGTTAATAATATGATCATTAAGTTATACTTATGTGTTTAGGTGATTTAAATGTTAATTGTGAATTTATTGCGTAATGTGGAAACGTGTGTATCAATTCGTATGTTTGGTGTTTAGTAAAGATAAAACATATAATTGTTATTATTAGTTTATATGTTTAGTAATTTAGTTAAAAACACTTTTAAAAAGAATTTAAAGCTTAAATTTTATAAAAATACAAAACACAAGGGTTTTAGGGATAATTATAAAAAATTTAATTAAAACAAAACCCTAATCACCCCACCCCCCACCCCATCGGCCACGACCTTCATTCCTACATCCACACCATCGCGAATTCAGCAGGAACAAGTGGATACCTCTTGGTTTTGGTTGATTTCAAGTGCTATAACATATTGGAAACATCGATTCTTGTTTCTTTTCATGAATTAAAGGTTAGTTTTGGTGTTTTTTTCATGGTTTTGAAGTTGGCCAAAACTCTAGGTTCAAATTGGATAATGTGGATGTTGATTATTGATTGTTTGTTGATGTTAGTACGTTAGTTAGATTGAATACATGCTAGTTAACGTGGATTATGCAAGAAAGTTAGGATTTTGATGTGTTGTTCATAGGTTACTAAGAATAGTAACCTTATTTTGCATGAAATGGTGATTTGATCATGAATTGATGTTCTTGGTGTGTTTGTGATGATAATTTATTGTTGGATTATTGATATGAATGCTAGAAACTTTGGAATGAATGTTGTAGTTCATACCTTGCCAAAAGTGGAAACCTTTAGTCATGAAGGTTGATGAATCATGATGATTAGAATGTTGTTAATCATGTCTAGATGCTATTAAGGACTTGAATTGGTATATAATTGATGAATTCATAATTTTTTTGTGTGTTTGATGGATTTGGGATGTGCTTTCCCAAAATGGAAACTTTATTCGTGCAAATTTTTAAATACGATGATTTTAGCATGTTTAGGACATTAGAATCATGCTAGTATGTTCATGGATGATTTCTAATATGGTAGAATATGTTGTTTAGGTTGTATGAATGTTTAGTTGATTAGTTAACTATTTTGGCCTGTTTGTGGAATTCATGGTTATGGGTTATATGGGTAAGTTAGGACTATTGTTAGTTGATGGTCGATCATGAATGAAAATTTTTGAGTGATATGAATTATGTTAATTGGTATGTTGATGGTCATCATACATGCGTGCGAATCTGAGGCCCCTACTTAGTAGGATTGGATGGGTTTTGGGTGTGAATTCGTGAGTGGCTTCATATGGCATGTTGTGCATGATTTGATCTTTGTATGATGCATTAGTTGTATTATAGTTATACGGAGCATGATAATTGTTTGAGATTCTCATGACTTGTATGATATCTGGTTGTATGATGATCTAGGAAGTATTTGTGAGTAATGAAGTGTCATATGTGATCAGCTTGTACGTTAACCATGAATGTTGTACTGTTATACTTGTTTGAATGAAGTTTTACCTATAATGTCACCAATGGGTCAAACGGGTCAACTGGGTCAAACATGTCTTGTCTTACTGAAACCTTAAGTTCCTTGGTTTATAGAGCACTTAGGGTTTCATTATGATTTTTGTGTACACATACTTATGTACTTGTGTGTTCTAGATAACCTCTAAAGGTTGTCTTTCCACTCTTTCTTGTCAAGTTAAGCTTTAGGTATTTCTTACACGCATCAGGTGAGTTCATTCCCCACTCTTTTTACATACTCTCTTTTGGGGGAGGTAGCATACTGGTTTTACAAACGCTTTGTTTAAATGAGATATGTATAGTATAATATAGTGTTGATTACCATGGAAAGTCCTCACACTTGCGGATTGTTAATAATGAATTAGCGGGAAATCTTGGGTAGTATTACTGGGTCTAACGAGCCCCACCTATGTGACTCGAGGTCATACGGGTGCAATATTGTCCTAATGAACATTGTCACGACCTGGTAAGTCCTGGCAGGAGGCAACAACATAACACAGTTGGCTTCAATCACAATATCACTATGATTATTACTTTTTATTTATAGACTAACTATCTATTACAATATACTTCTCATGTTTTGCAACTATTACTGATTTTCGTTTAACACAAACTCTTGAACTCACAAACCATTGTGTTGACTTATTTAGTATGCTATTCTTATGTTGAGGTTGCGAATTGGCTAGGAGCACTCACGAGTCAGCATTTTTGGGTTGTCAGCATATTATGAAACTATTTTGGATTCTGTTATTTTAAATATTTACACTTTGGTTTTGCATAATATTTGGGGCACGTATGTTTACGCTTTTTTCAACTCATGTTTCTTTGGTTTGGGTGTTTCTTTAACGCTTCCATAATATTTTTAATGTTAAACTTGGGTTTTGAATGTTAGTCCATAGAGAGTCGTTCTTGGTAACTAATGACTGAGATCCTGGTACGTCACGCGCCTCGCGGTAAAACCCGCATGCGGATTTTGAGGGTGTGACAGATTGATATCAGAGCCATTGGGTATAAAGAACTAGGTAGCATAGACATTATACTATAACCGCACATAGTTAGTTAGTTACATGTTCCTTATTCCTCTACTTTATACTCATTGGCATACACATCACATATTCTACAGCATGGCATCATCATCCAGAGCTATGGGTAAGCGACTGGTTTCTCCTGCACATTCCGAGTCCCCTCCTCCTTCACCTGTACCTAATTGAGCACCTGACTAGCCCCAACTAGCCTACCCTTACGAGGAAATCAACTGGGATCAACCTTTTGCTTTGATGGAGCGCGATCCTCCACAGGATTGGAGCTTCTACCCTAAGTACATAAATAACATGATGTATAAGGAACGCATGCCTGTTCCGAGGCCAAAAACTAGGAATAGCACTGAGCAGCCTACCCTTTCTCTTCCATGAACAGTACAGTCAAACGAGCAGCTGATTGCAGCCCAAGTGGCTGGACTGGGTACCGAGCAGCAACGTGTTAGGAAACTCACTGATGAGAATTATACTATATAGCACGAGGTACAAGAACTACAACAACAAGTGGATACACTTGAGGAGCGGCATGGGAAGACCCTAAATGGGTGTTATACTATGGAAGACATCATGATAGCACTTACGAGACGCGTGAATGAACTAGAGCAGCGGGAAGGAATGGAAAATGATAGGTTTGCTTCTCTAGAAGCCTAACTGGCAGCACTCCAGATTGCTATAGTTCCTTCTCCGGCAGAGGACCCTGAGGATGAGGACCCTAAGGAAGCCCCCGAGGAGGAGGAACCGGAGGAGGTGGATGACGACAGTGATGGATCAGATGTTATGGATTGACTTTTGTTTGTATGACTTAGACTATGTAGTGTTTCTTTCTTTTGAAACCTATGTGAGAAGGGTTGTTTCCTACCCAACTGACAAACTCAAATCTTGACATTGATGAATATTTTGTGACTCATTTGTAATTTATTTACCTTTGGTTATTATTTTTGTTATAAATATTGTGGTGGTGATGAATTAATTATTTCTTATTGTATACTATACTTCAATGAGATAAATATGTTGGATGTTACTCATTCTTGTATTTGTGAATGTAAAGCGAAATATGGATGCCGGTGGACGTGGACGTGGACGTGGCGCCGGAGGCCGTGGTGGCGGTGCCATAAATATGACGCCTGCTAAGTTAGAAGCCCTAATAAAAAAGCACGTTCAGCCGATAGTGGCTGCTGTCCAGCCTGGACAGCCAGCAGGTAAATGACAACGGGAAGTTAAACCAATTATCCTAGTTAACTTTATAGGATATCTGACTAATGTCTGTTATGTCAAAACAGGACCACCACTGTGTACCTACAAGTCCTTTGTGGATTGTAAACCACACGCCTACAGCGGGACAGAAGGAGCTGTAGGATTGGTGCGGTGGTTCGAGAAGACTGAGTCTGTCTTCACAAAATGCAACTGCCCGTCTACTGATCAGGTGAAGTATGCCACCGGGACTTTGGAAGGTGCGGCACTTTCCTGGTGTAACGCTTAGGTCCAAATGTTGGGCCAGGCTATGGCCAATGATCTTCCTTGGGCTGAATTCAAGGAAATCATGACTGAGGAGTACTGTCCTAGCAACGAAGTACAAAAGCTGGAAATGGAATTTTGGTAGCTCAAGATGCAGGGCTATGGAATCGATTCCTACACCACCCTAACCCACAAACTAACTACTTTATGCCGAGGGATGGTGAATGAAATGCACAAAAGGGTTGAGCATTACATCCGGGGATTGGTGCCTGAAATCCAAAGCATGGTGACTGCTTCTAACCCCACTACTATTCAGCAAGCAATCCAATTAGCTCATAAGATGACTGACCAAGCGGTGGAGCAAGGACATCTACCCAAGCGGGGCGCTGTGGCGAGCATGCCCGACAACAAGAGAAAGTGGGTTGGTTCCAGCAACAAAGCATCATCGTCCAACAGTCAATCTCAACCTTAGCAATAGCAGCAAATTCCGTTATAGCAACGAAGATTCGACAAAAACCTAAGCTTCAACCAGGCAACACCTAACAATCAAGGACCTAGTGGTTACAGAGGCAAATATCCCAAGTGCAACTGGTGTAACTACCATCACGTGGGAAGGTGTCATACTTTCAAGTGCCCGTGTTGTGGCAAAACTGGTCACGCAGCTAAGGACTGTCGTGGTGAACTGACTAAGAAGCCGCAACAACCTCAAGAAACTCCCAAAGGTTGTTTTGAATGTGGAAAAGAAGGCCACTACAGGCGCAATTGTCCTCAGCTGAGAAAAAACGGCAACAACAACAACAATGGCAACAACAAGAGCAACGACAATGGCAACAATGGCAATGGTGGCAACAACAATAATGGAGCCAAGGGAAGAGCCTTCGTCATTGGATCAGGTGAGGCTCTAAACGATCCTACCATTGTAATTGGTAAATTTTCAGTTAATGGTCGTTTTGCTATTGTACTATTCGATACTAGAGCCACTAGAAGTTTCATGTCCTTCAAGTTCTGTAGCCTTTTAAGTAATATGCCCTCAGCCTTAGAATCTAAATAGACTGTAGAATTAGCTGACGGTAAACAGATTCAGGTAATGCATATTCTTAGAGATTGCAAGATAGAACTTGCTGGTCACACATTCACCATAGATCTTATGCATGTTACGCTGGGAAGTTTTGACGTAGTGATAGGCATGGATTGGCTCTCCGATAAGCAAGCGGAAGTCATATGCCACAAGAAAATCATACGGATTCCTGTTGGTGAAGAAGCCCTTACGGTCAGAGGTGATAGGAGTGGTGTAGTGATAGGTATCATCTCGTATATGAAGGCACAAAAGTTATTGAGCAAAGGTTGCTTAGCCATATTGGCACTCGTCACTGATAAGCAACCGCAAGAAAGGAAAATGGAGGATATTCCCGTAGTTAGTGAGTTTCCCAAGGTGTTTCCGGAAGACCTTCCTGGATTATCACCTCACCGCCAAGTGGAATTCCAGATTGAGTTGACTCCCGGCGCCGCCCCGATTGCTAGGGCACCTTATCGATTGGCAACGATTGAATTACAGGAGTTGTCATCACAACTTCAGGAGCTTTTACATAACGGCTTTATCGGACCTAGCACATCACCTTGGGGAGCCCCTGTTCTTTTTGTTAAGAAGAAGGATAGCACATTTCGGATGTGCATCGACTATAGGGAGTTAAACAAAGTCACAATCAAGAATAGATATCCCTTACCCTGAATAGATGATTTGTTTAATAAACTACAAGGGTCAAGATATTATTCTAAGATTGACCTAAGGTCTGGGTATCATCAGCTGAGAGTTCGAGAGGAGGACATCTCGAAGACTGCTTTTTCACACACGATATGGCCATTAGAATTCTTGGTCATGCCATTTGGGTTGACAAATGCACCAGTAGTATCCATGGATCTCATGAATCATGTGTGCAAACCCTATCTTGATCAATTTGTAATTGTATTTATCGATGATATATTGATCTATTCAAAGACTGAGGAGGAGCATGAGGAGCACTTACGTTTAATCTTGGAACTGCTTAGAAAAGAACAACTGTACGTGAAGTTCTCTAAGTGTGATTTCTGGATATGTGAGGTGCAATTTTTGAGTCACATTATTAATGAGAAAGGGATACATGTTGATCCTGCCAAGATTGAGGCAATAAAGAATTAGACTATACCCAAAATGTCGAGCGAGATACGACAATGCCTTGGATTAGCCGGGTATTATCAACGGTTCATTGAAGGATTGTCTAAGATTGCACAACCTCTCACAGCTTTGACTCACAAGGGAACGTCATACAAATAGGGTGAAAGTCAAGAATCAGCCTTCCAGTTGCTGAAACAGAAACTCTGTAGCGCACCGATACTGGCATTACTGAAGGGACAGATGATTATGTGGTGTATTGTGACGCATCCATTCAGGGACTGGGTTGTGTCTTGATGCAGCGAGATAAGGTATTAGCCTACGCCTCGCGGCAACTGAAGGTTCATGAGAAGAACTATACCACCCATGACTTGGAATTGGGTGCAGTGGTTTTTGCCTTAAAGATTTGGAGACATTACTTGTACGGTACCAAATGCACTATCTACACTGATCACAAGAGTCATCAACATATATTTGAACAAAAAGAACTGAATATGAGGCAACGGTGTTGGGTGGAGCTAATAAATGATTATGACTATGCTATCAAATACCATCCAGGGAAGGCAAACGTGGTTGTCGATGGCTTAAGCCAGAAGGAGACAGCTAAACCTAGACAAGCTAGAAGGATGTAGCTACTTATATGAGCAAGTGTCTGACCTGCTCAAAGGTGAAAGTGGAGTATCAGAAACCATCTGGTCTACTACAACAACCCGGGATCCCTATGTGTAAGTGGGATCATATATCAATGGATTTTATCACTAAGTTGCCTCGCCTTTCTACTGGTTGTGACATAATATGGGTTATCGTGGATCGATTGACAAAGTCTGCTCATTTCCTAGCAATTAAGGAAATAGACAAGATGAAAAAATTAACCGACTCTATTTGAAGGAGATCGTTTCGAGACATGGTGTACCGATCTCAATTATTTCTGACTGCGACGATCGTTTCACATCGTATTTCTAGCAATCACTACAGAAATCTTTGGGTACGCGATTGGATATGAGTACTGCTTATCATCCACAGATTGATGGTCAAAGTGAGTGTGCTATACAGACGTTGGAGGACATGCTACATGCTTGAGTGATTGACTTCGGGAATAACTACGAAGTTCACCTACCATTGGTGGAATTTTCATATAACAGTCATCACACTAGCGTAAAGGCAGCACCTTTCAAAGATTTGTACGGGAGAAAATGTAGATCACCAGTTTGCTGGGCTGAAATTGGTGATACTCAGCTAACGGGTCCCGAGCTAATACATGAGACAACTGAGAAGATTGTGCAAATAAGGAACCGTATGGTTGCAACGCGAGACAGACAGAAGAGTTATGCTGACAATCGAAGGAAACCCTTAGAGTTTCAGATTGGTGACAAAGTTCTATTAAAGGTCTCACCATGGAAAGGCGTAGTTCGGTTTGGTAAGCGAGGAAAGCTAAATCCGAGATACGTTGGACCATTTGAGATATTGGAAAGAATAGGTCCAGTGGCCTATCGATTAGCCCTACCTGATTCGCTATGTGGAATCCATGATGTATTCTATGTTTCAAATCTGAAGAAGTGTCTCACTGACTAAACGATGGTTGTACCGCTGGAAGAAGTTCAAGTGCATGAACAACTACGCCTCATTAAGGAACCAGTCGAGGTGATGGATCGTGAGGTGAAAACACTTAAGCAAAGCAAGATACCCATTGTCAAAGTTCGTCGAAACTCGTGATGTGGACCACAATTCACGTGGGAATGTGAAGATCAAATGAAGCTTAAGCATCCTCAACTATTCGAAAGGATGATGCCAGCCGATGAAGGTATTGATTTAAATTTCGGGACAAAATTTATTTCAACATGGGGATGATGTGACAACTCATCCAAAACTCACTCGATTTTGATTACTTTATGCCAATGCGGTAGACCAGTGATGGAACACTCACCATGTAACGCATTTTTCGGGACGAAAATTATTTCAACATGGGGATAATGTGACATCCGATAATTTTCCGTTACCAAACTCCATTAGTTCTGTTAAGTCTTGCATTCACGTGTCGTGAGCACATACTGGTTATAGTTGAACGTTGGTGACTTTATAATAATTAATAATGTTAAACTAATAATAATTTAGTTAATAATATGATCATTAAGTTATGCTTATGTGTTTAGGTGATTTAAATGTTAATTGTGAATTTATCGTGTAATGTGGAAACGTGTTTATCAATTTGTATGTTTTGTGTTTAGTAAAGATAAAACATATAATTGTTATTATTAATTTATATGTTTAGTAATTTAGTTAAAAACACTTTTAAAAAGAGTTTAAAGCTTAATTTTTATAAAAATACAAAACACAAGGGTTAAAAGGGTAATTATCAAAAATTTAATTAAAACAAAACCCTAATCACCCCACCCCCACCCCCACCCATCAGCCGTGACCTTCATTCCCACACCCACACCATCGCGAATTCAGCAAGAACAAGTGAATACCTCTCGGTTTTGGTCAATTTCAAGTGCTATAATACATTGGAAACATCGATTCTTGTTTCTTTTCACGAATTAAAGGTTAGTTTTGGTGTTTTTTTCATGGTTTTGAAGTTGGCCGAAACCCTAGGTTCGAATTGGATGATGTGGAGGTCGATTATTGAATGTTTGTTGATGTTAGTATGTTAGTTAGATTGAATACATGCTAGTTAACGTGGATTATGCAAGAAAGTTAGGATTTTGATGTGTTGTTCATAGGTTATTAAGAATAGTAACTTTATTTTGCATGAAATGGTGATTTGATCATGAATTGATGTTGTTGGTGTGTTTGTGATGATAATTGATTGTTGGATTGTTGATATGAATGCTAGAAACTTTAGAATGAGTGTTGTAGTTCATACCTTGCCAAAAGTGGAAACTTTTAGTCATGAAGGTTGATGAATCATGATGATATTAGATGTTGTTGATCATGATCAGATGATATCATGGACTTGAATTGGTATGTAATTGATGAATTCATGAATATTGTGTGTTGATGGATTTGGGATGTGCTTTCCCAAAAGGGAAACTTTATTCGTGCAAATTATTGAATATGATGATTTGAGCATGTTTAGGACATTAGGATCATGCTAGTATGTTCATGGATGATTTCTAATATGGTTGAATGTGTTGTTTATGTTGTATGAATGTTTAGTTGATTAGTTACCTGTTTTGGCTTGTCTGTGGGAATTCATGGTTATGGGTTATATGGGTATGTTAGGACTATTGTTGGTTGATGGTTGATCATGAATGAACATTTTTAGTGATATGAATTATGTTAATTGGTATGTTGATGTCCATCATACACGTGTGCGAATCTGAGGCCCCTACTTAGTAGGATTGGCAGGGTTTTGGGTGTGAAGTCGTGAGTGGCTTCACATGGCATGTTGTGCATGATTTGATCCTTGTATGATGTATTAGTGTATTATAGTTATACGGAGCATGATAATTGTTTAAGATTCTCATGACTTGTATGATATCTGGTTGTATGATGATCTAGGTAGTATTTATGGGTAATGAAGTGTCATATGTGATCAGCTTGTACGTTAACCATGAGTGATGTACTGTTATACTTGTTTGAATGAAGTTTCGCCTATAATGTCACCAACAGGTCAAATGGGTCAACTGGGTCAAACGTGTCTTGTCTTTCTGAAACATTGAGTCCTTTGGTTTGTAGAGCTCTTAGGGTTTCATTATGATTTCTGTGTACATATACTTATGTACTCGTGTGTTCTAGGTAACCTCTGAAGGTTGTCTTTCCACTCTTTCTTGTCAAGTTAAGCTTTAGGTATTTCTTACACGCATCAGGTGAGTTCATGCCCCACTCATTTTACATACTCTCTTTTAGGGGAGGTAGCATACTGGTTTTACAAACGCTTTATTTAAATGAGATGTGTATAGTATAATATAGTGTTGATTACCATGGAAAGTCCTCACACTTTCGGATTGTTAATAATAAATTAGCAGGAAATCTTGGGTAGTACTACTGGGTCTGACGAGCCCCACCTGCGTGACTTGAGGTCAGACGGGTGCAATATTGTCCTAATGAATATTGTCACGACCTGGTAAGTCGTGGCAGGAGGCAACAAATGTAACACAATCGGCTTCAATCACGAAATCACTATGATTATTACTTTTTGTTTATGACTAGCTATCTATTACAATATACTTCTCATGTTTTGCAACTATTACTGATTTTGGTTTACGTAAACTCTTGAACTCACCAACCATTGTGTTGATTTGTTTAGTATGCTATTCTCAGGTTAAGCTTGCCAATTTCCTAGGAGCACTCACGAGTCAGCATCTTTGGGTTGTCAGCATATTATGAAACTATTTTGGATTATGTTGTTTTAAATATTCACACTTTAGTTTTGCATAATATTTGGGGCGTGTATGTTTACGCATTTTTCAACTCATGTTTATTTGGTTTGGGTTAGCTAGTTTCTTTAACGCTTCCATAATATTTTTAATGTTAAACTTGGGTTTTGAATGTTAGTCCATATGGAGACGTTCTTGGTAACTAATGACTGAGATCTTGGTATGTCACGCGCCTAGTGGTAAAACCCCGCATGCGGATTTTGAGGGTGTGACAGACTTGAACAAAACCCTTAAGATAAAATATGTAAATTGTAAACGAATCACTTACTTATTTGGAAAATCAAGTTGCTTTGTAGTGACGAACTCGAACATGTTTCTTATAACCTCAAATCCACATTCTCAGCCCCCCGATTGTTGTTTAACATACATTAAATTAACAACATAATCACAAACAAAATAATTACTTAATTATTTAAGATACAAGAGAATCAATCCAACTATAGATAGAAATATACCTATACCATTTTTCAATTGAAAGGATCCCCAAAAGTATCTTTAATTAATTTTGAAAGAGCATAATGTTCTTTTGTCTTTTCTTCCTTGAGAGAATCCAAAATATATCCTTCTCATTTTTTAGGGAAAATAATAAACAACACCCAATGAACACTACAAAAGGAAAGTTTAAAATAATTAACAATATACTTTTAGAGAAATGAAATAAATATATTCAATATAGACTAAAACAATAATATATTACCTACTAAAAATGGTGCAAGGAAATATGCTTTATTATTATGAAGTTGATAAATCGAATGCAAGTGTTGTTTAACACTTGAAATATATCCCCACACTCATCCATCGTAACTTTTGTGGAACAAAAAAATACGGATAGAGAAGGTCTAGAGAGATCGATGTCATATAAATACCTAATGTCAAAAAAATAAATATTAGAAAATTAAAATATTAAGTTATATTTAAAAAATATATTATTATAACAGATATTATCAATAAAAAAACTTACATTTCACACCAATGAATAAATGAGTTCTCAAGCAATCCATCGGATAAAAACTGTAACACTCCCTCACGGTCAAAAATTTCACTTTGGATTAAAACGTCGGTCTCATGATACATTCCGATCGGTGCATTGATAGAAACGCTAAAATTGTTAACAAAACAATTTAGTACACGTTTAGCAAATTCTAGCATCTGGGGAGGGCATTGATCCCGAATGTTGGTCAAGATCCTAGTCAAATTCTTAGCTGATATTTTAGTGATGTTTGGATTTCCACTTGTTTGGAAAGGATGTCCAACCTATTATCAAAACATTTATAATTAAATATAACTCATATATATATAAAGAGGGGGAGGGAGAGAGACTTTGAGTTAGTGATTACCATTGAAATGGAAACATGTGTAACGTGAACTTGTTGACTAGAAAATTGTGAAGCTAGTTCAAACTATTATCAAAAAGTTAGTACAATATATATATCAAAAATAAATAAAATATAGAATTTGGGTTGTTGATTACCATATCTGTAAAAGTTCCAATAGTAGTCATATCTATTTGATGATATTCTGTTAGGTCTTGTTCATATTGACTTTGATGTTGAACATATTGAATAGATGGTGAAAACTAAAATAACAAACAAATTACTATGATGTATAAAAGGACAATTATTATAACTTACTAATAACTTCAAGAAATGTTATGAATCATATTTTTTTATTATGTGTTTAGCTCTTTTATTTTTAACACATTATAAAAGTATTCACATCATAACAACCCTAAACCCGACCAATATAACGAAAAAATTGATTGAAAAAACCTAAAAAAAAACATAGCCTGTGGTTCATAACACGACATGATTGGTGTTTGTAGCGGGGTTTGATTCCGACAAGGTGACTCCATGTTTGAAATCTACAATTTAACAAACATATTAATAATTTTGCTTCTTTTTTGTTTGAGAATAATCGTTTTAGTCTTGGAATAATAGGGAAATACCACAATAATTTAGTCGGTGGTCCATTTTTGTTAACATCGTCATCATAGACCACATCTTTACTTTTATTCTTGTATCTTGATTCACCACAGGTAACGCATTTATGACTTTTTTCAAACTTATTTTTATACAGGATATAGTCATTCGAACATGCATGTGTTCTTTCAACTTCTAATCCCATCAGACACATCAATTTTTTGGCTTGATAAAACGAAATAGGTAGCTCGTTATCTTTTGGAAGCATGTCATGTAAAACGACTAATAGATCTGTGAAACTTTTATCACTCCATATGTTTTTTGCCTTCAAGTTAAATAATTTCAATACAGCACTAAGTTTTGAATAATTCTCACAACCATTGTATAATGGTTTTTCCGCATCGTCAAATAGGTTTTGTAATTTTTCTTTGTCGTCATCACAAGGATTATTCTTTAAATCCTTAAACATGTCATTTAAACTGTCCCTATTTAAATTTTCATCATTCAAATCGTCATTGCAAGAATTGTCATTGACATAATTTAAGTTGTCATTTTTCTCATTGTCAAAATTAAACGAAGTTGTGGCATAATCAACGTGTGATTCCCCGTGATTTGACCAACAAGTGTATCTAGGCATAAAACTGTTGGAGCATATATTGTCATATATAGTGTGTCCGTCGCTTGACGAATAGTCTAGGCTTAATGTATTACACCTGATATGTTGTAAACACATGAAACTGGGTCATTCGTAGGAGCATATGCGAATGAGACTCAGTCGTACGACTGAGCCAGGCTAATGGGCCATGCGTCTGGGCCTCATTCGCACGACTGAACCATTCGTATGTCCATTCGTACGAATGAACCTTCAGTCGCACCACTGACCCATTCGTGTATTTTAGTCGCACGACTGACCCATTCGTGTTATCCATTCATACTAGTGAACCATTCGGAGTGTCCATTCGCACAAATCACCCATTCGAACGTATGTCTTCATTCGTCTGTTCCAGTCGCACGAATGAGCTATGTACCAGACCAAAAAAAAGAGTCTGGAACATCTTCTTGCACAAATTTTTCCCTAAACCATTTTTATCAGTCGGGAAGCCTTCTGAAAAAGTTTGGTAAAATAAAATTTTTCGGGAAAATTATTGGGTCATTTTCGGTTCATTTTCGGGTCAATAGTGAAGATTCTTCTGGAGAGTCTATGCAAGAGTTGAGGATGAGCAAAGCACATTCACCTTGAGTTTCTTATGTCAAACAAGTTCGAGGGATACCCCATTATTCGTTGGACTTCCAGAATCGGTGAATGTTGTTAGAACACGAAAGAGAGAAGAGAAGATGTCAGCAGTCGGTGCTGATTTTGTGGGGTAGTCAGGAGCATCTGACTATTTATGGGCCAACCAAGTAATATTTATTTCCGCACAGAGAGGATTCTTCTTAGTGGAGGGAATCCATGATTATCATAGTTGAGACGCAATCAGAAAGATGATGATGTGAGCATGTTTCTGATGATGAATCTACGTGCATACTGATTTGTTTGATATTGTCAGCTGTGGATTGGAACCTTAAACCTTTTGCCCAATACACCGTATGAAGACACCAGGAGAGCAAAACGTTTACATATTGGGATATGCTAAATGTGAGGGGGAATTTCTACAGTCGTTAATGTTAATCAGGCCAGCTTGTGTGAAGATTGAAGCAATGGAAAACTGTTCATGTCATTATCTGGAAAAATCAGTCATATGGGGAATCTCACTGCTATAATGGTGTTCTACAAAGTAAACGAATGCTATTGTGCCTAAACTCATTTTCAGGGATACTGTAGCAACCTGACGGATCGACAACGTTGGCTAATATGGTTTTTCATTTGATTCTATTAGAAACCAGAGCAGAGATTGACTGAAGATTGTAAGAGGTGTTATCTACTATTAGCAAGTAACATCCAAGGGGGAATTTGTTGGAGCATATATTGTCATATATAGTATGTCCGTCGCTTGACGAATAATCTAGGCTTAATGTATTACACCTGATATGTTGTAAACACGTGAAACTGCGTCATTCGTAGGAGCATATGCGAATGAGACTCAGTCGTACGACTGAGCCAGGCTAATGGGCCAGTCGTGCGACTGAGAGATGCGATTAGGGCATTCGTAAGACTGAACCATAAGAATGGTCCAGTCGTACGATTGAACCATACGCATGGTTCAGTCGTACGATTGAACCATACACATGGTCCAATCGCACGAATGGGCCCAGTCGCATATAATATGGGCCAAAGCCTATATATACCAGTTTCAATGTGTAGAGAGATAAGGGTTTTTTGAGAGGGTTTGTGCCCGGGGCCTAGGGCTGCCGGATGATAGGGGAGATCATGCTCGATCTCCCCTTGCCAAAAGAGTCTGTATTCTTAAGTTGTAACGAGCTTAAAATCATTATGTTTTATCAATGAAATCATTCGATTATTGTTCGTACTATTGTTTGTCTTTAGGTTTTTCTCCTTCCGTCAAGAACACGCTCGGATGTTCATCGATCCAGCGACTCCACAAAAACCATTTATAAACAAATGATATTCTATCTCATTAATATTATCAAATCTTCGAAGATTTTTACAAATCATACACGGACACCAAATCCATTTAGAGCCAACATTGATCCAATTAGCTTCAGCATTCTTAACAAAACTATAAACCCCTTTCGTATATATTTCAGTAGTACGTCCACTCTTGTACATCCAATAATCTCTACCTTCCATCTGAAAATTTAAATAATCAAATAAGTGATGCAGTTTATATATGTACATGTTTAGGTACTCTAAGATGGTCGATCCTAACCCACATTTTAAGTATTCTATCTCATATGTATACATTTTAACGGATGACTATTTAAGAAAAAATCGGCAGCATTTCCCTTTAACTCCCCAAGTATGTGAATAGACCGCAAACTCGAAGGAGTTAAAAGGGAAATAAAGCCGATTTTTTCTTAAATAGTCACCCGTTAAAATCTATCCACATCCTAATGAGATAAAATACTCAAAATGCAGTCCCAAAGAGGGGACTATCTAAAATTTATCTCTATTAGATAACTTTTGAACGGGCATATATTTAAAGTGTTATCCTATATGAATATGCATACAAATGAAATATATATACGTATAAAAATGTAATATTTTACAAATATATTTTATATAACAAATATTCAAATATGCAATATAAATATTATATATTACAAACCTTTATATGTATGTGTGTGTATACACACACACCACACACACACACACACATATATATATATATATATATATATATATATATATATATATATATATATGTAACACCTTGTTATTTTAGAAAGCTATGAAGGAATAAAAGTAAAGGAAAAGAAAGAAAAACTATAAAAACCAAGTTGAGGGGTTAAAAGTGCCCAAAAGGACACAACTTCGGAAAAGTTGGTGAATAAAGCAACATGACCGCCCATGTTGCTTCTCACACCTTATCATTCGGATTTTGTTAGAGAGAGAAAGAGGAAGAGTAGAGAATTCTCGGAGGTTGGTGAAAAATCTCGATTTTATGATGTTTTAGACGATTCTAGACTCGGTTGTATGCTTATAAATGTGATTGTATGTTCGGGTTGTGTATGTGTGTGGGTTTTAGGTGTTAAGCACGACTGAGAAAATTCAAGAGAAGGGTTCAAGCCCGAAAACAACTAAGGTGAGTTCTAGAATCCCTCTTTTTAACATTTTTTAACTACTTTGGGGCTGGAAAATGCATGTGTATATGTTTTTATAAAAATAAGTTTCTACCCGTATGTGTGTGTGAATGTGTACGTGTGTGGGTGTATGTATGTTTTGGGTGTAAATGATGTGATGATTATGATTAAGAATGTCTTATGATGCTTAGGATGTTAGTACAAAGCATAGATATGATTTGGGACGAATTAGGATTTATTTATGTTCTTTAAGTGCAAATGTGATGCCCAACCGTCTAAACAGTGGACCATGCGTCCAATGGTTTGATTTTCTAAGTGTGCCCAACCCCCCCAAAAGCTCAACCGTCTGAATAGTGCCCATGCGCCTAAACAGGCCCATGCGTCTAAGTAGAAAAATGGTTGTGTAGGCCCAAACGTCTGAACAGGGCCCATGCGCCTAAATAGGCCCATGCGTCTAAGGTAAAAAGTGACTAAGTTAAATTCCAGACGTCTGCCTAGGGGCAAAACGTCTGAACAGGGCAGAAGCGCCCAAATAGTGCCGATGCGTCTAGACCCTTAGAATAAGTTTCTGAAATTCTGGGAAAAACAGAAAGTCTAGGGTTTTGACTAAAGTTGACTTATGGGTAATGATTACCCAATTTAAGTATAATTATGAGATGTTTTACGGTTATGGGTTGTATGTATGATGTATGACGGGTATAATGTGTTATCTTCAACAGTATTAAAACGTATTTATTTTAAGTTATGAAATACGTTAAATATTATGTTATTATTTTACGTAGTATGACGAATGAATAAATGAACGTAAAGAATAACGTAACGAAATGAAAGATAACAACGATGAAAAGTAAAACGTAATGAACGAACGAATGGCTTGCAAGCAAATGAAAGGAGGTGCACGACCATGTTGTCGTTAGCTCAACTGTGATGTGGGTTAGCTACCCCAAAGGATGCAAACGGGGTCAATCTTTAAGATTGACAAGGCCCTTTGGTATGCCCTAAGTGATACCAAACGGTTTGTATGACCGGAAGTAGGACCAAACGGTTTGTATGACCGGAAGAGATGACTTGCCCTAGGTGACTGGATCAGCTTCATGCATAATGTTCGTGGTTTAATTACCACAGGTCCAGCATCATCTTCATGCACAATGTTCGGGGTATTGTTCATCAATCCATATGAATGTAAAAGAATGACGTAACGTACTAAAGAAAGAAAGAAAGAAAGTTAAAAAGTATGAATGTAAAAGAATGATAATGAGTACATTATGAAAGAATGAGAATGAAAATAAGAGAATGTAAACGAAAATCATGAAATGAAAACATGCTATGAATGTGATGAAGAATGATGAATGCCAATGAAAGTAAAAGTAATATTCTCTATCTGTACGTATGATGCATGACCATGTATGAAAGTAAAGAGAGGATATATTTAAAGTAAAGTATTATATTTACAAAACTAGAACTCACTCAGCAACACTGACTTTTATGTGTTTTCCAGTTTGCAGGTAATAGTTGTTGAGGATGGCACGGGGCAGCTACTTGGCATTTTTAGGATGACATCCATTAGTATAATAATGACATTTTTATGATGCAATGCAATTATAGTATTTTGAAATTGTTAAACGCATTGTATTACTTTGCAAAAGTTGTCATTTAATTAAACGAAATGGTTTTAATTAATTTCCGCTGTAATGTTTTAAATAATTGTATGTTTTATGTGCGATGAATAAACAACTGTGAGGTGGCAGGGAACGGGGCCTTACAAGTTGGTATCAGAGCCAAAGTTTAAGTGAAATGGGTAAATATTTTCAAAAGAAACCTAAACTTAAACTGATAATGGGACAAAGGGAAGGGATGTCAGTCCAAGTAGCTACGTGCCATCAGGTATTCTCTTTAATATTAACCGGTATTATGTGCGCATGTTATTTGATCTATTTGCCCTTAGTAGATTTGGATACTCATGTAGTCAGGATAGGAAATGCTTGGGGTATGAAGGGTAAAGTAAGTGGCTAATCATAACTGGCCACTATAATTAGGAACTTACTATACTTGACGTAAACTGAGCTATTACCTTGAATGACCGTGTTAGCATTTGAATCTTATAGCGATTAGGAATGGCTGGAGGTAGATCTTCTAAGTCTTCACGAGGCGGAGCACGTGGTGGACGTGGTGCTGAACCACGGGCCACAAGAGGAAGGCCCAGGGTTGAGAAGGTGACCCACGAGGAGCCTGAGACCCCTCATCCGGAGGGTGGTGATGAGAGTGCTAACTTGAGAGCCTCAGTGAAGGAGGCCGTGGTGGAGGAGGTTCATCAGGTCATGCAGACAATCTTGCCGTCTGTAGTGACCGAAGTGATTAAGGATGTTAGAGAAGGAGAGAGGAGGGATAGGAACAGGTCCTTAGGAGGGAGAGAACAACCTGAGACCGAGACGGTTATCCCTAGTGATGAGGAAGAGGAGGAAGAAGAGCATGTGCCGAAAATAGCACGAGGCTGTAATTATAGGGCATTCCAAAGATGCAAGCCCCCTACCTTCGATGGTAATGGCACTATTGTTGCTGCTCACCGATGGGTGAGGGAGATGGAGGCTGTTCTTGAGATCAACGAGTGCCGGGAGGACCAGAAGGTAAAATTCACCACTCACTCATTTGTGGACTCGGCTTTATGCTAGTGGGACAACATTGTCCAAGCCGAGGGTAGCAGGGCGAAGATGAGGTGGAATGAGCTGAAAAAGTTGGTGATCGAGGAGTTCTTTCCTCATCGGGAGTTGGACAAGGTGGAAAGGGAGTTCCTGTAGCTGGAGGCGGGAACCATGACACACCAACAACATACAACCAAGTTTAACGAGATGGCACGGTTGGTGCCGGATCAGGTAACGCCCTTGTCATGAAAGATCAAGAGATACATCCAGGGCTTGCCTGTAAGGCCCTGATCCCAGGAAACCTCACAGTTGGTAATTCACAGCAAAAACATAGATTTAAAACATTCATTTACTTATATGTATATATATATATATGTATATATATATATGTATATATATATGTATATATATATATATATATATATATATTGCAGCGAAAAGATGTAGTAATTACAATTCATTACAACACAGTTAAATTAAAATATAAACATCGTCTTTAACTATCAAAAACTCTTTAAAGTCCTCTTAAATTCTTCTCCATCAGGGATGCCAGTCTTTAGATGCCAAGAAGCTTCAGATCCATGCTCCCATCCCTTAAGCCCTAACGCTCACCTGTCAACTGATATGCATACAAAAGTCAGCTTCGCTGAGTGAATTCTAGGTTTACTTTGTTAAATAACTTTTGTAAGAGGTATTAGCTTTAACAGTTGAAAATAATCATCATCTATCAGAACATTAATACACACGGGCTATCACTTTATCGGTACTTTACCATTACTTGTTAATTATTACTCTTCTTTATCCGTCAATTCCCAGTCACTATCAGTGCCTATGATAAACACAGGACTTTACCGACACGCCAATTTAGGCATTACTGTCGTACCCAAATAGGCCATTATTGTCATGCCAATTCATGGCCTTACTGACCTGCCTGTTCGAGCATTTACTTTATCAGGGTGAAGGCACAACAGATGCAACCCTCCTTTATCAATTGCTTGTAAGGCTTTACTTTCTCAAGGTACATGTTATGGGCCCAATAACAGTTCTTTAAGTTTCACTTATATCTTTAGTTTTCATATACACTTAACACATAATAAGAAGCAAACTCTTAGTCTAAGCATTTACATTTCATCAACCATGAGAGATAAACTAGATAACTGACCCTATGCGGGACCGCGGGGGTTCAATTCTAAGTTACTTAAGCTATAGTCCAAATACATGAGCTGCACGGAAGTCAATACACAAAAACGTCATTTTCTTCACAATTTCGCTGACAATTTCGCTGGCAGTTTCGCTGCCAGTTTTGCTGGCAGTTTCGCTGCTAGTTTCGTCGGCAGTTTCGCTACCAGTTTCGCTGGGCAGCACTTCTACCAGTTTCGCTGGACAGATTCGCTGCCATGAGCGCCCAAATTTCATTGGAATTTCCTAGTTTCGCTAAGTCTATAGGTCAACCTGGGCACTAGCGAAATTACCAACGAAACTCGGGCACTAGCGAAATTACCAACGAAACTCTCTTAGTTTCGCTGGATGAGTGCACAGTTTCGCTGATCGGGCTCACAGTTTCACTGGATGCATAAAAATGACGAACCAACCCGTTTTTAACCTAAAATCTTAACTTTTTATGTCCAAATCCTTGGTTTACCTTCCATGAAGCCATTTCTAACCTTTTTACACGTTTTCATACGTAAAAATTTGACCTTTATGTGTTTCTTTGAAACTTTTCAAAACCCAAAACCCTAGAATCCGGGTTTGATCTACAGAAGGGTTTAGAGGCTGATTCTTACCTGGATTCGTTGCTCCTTTCTTATGGTTTGATGCCCCAACACCCAGATCTTCAAGCTTTTAATCTTTGAAGCTCCGAATCTTGAGTTTTCTTCACTTTCTCTCTCTACTTTCTCTTTCTATGAATTTTGGGGGCTAGGGTTGCAAATACTGGAATGGAGGCTGCTCATACATGTTTAAGGGCTGATTAAGGGCCTTCAAACCCATCAAAACATAGCCCATTAAGGTTAATTTAGTCCATAGCCCACTAATTTACCTTTCTTTCTTAAATTAACCCTTAAAAGCCCATTATTATTAAACGGCTTGCTTCGGGAAATCTCGGGGCATTACATTGCCGGTGGATATCCGTAGGCACATGATCACCGCCCGACCAAGTACGTTTAGGTTGGTGGTTGACTTGTCCGAGAGGTTGTATAATGAGAGGGAGGTGATGGTGGTCGAAGGGAAGAAGACGGGTGGTGACGATTGGAACCGAAAACGGTTTGGACGTGGTGGTTTCACCCCGAATAACAAGAAGGCTATAATGGATGATCGACGGGTGGTCGTCATAGGCTCAGGAGTGAAGAGATACGGAAGGTGTGGAAAGGAGCACGCTGGTGAGTGTAGGCTGGGGCTTAACGTATGTTTTAAGTGTGGGAAGCCCGACCATATCTCCAGAGATTGCAGAGCGGCGAGGTGCTTCAACTGTGTTGAAGTAGGCCACATGAGTAGGGAATGCAAGAAGCCGAGGGCTGAAAGTTCCGGAGCAGGGAAGAAGACCGGGACTGAGGAGCAAAGGGCGAGCGCCAGAGCGTTCATGATGACCAGGGAGGAGGCTAGGACGGACCCCGATGTTGTGTCAGGTACGTTTCTAGTAGATCAAAATCTTGCTTCTGTGTTATTTGATTCTGGTGCTAGTAGGAATTTTATTTCTGCTACTTTCCATGCTAAACTGCCTGTTAGTAGAAAATGCATTGATGAGCCCTTTGACGTAGAAACTGCTATTGGTAAGTCCACTAGAGTTACTGATGTGATAGAGGACTGTGCCATAGAATTAGAAGGTCATAGGTTTGCTGCTAAGTTACATGTAATGCCCCTAGGAGGATTTGATGTAGTACTAGGGATGGATTTGTTAGCAACCTATGAAGCAAACATCGTGTGTCGAAAGAAGATGATTAGACTGATAGCGCCTGACGGGAGTTCGGTGATGATATACGGTGATCGAGTTACGACGATTCCGAAAGTGATTTTGATGGCGGTGGCGGGAAGGTGCATGAGACGTGGATGTAGTGCTTATTTGGCCTATGTGAAAGATGTGGACACGTCAACACCACAATTGCCAGATGTGCCGGTGGTGTGTTACTTTCCCGATGTATTTCCAGAGGACTTATCAGGAGTGCCGCCAGATCGCAAAATCGAATTTCAAATTGACTTGATACCCAGTGCTCAGCCTGTCGCTAAGGCACCGTACCGGTTGGCTCCGACTGAGATGAAGGACTTAATGAAGCAACTACAAGAGTTGCTCGATAAGGGGTTCATTAGACCGAGTATCTCTCCTTGGGGTGCTCCGGTCTTATCGTGAAGAAGAAAGACGGTAGCATGAGAATGTGTATCGACTACCGTGAGTTGAACAAGTTGACGATAAAGAATCGGTATCCGTTACCGAGTATTGACGACTTGTTCGATCAGCTCCAGGGTGCCAGTTGGTTCTCGAGGATAGATCTTCGATCTGGCTACCATTAATTGAAAGTGAAGGAGCAAGACATTCCTAAAATAGCTTTTCGTACACGTTATGGACACTATGAGTTTCTTGTTATGTCCTTTGGTTTAACCAATGCGCCAGCTGCTTTTATGGATTTGATGAATCGAGTGTGCCGGCAAATGTTGGATAAATCGGTGATTGTGTTTATGGATGATATGTTGATTTATTCAAGGAGCGAAGAAGAGCATGCCGGTCATATTCGGGAAGTGTTGCAGACCTTGAGAAGAGAGAAACTGTATGCTAAGTTTTCCAAGTGTGCTTTTTGGCTACGCGAGGTGCAATTTCTGGGTCACGTGGTAAATGAAGAGGGAATCATGGTGGACCCAGCAAAGGTTGAGGCCGTGATGCAATGGAATTCACCAAAGACGCCGTCCGAGATTCGTAGCTTCTTTGGATTGGCAGGCTACTACCGGAGGTTTATTCAAGACTTTTCCAAGATAGCCTCACCTTTGACTAAGTTGACTCGCAAAGAATGTGTAT